>SJYA01001017.1:622400-734317 GCA_006410615.1 Neotragus moschatus
ATGACCATGCATCCCTTGCCAGGATGTTGTGATAATATTAAACGCAGCAAGAGGATGGACGTGAAATTCCATGGCACATAGTAGAGATCCAGTGATGTTAATTTCCCTTGCCTCCTAGAACCTTCCTGCTACCTCCCTCCAAACTTGGTTATCCACTGATGTCTTTGGTGCCCCTGTGCTATGATTTTCTTAGTCTCTCCATTCTCTTTCTTCTCTTCTATATTATCCTTTTACTATCTCCTTTCCCCAGGGCTCCTCACCTCATTTTTTTATAGTGCTTTTCACTTCCTCCAGCCATGATAGACTAACAAAGATATACAGTAATATCCAGAAACACAGATCCTTGTTCTGTGCGCCATGGCCAGGGAAGCAGCAGTGAAGTTATCAGTTTTTGCCAATTCAGCAGAATTAGGTTGGGTTCAGTTCTGTAAACAGGACTCAGGGGGTTGATTTGTGGCTCTTTCTGAGATAGAGTTTAGCCAGGAAAGGATATGTTATTTTCCTTGTGAGATGAAAATAAGGCCATTAAAAACCAATTACACTAGCACTGGACATAAAGAACCCTCATCAACATCAGTCTTCAATTCTGGGCCAAACAGTGGAGCAGAAGGGAGCTGATCACCACAGTCAGGACCTGAGACAAGCGTTTACTGGCTCAGCCACAAACTAGCTGTGGGACTGGGGAGATTACATAACCTCCTTGGAGTCTAGTTTCTCCATCGCCAGGAAGGCTCTACAGCAGAGTATGTGCCAGCTACTTCACTAGGGGCCTCCTAGAATTCATCAAATGTTTTGGGAGGGAAGCACTGGAACCCTGTGCAGAAACCAACCGAGAACAATGTATATTGTTACAAATATTCGTGTTAATAATGTTATGAAACCATTGCAATTCAACTCTGTGGGACATGAAGTATATCATGTTTGTCATGATCACATGCTCCGTTGAAGAGGGAGGGAAATCTGCAAGTCACACATTAGCTTTGGTTCAATTGGTATTAACCCAATACCAGCTGCTCAAGTGGATTTTTATAATAATTATTACCATAAGTTTAATGGCACAGCTGGAGCTAATTAATATTTTGTATCTGCCCAGCTCCTTTTATTCTCCTCCTTCTGGCAGTGGCATTCCTTTTCCTCTGGAGAGCTCTGTCTCCAATCCCCAGTCCTAGTGGGGCTGCGATCAGGGTGGCTTGTTGCCCAGCTAACTCACCCCATCCCCTACAGGAAGGATGGGCATGCCACCCAGCCTCTATTGACAATAGTCCTCTTCCTCTGGTCACAGGCATTGGTCCAAGTGGTGGCCGCTCATCAGGTGAATCAGAATTCTTCTCCAGTATCTTGGAAGAAGAGTTAGAAGGGTAGTGTCCCCCATCTGTGTGAACACAAGTTGTTAGGATGAAGCCCACCATCCATTTTTCCTATCACAGGGGGTGGGGGTGGAGAGAATGCTACCAATACACTCAGAAACCAAAGTATTACAAATACAGAGGCCAGATGTAGAGAGAGAAGAAAATGCTGACACTGATTGAGCCAGAACTCTACTCTGGACTGCTTGGTTATGTGAGCCAGTGAAATCTCTCTTTTTCTTTAGTCAGAATTGAGGTTATAGGTAGGCTGTAGTCCATGGGGTCGCTAGAGTCAGATATAACTGAGCGACTTCACCTTCACTTTTCACTTTCATGCACTGGAGAAGGAAATGGCAACCCACTCCAGTGTTCTTGCCTGGAGAATCCCAGGGACAGAGGAGCCTGGTGGGCTGCCGTCTGTGGGGTCGTACAGAGTGGGACACGACTGAAGTGACTTAGCAACAGCAGCAGCAGCACATAACTTAGTACAACTTTTTAAAAATCTAATTTTAAAAATATAATCTTCCGTTCAGATAGATATTCTCCTTCAAGTATTTTATATTAATGAATATATGCAATTAGATTAGTATGAGTGCATGTAGTGTTAATATATTGCAATTACAGTTGACTCTTGAATAATATGGGTTTGAACAGCATAAGTCCACTAATATGTGATTTTTTTTCAATAGTAAATACAGTGCTACCCAGTTGAACACTGGTTGAATTGGTGGATGTGAATTGTGTATACAGAGGAAACGTGAATACTAAGGGCTGACTATCAGTGATAGGCAGATTTTCAACTTTGGTTACCATCGGTGCCCTAATCTCCATATTATTCAAGGGTCAATTGTATTTCAAGGCTCAGATAGTAAAAAAAATCCACCTGGAGAAGAATGTACCTGAAGAAGAAGGTTTGATCCCAGGTCAGGAAAACCCCCTGGAGAAGGAAATGGCTACGCATTTCAGTATTCTTACCTGGAGAATTGCATGGACGGAAGAGCCTGGTGGGCTACAGTCCATGGGGTTGAAAAGAGTTGGACATGACTGAGCAGCTAACACACATATAAAGAGAAGTAAATCACTATCTTCTCACACTTGGTGTGAGTTATATGTGACTTAACATAACAAATGTCTCAGGAAGTGGGGCATGATTTGACCAATATTCTTTCCAACACAAAATTCAGCCATCTTACAATGGGCTGTTTTAGGGCATCATGAACTTGGGAAAGTTGCAACACAGAGAAGGAATTCCTCATCCTTTTTCATCAGTGCTCTTCGAGGTGGGCACAGATTTTAGGTCTCTTAGTCAAAGGTTGTACTCTGTTCAGAACATTGAAGAACCACCACGAGGTGGGAAAGGACGAAATTGTAGTCTTGAATCAGGCTTTCTGGGTTTTACTCTGTACTTGACTGTCAGGGGCGTTGTGTCCGTATAGTTCAAGTTGACATTGTTCACATCTGTTTTGCATGCACACGCACGTATATGAAAGTACTTCTTGTCCTAACTGCAATGGGGAAGATATTGAAGGCTGTAAATATTTACTGAGTGTACATAAAACAGCAGTGTGGGCTGTTACGGCCAGAGAAGGGAAATTCGAGCACTGGGCCCCACTTCTGGCTCCACTGCTAATTCCTATGTGACCTTGAGCAGGTCAATTAAAATCTGTGTTCTTGCACTGCATTTAAACAAAGAAGATACTAATCTCTATTGGCCAGCTCTCCGAAAGTAATAACCTCTGAGGACAATATCTGCTTTTCAGAATGGAAACCGAAGGGGACTCTTATTGAGACCACTCTTCCATTAACTTTTCTCTGTTTTTTAAGGGAGGAGAAGTGGTGGGATGAAAGGGATGTATCCTTTCAGTCTTAGAGAAAATGAAACTTTGTGGTCTCAAAAAAATTAGCAAGAGCCTTCTTCTGCATATCACTGTGAAAATAACCATGTGAATAAAGTAGTCGGTGTGCAGTTCCCTTTAGAGAAGGTGGTAGGACAAGCAGATGGCAGGGCGATTGTCACAGCATCTTTGGGACACTGGTTGCCCCTTCTTGCCCCTTAGAATAGAAGAGCTGGGCTTTGAGACAGGACTTGGATGTTAGGGTGATTCTGTTCTGAAACTCTTGTGACCTTAACACAAATCATCTTACCTTCAAATGCCAGGTTTTGATCATAGAGACATGGAAACAGTAACGCTCATGTTTAAGTATGTTGAAACAGCACACGCACCTAACAAAATGGCACTTAGGAGCCTGATGAATCCTGGTTTTCTAGCCCTTCCACTTATTTACTTACTTGGATAGGAAGTTCCCAATAGGACTGCAGACTGCTGTATTTTGCTTTCAGGGAGCAAGCCCTCAGCAGACATTCAGTCCTACACAAGCAATCAACAGATCCCACCCTAAATATGTATTTAGACTCAAGAGAAATGTCTTGGATTTATACTGTTCCTTTATATCAAGAAAGAAACAAACATGTATAAGGAAACATGGCCAAGATCTGTAGTTTAAGACATCTGTTTGGAGGGAAGGTGTTACAAGCTTGCTCTTGTACACAGGATCCAGGTAACCTTCCTTCCTCCCCCTCCCCAACCCATCTCCCCCACCCCCTGCAAAAAACGGCAATTGAGGTGATAATCTGGATGAACTATGTGAAAGAATCTCGGGGTATATTAATAATTTAGGACTGAATTATTACCTCAATTGTTTCACATGCCTTTTACCACTGAAACGACAGAACATATGCAAAAGCAGTTTTATGAGAGGAAATCCAATTTCTACTGGCAACGAATCTCACAATGCAAATAATAGAATCCCAATAATCAGGCCCCATGCAACCCCACAGTTGCAACATCATAGACGTGGAGGAAGGAGTGCTCTGGCCCCTAGAAACTTGTGCTTTGCTTTTCCCAAAGCAGTAGTTCTCAAATGCTTTTTGGAATCTATTTCCAATGACAAAAACATATCATGATCCGCTAAACTAATTTGTTTGTAACAACCATTGCATGAAAAATATAGTCATAGGGGATCAGGGGTGCAGCTTTTATGAAATTTCCTGAGTAACTTCAAAAGTAAAAAAGATTCGTCTATTCCAGGAGCAAGAAAATACTCCCAGTCATGATAACAATGCCCTCATTTGCAAGAGCCCTGCACTGTTCATATCCTTTCGCACTGTTTACTTTTTCACATCAACCATCAACCCTGTCAAGCTGCAGCATTTCCCAGTCCTCAAGACATCATGAGGTGGGTATCATTATTCTTGTATTTCATTACTTCTAAGAGGCCAAAGTGGAGAAGGCAATGGCACCCCACTCCAGTACTCTTGCCTGGAAAATCCCACGGACGGGGGAGCCTGGTGGGCTGCAGTCCATGGGGTCCCTGAGGGTCGGACATGACTGAGCGACTTCACTTTCACTTTTCACTTTCATGCATTGGAGAAGGAAATGGCACCCCACTCCAGTGTTCTTGCCTGGAGAATCCCAGGGATGGGGGAGCCTGGTGGGCTGCCGTCTATGGGGTCGCACAGAGTCGGACACGACTGACGTGACTTAGCAGTAGCAGTAACAAGAGGCCAAAGGGTGGAATATTCACCTTTATTTTATGTACCACCCCCAAAGAAAACAGAATGCTGCCAGTTAAACCATGACACACCATCAGTTGTAAAACAAAACAAAAAGACCATGTAGTTTCAGATATGTTAAGAGTGAAAGAATGAGTGGCTTTGAATTGATGAACTCTGGACTTCCGCTTTTACAGAGCAGGAAATGTATGCCTTGCTCAAGGTCAGACTGCCGATGGAGACAGAAGCACCACTCAAAGGCAGACCTTCTGACCTCAAACAAATGTTTAAAGTTTTAAAGAGAAGAGCAAAAAGGTCGAGAGCGGTTTAAACATTCTTTTGTTTATATTTCTAATTGCTGATACTCCTTCAGAGATTTAGATTTAGAAACAAGCAAGACTGTCAGGAAGGGGAGGAGGCACTCGCTGAAAGGGGCTGGTGGCCTTGGTGGCTAAGCACCAAAGAGCTCAGAAGGAAGTGACTCCCCTGCAGAGATGTCTTCCCACCTCTGGAGTGCTTCCTTAGCTGTGGCACAACCTGGCTTGACTAGAGAGGAAGTACCGAGCTCCATTTAAGTTTCTTGACCTTTCTAGCTTTCTCTTTAAAAAGTCAATAAAAGAGAATAAGGAGGAAGAGAAGGAGGCGTGGAGAAAATGAGTCTGGCCTTAATATTTTTCTGCTGAGGATAGAGGGTTGGCAAGCATATCAGGCACACACTTATTTGCTAACCATAAGGCTTATTTCTCTTAAACCTTGATGGGAAATTGATGGTAAAGAGCCACCAGTTACAAAGGGACCACACTGCATCCGTAATCCTGAAAGAAACATCAGCTCAGGGTGAATCGTTGTTGCCGGTGGAAACGACCAAGGAGACTGTGCCGTAATAGAAACACTGAGCCTCGCTGGTTTGCAAAAGAAATCTCCCCAACTTGGGGGAGGAAGAGGAGCACCTTGGAAGGCGGTTTATTTCCTTGTGGCCAGTGACTGATTTTCCACTAAGTGCGCATTGGTTAATTCTCCCAAGAGTATTAAAAATGAAGGGAGGGTTTCAGGTTCGACTCACATGAACTGCTTTTATTTGGACAGTCTTTGTTTTCTCCAGTCTGGTCGGCAGTCCTTCCGGGCCCTTCCTCAATCCCTGGCGGGGGCTGAGACCCAGTCCTTGTTTGGGATGAAAAGGTATTGGAAGGCCGGCTGCTCTAATTGGAGTTTGCACCTGCAGACCCCAGCCTTGAAGGCGGCTGTGCTCTGGTGCCGCTGTGTGTGTATTTGTGCGTGTGTGTGTGTGTGTGTGCATTTGATTTCCTCAATGAACACTGGGACACTGCACAGTTCTTTTGGCCTGAATTGTCTGGAGGGGATCCAAGCTGCTCAGCCACTTTCTCTGCTCTAGTGGAGAGGGACCCTCTTTTCTCTCCTCTCTAAGAAGGAGCAATTTTTAGCCCTGCAAGTATTAATAAATCTAGTATATTTTGATCTAATCTCTTCTGGCCCCAAGAGAACTTACCCAGATAAGAGGCGCCCTTCAGGTAGTATGAGAGGATGTCACAGCCTGGCTTTCACCCACCCAGAAGCTGCTGCATTTTTTATGGGTTTCTCACACTTGACTAGTGACATAATCCAGGCAGCATTCAAGAGTGATGGCTACAGCTCTGTGCTTAGCCCAGGGAGAGGGAGATGGAGATGGAGAAACTGCCCAGGTGGATTTAATCAATGTCTGTGCCTCTGTTCCCTTCACAACACCCTAGTGCCTGATCTCCAACCTAACGCACATATTGAATGTGTACAGTATGATCAATTTTGGCATCCAGATACAGTCATGAAATCACCACTGCGGACTGAAAATAATGTATAACCTAAAAGTTAAGGGTTATGTTTTATTCGGTGGACAAAACTGAAGATATAAGCATGGAAGACAGCCTCTCAGATAGCTCTGAGGGACTGTTTCACAAAGGTAAGGGAGGAGTCAGGATGTATAGAAGTTCTGCAACAAAAACCAGGTAATCAGAGCATCAAAAGATTACTATTAAAGAAAACTTGACATCTCAAGTTAATGAATTTAGTGCCTTTTTATGTATGGGAAGATGCAAGAGTCTGGGCTCACTAAAATCATTCCTTTGATATGCATCTTAACTAGTAATATCCAGGGCCAGGATGCTGATTTCCTCCATCCTGAATTCTGGGGTCGGGCCGGGGGGTGAGGTGGGGGGTTGTTGCACTGGCTGCTTCCTTGATGGTTGCAACATCCTTTGTTTACTGATACAACAGGTGACTCTCTTCATCCACACCACAATCGAGATAGTGAACATGCCCGTCACCCCCTAAAGTTTCCTTATGCCCCTTTATAATCCCTCCTCTCACTCTTTCCTCCACTCTGCATCCCCAGACAACCAACAATCTGCTTTCTATAACTATGGATTATTTGCATTTTCTAGAGCCCCACATAAATGGAATCAGACAGTATGATCTTTTTTTGTCTGACTTTTTCCACTCAGCACAATACTTTTTGAGATTCATTCATATTGTATGTATTAATGGTTTGTTTCTTTTTACTGTTGAGTAGTATTCCATTGTATGGATGTATCATAGTCTGTCCATTCATTTACTGTTGATGGGCCTTTGGGTTGTTCCTAGTTTGAAGTGATTACAAATAAAGCTGCTGTGAATATATGTATGCACGTCTTTGTGTGGATATAAGCCTTCATTTCTTGGTAAATTCTGAGCAGTGCAATAACTGGATCGTACGGCAGGTATATGTTCAACTTTTTAAGAAACTGCCAAACTGTTGTCCAGAGTAGCTGTACCACTTTTTTTCCCCACTAGTAGGTGCAGTTCCCTGTATATGGTCCTGTACTTTCCAATGTTTGGTGTGGTCATCCTTTCTTAGACTTAGCTATTCTAACATGTATGTGATGGTGTCTCAGTCTGGTTTTAATTTGCTTCTCCCTAATGAAAAATCACATTGTGCATCGTCTCCATGTGTTTACTTATTTTCTGTAAATCATCTTCTGGCAAAGTGACTGTGTAAATCTTTTAACCATTTCTTAAATTGGCTTGTCTGTTTTCTCATGATTTAGTTTTGAGAGGTCATTATACTTTCTCCCAGAGATATTTTTATTTAAAGAGTTATCATGGAATGTAAGACACTGCATAGATGATTTTGATAGAACTAATCAGAGCTCTCATTGGAAAAAATCCTGATACTGGGTGAGGCTGAAGGCAAAAGAAGAAGGGGACAGCAGAGGATGAGATAATTAGATATCCTCACTGACTCAATGGACACGAAATTTCCGCAAACCTGGAGATAGTGATGGACAGAGGGGCCTGGCGTGCTATAGTCCATGGGGTTGCAAAGAGTTGGACATGACTTTGTGAATACACAACAACAAACCAGAGCATATGGGGAATGATTTGAGGGCCTAGGGCCTTCAAGCCCCTGGAGATCACTCTTGCTATATGCCTGGCTCAGTCTTATGATGCAAGCAGGCCATGCCTGACAGGCCTGGATCATCCCCACTTTTTAAGGCTCTTAAGATATTTAAAATAAAAGAAATTCCAAAATAGACATACGAAAAGGGTGATGCATTTTAAATGTATATGTTGAACAAATGAGTGCTTTTGACCACATGCAAACATTCAGCATGTATATAACATTGGAGAGGATGTCAACATTTTAAATTTGAGCTCCAATGTGGGGCCTGAGATAAAAGACTCTGTTGTCCCATTGGCTACCTTGTGATGGGCCATGAGACCCCAGTGCCAGCTTGGATGCTTCTCACATACCTGGTGTACCCTAAAGTCACATCTGGCATGGCCACTCTATAGCCATTTATACTTGGGGTCAAATGAACACTACAGAGATGGCTATGGAAGAAAGGAACATTTCCCAGATCAGTGCAAATTTCCTACCAGAATGGTCACACTGGGAAAGCCATCAGGGCCTTTTGGAGGGACCCCGTGCTCTACTCACCTGCAAGACTATGGGGCCTGAGGTTTGGCCTTCCTTTGGGTGATTGGTGTGTGTGTTAGTCACTCAGTCATGTCCAACTCTTTGTGACTCCACGAACTGCCCGTGAGGCTTCTCCGTCCATGGAATTCTCCAGGCAAGAATATTGGAGTGGATTGCCATTCCCTTCTCCAGAGGATCTTCCCGACTCAAGGATCGAACCCTGGACTCATGCATTGCAGGCAGATTCTTTACCATTTGAGCTACAGGGAAGTCCTTTGGGTGATTGGGATCTTGACCTTTTCCATTTAGCTTGAGGTCAGGATTGCGGGGTGACTAGGAGAGAGGCAGCTTTGTGTGAAGAAATCCCAGAGGCCTCCCAGCAACACCCACAGAGGCGCCTGTCCTCTGGGGAATTTTGCCATCACCTCTGAGAAACTTTCAGTTCCTTTTACTTCTTATAGTATCCAGTGCAGGGTTCTCCACGAGGGCACATTTGGCAAAGTCTGGAAATGTTGTTGTCAAAACTTGGGAGATGTTACTGACATCTAGTGAGCAGAAGCCAGGATGCTGCAAAATATTCTACAAGACAGCTCCCCACATCCAAGAATTATCCAGTCCTAAATGCCAGTGTTGGTGAGGTTGGGAAATTGTTATTTGTATGACTCAATCAACTGTCAACAAGAATGGACAGAGAATATGACTGCAGATTCTGAAAAACTGATTCTATGTCCATTAAGCAGACAAGTGCCACAGTACAGACATGGAGAGTTGATCACGGAGCTTGAGGGGTCGTGAGCAGTGAGTTGCCCAAACCTCTGAGCCTCTCACCACCTTCCCCTGCCTTGCCTTCTCCCTCCTGTTAAGAATTGCCATGTAACAGACCTGGCTTCAAACCCAGTCCTTCTGCTCAGTGACTTTGGGCAAGTGATGTAACCTTTTTAAGCCTCAATTTTCCATCTGAAACAGGGAAATTACCTTAGTACTTTTCAGAATCAAGAGAATTAAACCAGATAAGCCAAGCCACATGAAGAGTCTGACAGGATCTGACATGTGAAAAGAACTCAGAAGTGACTATCATTATTCTGTGAATTCAGCGCCTGCAGAACTTAAATCACCTTTTCTAGGTATTTCCTAGCCACCCAGTGCCAGTTGGTGACAACTTTTTATTAGTCTTCAAAGCATTTACTCTAAAATCTTATTAACCCTCTCTGTTTAGAAACAAAGCTCAGTGGCTACATTGGATGCACTGTTTAGAACTTGACTTTAGTGATAAAAAGAAAGGAAAGAAAAATGATTTAAATTGCAACAATGTAGTCTGTATTGAGGTATTTATGCATGTATATAGATTTAAGCCTATATATATTTTCAATGTCCATGGAAAGAAATGTACACAATGAAGTTTGTCAGAAACGCAGCCCTAGCCTGGGCTCTCGTAGCAAGTCCTTAGGAACTCTTGGGCTGTCCCATTGCAGGATGGGGCAGGATTCCAGGTCAGGTGACTTGGATCAGATCTCAGGTGGCATCTGTTACTTTGGCACCAGCAGGGCCTCTTTGCCAGATGACCAAGCAGAGACTATGAGGCTCGAGCCAGACTGAGCTCAGGGTGTTTCTGGAAGGTCATTGTTGCAAACCCAGAGAACCAGTTCTGTGAGGTTGGCTCAAAGGGAACATTTAGTCAGAGTAACAGAGAGGTATGGTAATGGAGTGGAGGAAGTCTGGGTAGGGATTACAACCAGCACAGTCCAAAGGCTCTTCTCAGCTTTCAGAAGAGAGAGAGAGAGAGAAGTAAAGCTTGGCCCTGGACTTCAGACAATACCTCGTTCTTGCCAAGCGTAGGAGAGTGAGTCCGCAAAATCGCCAGTGAGCCAAGAGATAATCCTGGTGATAAGGATTCAGCTAGGCAACCCCCAGGCCAAAAAATAAGGGTAGAAAATTTGCTTAACTCTATTTCTGCCTGTGGGTTTTCTTGTGGGGCAGGAGATATATTTGAAAACATGGGTATGCACTGTACTTGGGGGATATACAATGTAGGAATCCTTTGGGCTCTGTTAGCCAGGGAGCCCTTAAGAAGCTTTGGACACTGAAGCAATGAAAGAGCTCCCAGGAGCATTCTAGAAGACAGACTAGTTTCCCAGTATTAGGTCACCAGCCCAGGAGTGTGGCAGAGACTTCTCATGCAGGGGGTGAATAAACAGATGTAGGAAATTTCCTTCCCTCATGAGGGCTATTCTCAGTATTAAGCAGTCAGAATATGTATCCATAGGCGTTTCCCCGACTGGGCTAGTCCAGAAAAAGAAAGAGGTTTGTCTACTTAAATCAGAAGCTTCAAGGGCCGCAAAAATTGCATTTTAGCAGTAGGAGTGGCTGTCACTGAGGAAAATCATGTAGAACTGCTAATTCTACTCTTAATCCCCCTCTGTCTAACCAGCTGAGAGAAGATCGATTCATGGAAGGAGGAGAGTTTGAGTGACAGGCATTCTGTGCATTCTTCTGATACTCCGTGAATTGAAATCTGCAGGAGAAGAGGTCAGCATGTCATTAACTTGACCTTTCATACAACAACATTCTTGTAAGAGATACCCTCATCTCTTATCTACGGACACTAAGAGAATAGAAAACAACAGGCATTTTTGCATGAGTAGCGCTTATGTTAGTGTCTCAGCAAAGGGGTTTTGAATGAATGACCGATCAGTGGAATGTATCATACGCCTGTGCATGTGTTCATGAGGACACTGATCACTATATCACTCACAGTTCAGTTCAGTTCAGTCGCTCAGTCGTGTCCGACTCTTTGCGACCCCATGAATCACAGCACGCCAGGCCTCCCTGTCCATCACCAACTGCCAGAGTTCACTCAGACTCACGTCCATCGAGTCCGTGATGCCATCCAGCCATCTCATCCTCTGTCATCTCCTTCTNTCTTGCCACCTCTTCTTAATATCTTCTGCTTCTGTTAGGTCTATACCATTTCTGTCCTTTATCAAGCACGTCTTTGCATGAAATGTTCACTCACAGTTCCCTTTATAAAAAGCCTGATATGGTCAATTTCTACTCCAAGTTTAAGTGAGGAAAATTTTGTACCTATAAAGGAATGGCTTTCTTTCTTCCTTTCTGAAAATGAGGATGATGTCATTGGACATATCTCTCTTTTGCTCTGGGTGTCTGGAAGCTTAGGGTTCAATCTGATCCTCAGCTGTATCAATGATGAAGGCTCTTTTGGCATTCATACTTGATTCTTATTCCTCTGGTCTTGTCAACCTAATCTTATTTTTATTTTCTTTGTTCCCAGCTTAAATTCTTGATTTATATTTCCAATCATTGTTACTGCAGAGTTCATAAAATCTCAGATACCTTTAACTGCCAGGCAGGTAGCAGTAAATGACTGAAGTAAGAGGGGGTAATAGAGCATGGTGTAGACTGTGGAAAATGGAGAGAGGTCTTTCCTGGCCATTCTACTCTAATAGCATCACCTCCTGGCACTGTCAATCCCTAGCCCCTAACTCTGCTTATTCATCATTTTCTGAAATTATCTTATTTATCTGTTTACTGTCTCTCACCTCTGCTGTATCCCCAGAACCCATAGCAGTGCCTGGCACTGAACTGTCACCTAATCACATCTGTTGAGGAAATTAATGACTCAGTGGGACCAGTGTGGCTAGGTTTTTACTACATTTTAACACTTTGGAATTTGGATTTTTATATGAAATCTCCTGATTTTTAGATATTGGTGGCAAGTATAAAAAATTAAAAACACTCTGCTGGCCAGAAATGGGCCATGTTAGCATGTGACCATTGTTCTACCTCATATTTTCCAGGTATAGCTGAGACAGGATAGGACTTGAGACTCTCTACTGGAGTGCTTGCAACTGGACAAATGTCTCCTCGAGCAACAGAGCACAAAGAAACTATTAAGGGACTAAAAATAACTGTGTGCATGCACAGTTGAGGCAAATAAGGAACAATAGGTATAAAAAGGCCAAAGCCTCAGAAAGTACATGAAAATATTCTCAGCATTGCTAATTATTAGAGAAATGCAAATCAAAACTACAATGAGGCGTCACCTTACACTGGTCAGAATGGCTATAATCAAAAAGTCTACAAATAATTAATGCTGGAGAGGATGTGGAGAAAAGGGAACCCTTGTACACTGTTGATGGGAATGTAAGTTGGTAAAATTATGGAGAACAGTATGAAGTTTCCTTTAAAAAACTAAAAATAGAGCTACCATATGATCCAGAAATCCTACTTCTGGTCATATATCAGGAGAAAACTATAATTCAAAAATATACCCCAGTGTTCACTGTAGCACTATTCACAATAGCCAAGACATGGAAGCAACCTAAATGTCCCCTGTAGATGAATGGATAAAGAAGATGTGGTACATATATGCAATGGAATATTACTCAGCCCTAAAAAAGAACGAAATATGCCATTTGCAGCAACATGGATGGATCTAGAGACTTTGTATTCGGTGAAGTCAGACAGAGAAAGACATATATGATATCACTTACATATAGAATCTAAGAAAATGATACAAATGAACATAATACAGATGAGAAATAGATTCAGACTTAGAAAACAAACCTATGGTTACCAAACAGGAAAGTCTGGAAGGGGAGGGATAAATTAGGAAGTTGGGATTAATATATACGTACTACTATATATAAAAAAGATAATCAACAAGGACTTACTCTATAACAAAAGGAACTCTACTCAATACTCTAATAATCTATATGGGAAAAGAATCTGAAAAAAAATAATTAAAATATATGTGTACCCAAGTCACTTTCTGTACACTTAAAACTAAAATTACACTGCAAATCGACTGTATTCCAATATAAAATAAAAATTGAAAACAATAAAAAGGCTAAAACCTAATTTCCACTTTTGAAGTGCCAGGAGCAAAAGCAGGGTACTATACATGATCCCTGCACACAGCACCGCCAAGGTGTTAGGCAGACCACCTAAGCCAAGCCTGCAGCTCAATCCACTTATCCACTCCCACCTTCGCCCCCTCGAAGAAACCAGCTTGCCGACAACCCCACTTCCAGGAACGAGCAAGAGCACTTAAGAAAAATGGGAAATTGGTGTGGTGACTCCTCAAAGACTTAAAAATAGAATTACAATATGAGCCAGGAATTCTGTTTCTGAGTATATGTCCAAAATAACTGAAAACAGGAAACCAAACAGATATTTGTACACCATGTTTATAGAAGCATTATTCACAATAGCCATGGGATGAAAGAAACTCACATATCCATGAACAGATTAATGAATAAATAAAATAGGGTATAAACATATAATGGAATACTGCTGCTGCTGCATCGCTTGAGTTGTGTCCGACTCTGTGCAACCCCAGAGACGGCAGCCCACCAGGCTCCCCCATCCCTGGGATTCTCCAGGCAAGAACACTGGAGTGGGTTGCCATTTCCTTCTCCAATGCATAGACTACTACTAAGACTTAGAAAAGAAGGAAATTCTGACACCTACCACAACATGAATGAACCCTGAGAATACTACATATTAAGTGAAATAGGAGAGGAGGTCTCCACAGTGTGTCTCCCTGTAACACCTCTCCGGGTCCTTTAGAGGCTGCAGCAATGGAAAGATCATGGTGGTCTCCCATCCCTCCAAGTATGGCAAAGGAAAGACAACAGTAAACCATAAAATGTGCTTTGAGAAAGACAACAAAGTCCTGATTTTCCCAAAATAACAGCATAGAGTTTCTTTTGAAATGCCAGTATCTATTTTTAAAAACTTCTCTTTTAACTAATGATACGTTTGCTGTCTCGGCTTTGCCAGTTTCTCGTAGCTCAGGCAGTAAAGAATCTGCCTGCAATGCAGGAGACCCAGATTCAATTCCTGGGTCAGGAAGATCCCCTGAAGAAGGAAATGGCAACCGACTCCAATATTCTTGCCTGGGAAATCCCATGGGCAGATGAGCCTGGTAGGTATAGTCCATGGGGTTGTAAGAGTCAGACACGACTGAGCGATTAAACTATCACAATCTCCTTTGAGGTATCTATTGGGAAATGATAATAACACCTAATATTTATTACTTGCTGTTTATATGCTATGTTTTTTTCCTGTGAACTATATAAAATAACTAATTTACTCATTATATCAATTCCATGAGATAAGCATGACTATAATCTCTGGTTTTACAGTCAAGGAAACTGAGGCACAGGGCAGTCACTTGCCTAAGATCAGGCAGCTAGTAAGTGGCAGAGCCAGGATTTGAACCCAGAACATTGGGGTTCAGAGCCTCTTGGCCTAAAGTCTAAAAGCCAGGCATATTAACCTGGAGTGTGTGCCCATCTCCACATGTCTGCATCTGTCTTTCCAGCTCTCCCCTCACCTCTGGCCCTGCTACACAACTCTCCCTGTGTCTTCCTTCCTGCCTGTCCCACCTTGTTAATTCCCATTCAGGGTTCCCCTTGGGTATCCCCTCTCTGCCTCCCCTGCCTGGGGACACCTATGTCTTCCTGTGGCTGGCTGTTCAGACAGCTCACATTGTACTTTGCCACATGGAATTGTCACTGTCTGACTCTTGTCTGTTTCTCACGGTGGACTGAGAGTTTCCTGAGGGTAGAGAACAAAGCTTTAAATCTCTGTGTCCCAACCTAGCCAAGTACTTGATTCATAGTAAATGCTTGGTACCTGGTCTTAAGGAAATAAAGGAGGCAGAGCCCAGACTGGGACTTGGTGTAGAAGATGGAGTAATGACTGTCCAAATAGTAGCTTTCACCCTAGAAATGTTGTTGGTACCCTGAGCAGACAGTGGGGTGGGAAGTCCACATCTGTGTAGACTAGCGAGGTCTTGAATGGAACTGAATCAGTGGTGTGAACCTCATGCCTTCAGGGCTAGTACTGGAAACACGTGCCCAATTCATATGGCAGAGACTGCTCCCCACTAATCAAAGAGACTGACAATGCTTACATACATACAAATGCATACCATGGGTCGTAGAGCCACTTCCAGGTTTTTAAAAAAATGTTCAAATTGAATGACTGTCTTCATCTTCTCTTCTCTTCCTAATTTAGTATAATACTTAAGGCCATTAACGGGATCTGAGTAAGGTAATCACTCACGTTGGGAGTGGAGAGGGTATGCTGGCCCAGATAGAGTAAGGAGATTAACCACCTAGAGGGGCTGTCCTGCACAAGGGCCAGACCCTGGATGGGCAGAGGAAGGGGCTCCTCTGGAGGGACAGCCTGGCTTGAGTGTCAGAATCCCAGCGGGATGAGGAGGGCACCGTAGGGAAGGTTGTGACGGCAGTGGTCATGATACCGGTTGGTTTCATTCAGGGGATTGATCAAACAAGCAAGCATATTAAGGATAATGGAAACCAGGCTCTGTAATGTGAGAGAAGGAACTTACAATATAGAAAGGGAGAAAGCTAGAATGAAACGTGCGGGGTTGGATTGGAATTGAAAGTATGAAAGTGAAATTCTGGTTTTCAACGCAAACAAATCATACCCACATACACACATACACATACACACACACTCATACACCCTAGCTCTTCTACTGAAAGAGTCAGGGAACAGCAATACCTAATGCAATGAGCCTACCTAACAGTGAGAATTTGGTTTCTGAATAATTTCCCACTAAATGGAACCAGAGCTTCTTGACTATAAGGCTGGAACATCTCATTGTAACAGGAAGTAAGGAAGTGCAAATAATGATGGGAACATATCAAAAGGACACGTTGACAGTTTGATGGGTATGAGATTTTACATAATTTCCAAGGTCCTTTTCTACAGAACACTTAGGAATTTAAAAAAGGAGGAAGAGGAACTTCCCAGCGGAGATCCCTAGAAGATATCCCTTTAACCAACTACTCTCAGTGATCTCCTATTTGGAGACTGGGGCCTTAGTGAAATTCTCAAAAGAATTTAAAATCTTTTGCTAAATAGGATGTAGTAAGAAGAGCATGGCATCACTTCTGTGATATTCTTGCCAAAGTTGTAGAACCTGAATCTAAGTGTGAGAAAACTCAGACAAATTCAAAATGAGGAACATTCTACAGAATAACCAGTCAGTATTTAAAAAAAAAAAAAAAAAAGCTGTCAAGATCATGAAAGTGAAGGAAATACTGAGGAAAGGGCCTATATTAAAGTAGATTAAGGACACATGAGAACTAAACGCAATGCTTGATTTGAAAGTACTCTTTTTGCTATAAAGACCATTTTGGGGACAAGTGACAAGAACTTGAACTGGTCTGAGGATCCAATGACAATTAATGAAAACTTCCTAGAGTCTGAGGATTAGATAATAGTAATGTATCAACATTAAGCTCCTGGTTTTGTGGTTGTGTGGGAGACATACTGTGTATGGGAAATGCACACTAAAATATTTGTGGAAGATGAGGCATCTCTTTGGCAGCTTATTCTCAAAGGGTTCAGGACAAATACATTATAGAATTTTTTGTACTGTATTGTACTGGCAAATTTTCTGTAAGTTTGAGATTTTTCAAAATAATTATATCTATCTATATCTATATCTAGTGATGTAGGCCGGAATGATACTGTTTTCCAGACTTGCCAGGACACAGGTACCTGGGGCCTGCCTTGGGTGGACAGAGCTTGGAGTGGCTGCCCCAGGAGTAGAATCAGGGTGTATCTGCCAAGTGTTGTTTCTCTGCTGAGGTGAAGAGATGGACGTTCTCATCCAAGTCATTTAGTAAAGAATGGGCATCTGGATTCTTGAATAACCAGACAGAGAGAACACAGTTTCTGTAGGACACATGCCAGCCCCTTGACTTATCTGATGACGGGCTTTCTGCCAGAACCAAGGAAGTGGAAGCACTGAACGCCCCTTGCCCTGTCCTAAAGTCTGCAGGATACCTAAGGGCCACTTCTCCAATGTCCATCTGGAGCATGGGTTGTACAGGGGACCCCATGTTCTTTTGAGACTTGGCCTAAAGTGCTGATAGTAACCATTGCCTACTGTGCACCTTCTAAGGGTCAGAAACTGGGATAGATGCTTCACAGGTTCTTTTTATAATCATTACAATGGTTCTCCTTGTTAAGTAAACTGTCCCCATCTTATAAATAAGGAAGTAAGGCTTGGGAAGTCTTAGTAACAGCCTCAACATTATGGGTTGAATTGTATCCCCCAAATTCATATGCTGAAGTCCCATATCTCAGAATGTGGCTGGATTTGGAGATAGGGCCCTGAGTGAGGTGACTGAGTTAAAGACAGGCCTTGAGGGTAGACTCTAATCCAACTAATGACCGGCTCTCTTAAGATGAAATTTGGACATACAGAGAGAGACATTCTCCTTGAAGAGGAACGACCACGTGAGGACACAGCAAAAAGGTGGCCGGCTGCAAGCCAAGGTGCGTGGCCGCACCCTAATGTTGGACTTCGGGCTCCAGAACTATGACAAAATACATTTCTGTTGTTTAAGCCATGCAGGCTGTGGTACTGTTATGGCAGTCCCAGCAGCCTAACAGGTGGAGGCATCTGGGGGAGGATGAAGTTGGTGTTCAAAATCAAATCAGTGCGGTTCTGTTCTCTGCCACCTTCCTACACACAGGGCCTCTGCTGTGTAACTTCTCCCCACCTCCCCCAACAGGCTGCCCAGAACCTCCATCCAGAATCCCCCAGACTGAGTGGATCCCTCCTCTGCGATCCCACAGCCCTTACCACACTGCATATATTGATAGTGGCACACTAGGAGCTCATGATCTTGTGATCAAATTGAGGGTAGGGCTCCTCTTATCTTTATCCCTGGCATCTCCCATGGAGCTAGTTAGTATGTATTGAACACTTGTGTGCCAGTCAAGAATTCATACATGTTATCTCATTTATACTTTAAAACAACTCCTTAAGGTAGGTATCACCAATTGTTCCCATTTTACATGTCAAAAAACTGAGGTCAGAGGTGTTACCTGAATTACCCCAGACATAAAGCTGAAGCTCCAATACGTTGGTCACCTAATGCAAAGAGCCAACTCATTGGAAAAGACCCTGATGCTGGGAAAGATTAAAGACAGGAGGAGAAGGGGGCAACAGAGGATGAGATGGTTGGATGGCATCAATGACTCAATGCACTTGAGTTTGAGCAAACTCCAGGAGATAGTGAAGGACAGGGAAGCCTGGTGTGTTGCAGTCCACAGGGTCACAAAGAGTCGGACATGACTTAGAGACTGAACAACAGCCACAATAGAGCTACCAGGATTCACCACTGGATGGTCTAATTCTTCAGGCTGTGCTCTTCACCTCCTGCCCTGCTGCTGTGGTCTTGCTGTAAATGTACACTCCCTCCCTACTCAGGGGCTGTGCTGATCTGAAACCGCTCCTTTAGCACGCTAAGCCCGAGTGTGAAGCTCCCCTCCCACCGAGAGCTTTCTTACTCATACTGCCCCCCCCCAGCCCCGACTCTGCCTCCTTCAGCACCCCCTGGGCATAGGGTCTGCACCTTGCACTGATATGTGACCCAGAACCGGGCACTGGGGCCACCGCTTATCAATATCTGTTGAACTGGCTTCAGTGTCCAGGGATGGAAGTGAATAAGGATACACGACACAGTGGAGTATGACTGGATACTGTGACTCTCCATTTCTGGAGAGTTCCAGTTGCTAAACTTCTATCCTCTCATCAGACCACTTGCTGGAATATGCGACAGAGAGTGTAATCTGGCATTTGCCTTAGAAAGTAAAGTCCCCATTCTACTGAAAAGAGACAGGAATGGAGACAAGATGAGCTGTCACTTTCCTACACACTGCTGGGCAGGTCACAATTTCTCTGCAGCTAAGTGCCTCTGTGGGTAAAATAGTAACGGAAATGCCTATTTCTACCACATAAATGGGACCAAACACGTGAATGTGTTTGGAATACTGATAAAGAATAATGTTATAGAAATCCAGTCGATTTGGCCAGTTTGGCCAGTGAAAAATGAAATAAAAAAGTAGTTTTTATTTTTGGAAGTCAAGGAAGTGATATCCTTGAACATAAAGACAGTAAATGTCCTAAGGCCTTTCTAGAGTGTTGAAAATATTTCTAGGTTCTCCATGTGTGTATGTGTGTGTGTGTGTGTGGTGTATGGCAGGAGTGGGGTGGGGGCTGTGCTAGGAGAGTCAGGGACAAAGTTTTCTTCAATTGCCTGAGACGCAGACCTCTGGAGGTGGCAGGCCTCTTACCTTTGCTGCATTGTGGATCAGTTTTCAGCTGTGTGAGGCCTCCGGGTGAAGTCCATTTGGAAACTGGATTTTTCTGACTCAGCAGTAGCCCGGGAAAATTTCCCTCCTCTTTCCTGTGCCCCGTCTTCCAGACACACATGAGATCCTCTCCACCTTGGACTCAGTCAGTGCATCCCCGGCCCCTGCTGCAGGCTCTGCCCAGAACTGAGCCATAAGCCCGAGAGCAGCCTCTGGGGAGCTTCCAGGGAGAGTGGCTCCCACTGAGCAGCCACTCAAGAGCATCAGCGACGTGTCTGTTCTGGTTTGGATGGGCTGAGGCTCCCTCCAACTTCCTTCTGCTCTCGGCCAGAGCCAGGGTCCTTTTGTTCACCTTCAGGGCTGCCAAGTCAGGCCTACCGCACCCCTGGATGTTGTTTTCCTGCAGGCAATGGGAAAATGAGCTTGGAGCCAGGGAAGGGAAATCAACAAGGAAATAAACACAGGGTCATTACCCCTCCAGGTCATCACCAGGCTGGGACATCATCACGCTGGGATCACTTTCTAAAGAGGCAGGAGCTGGCTGCTGCCTGAAAGGGCCCCAGACATTTTTCAATTGCCCCAGGCATTTAAAAAATTTTAAATATGCAAAGAAGTGTGCATTTCTATCAGAAGTGTGAAATCTATGTTGGACCAATCAAGAAATCCTGACTCGCTCCAATGCCTTGCCAAATCTTTCAAAGATTTTTCCATAGGCAGCATCTTTTGTAACCAAACCCTGGCAAACGTTTGTAGCCAAAGGAAAAGAATGAGCAAGTTTATGGCTGATACAAGCCAAGACTTTTAAAGACACAGGTAAGACTTTCAAAGACAACCTCTAAAGATACAGGATTATTGTTTGAATAAAGTTTTCTTCTACTTACTCTTCAGTGTCACGGTCATCAGCAGCGGCATCATCTTTGCCAGCATTTATTGGCTTATTGTCTGCCAGGTGCTGTGCTAAGGACCTCAACCTGTGTTGCTGCTACTGCTGCTGCTGCTAAGTCGCTTCAGTTGTGTCCGAGTCTGTGCGACCCCAGAGACGGCGGCCCACCAGGCTCCTCCATCCCTAGGATTCTCCAGGCAAGAACATCGGAGTGGGTTGCCATTTCCTTCTCCAATGTATGAAAGTGAAAAGTGAAAGTGAAGTCGCTCAGTTGTTGCCAACTCTTCGCGACCCCATGGACTGCAGCCCACCAGGCTCCTCCATCCATGGGATTCTCCAGGCAAGAGTACTGGAGTGGGGTGCCAAAATTCTCAACATAATTCTATCATCCTCATTCCCATTTTGTAGATAAAGAAAATGAGGATTAGAGAGATTAAGTCATTCCTGCACAGTGACTCCCACTAGTTAAAAATGTAGAAACTGCCCTTCTGGAAGGATGCTCTTCTGAGTCTTGCTTTTCCCAACAGTTAGCTTAAGCACTTTGGTGGGCTGACAGCTCCTGGAATGGCCAAAGAGTTGCTTAAACAAACTCTTAGGCCTGGGAATAGGACTCTAAACAGAACCATGGCTCATCGGTTAGTTAAATGGTCTCTTCCAGGAGTTATGAAGTGGTACTACCTTTATGCGACTCGTACATAGGATTCACCTAGCATAGCACCCTCTCTTCTTCTCCAAGGGGGTGCTGCTGGCTGCTTTCACCCACCTACTCTCTACTGTGATTCTGACTGACCCAGAAGGAAAGGCCCTGTAAATCTCTTGCCCTCTGTGTGTGCTTCAGTTATAGCCTGATCAGGCAAATTTGTCTTTTTGACTCTAGAAGCCTAACAGTTACAAGCTTCTTTTAATCAATAATCCAGGGGATGAATAATTTTAAGTTCCAGCCTGGAAACTTCTGCCTGATGAGAAGAAATTAGCGCATGTATTTTCAGTCCTCAGGTCCTACTGCAACTTTTTTTTTTTTTTGTAGCTTCATCTTTACTTCCAACTGTTAGCATGTAGCTCTCCTGTGCAGTTACCCAGGGCAACTGGCCGCTGGTCAAAGGAAAGTAAAACCTTTAATTAGGAGACAAGGAGATGCCTCCCAGCGAGGTCTAAGCTGTCCATTTTTGTAAATACAGAACTTGTGACATCAGGGCCGCTGCTTGTGCATGGGACACTTGCGTTTGGTTTTGTGGAGCTTGGGGGTACTTTGCTCTGGGGCCACATATGCCTTTAAGTCTGAGGTTGGTTAGCTTTCATTCTCAACAGAAACTAAAGACTTATTTACTGGATTTATAGCAATAAAAAAAGAAGATTGGAAAGGGGTCGGGCTTTTAGTTTAGATGTCATTTCATTTTTCTTTCCCAGTGGTTTACAACTAAACACAGTGTCCAGATATGTTTACAGACTCTGGTCTTGGAGTTCTTTGATGAGGAAAGGCAATTTATAACAGTCAAATGGGCCTTTCAACCTTATTGTATGAAATGAAAACCAAAACGTTGGAAGGGAGCTGATGTAATGAAAGCTTTCATGTTCCTCATCTGCTTCACAGCTTTTCACCACCAGGGAATAAAGATAGCAGACTTGGGGACTGTCAGATGCTTTGGGGGCTTCCATTCAGAAAGGTAATGAGGTAGATGGATTTTATTTCTCCTTCCTCTCCTTTGAGCATCTGGATCAGTACTGACTGAGTTGGTTCCAAGAATTGAGTCCATTCTGGACTGACAATAAACATACAAACCTCCCCCCACCCCATTTTTTTTTTGTTTTTTGCATGGTCATGTAACCAAGGCAGCTGACTGTTTAAAACTCGAAACANCAGGGACAAAGTTTTCTTCAATTGCCTGAGACGCAGACCTCTGGAGGTGGCAGGCCTCTTACCTTTGCTGCATTGTGGATCAGTTTTCAGCTGTGTGAGGCCTCCGGGTGAAGTCCATTTGGAAACTGGATTTTTCTGACTCAGCAGTAGCCCGGGAAAATTTCCCTCCTCTTTCCTGTGCCCCGTCTTCCAGACACACATGAGATCCTCTCCACCTTGGACTCAGTCAGTGCATCCCCGGCCCCTGCTGCAGGCTCTGCCCAGAACTGAGCCATAAGCCCGAGAGCAGCCTCTGGGGAGCTTCCAGGGAGAGTGGCTCCCACTGAGCAGCCACTCAAGAGCATCAGCGACGTGTCTGTTCTGGTTTGGATGGGCTGAGGCTCCCTCCAACTTCCTTCTGCTCTCGGCCAGAGCCAGGGTCCTTTTGTTCACCTTCAGGGCTGCCAAGTCAGGCCTACCGCACCCCTGGATGTTGTTTTCCTGCAGGCAATGGGAAAATGAGCTTGGAGCCAGGGAAGGGAAATCAACAAGGAAATAAACACAGGGTCATTACCCCTCCAGGTCATCACCAGGCTGGGACATCATCACGCTGGGATCACTTTCTAAAGAGGCAGGAGCTGGCTGCTGCCTGAAAGGGCCCCAGACATTTTTCAATTGCCCCAGGCATTTAAAAAATTTTAAATATGCAAAGAAGTGTGCATTTCTATCAGAAGTGTGAAATCTATGTTGGACCAATCAAGAAATCCTGACTCGCTCCAATGCCTTGCCAAATCTTTCAAAGATTTTTCCATAGGCAGCATCTTTTGTAACCAAACCCTGGCAAACGTTTGTAGCCAAAGGAAAAGAATGAGCAAGTTTATGGCTGATACAAGCCAAGACTTTTAAAGACACAGGTAAGACTTTCAAAGACAACCTCTAAAGATACAGGATTATTGTTTGAATAAAGTTTTCTTCTACTTACTCTTCAGTGTCACGGTCATCAGCAGCGGCATCATCTTTGCCAGCATTTATTGGCTTATTGTCTGCCAGGTGCTGTGCTAAGGACCTCAACCTGTGTTGCTGCTACTGCTGCTGCTGCTAAGTCGCTTCAGTTGTGTCCGAGTCTGTGCGACCCCAGAGACGGCGGCCCACCAGGCTCCTCCATCCCTAGGATTCTCCAGGCAAGAACATCGGAGTGGGTTGCCATTTCCTTCTCCAATGTATGAAAGTGAAAAGTGAAAGTGAAGTCGCTCAGTTGTTGCCAACTCTTCGCGACCCCATGGACTGCAGCCCACCAGGCTCCTCCATCCATGGGATTCTCCAGGCAAGAGTACTGGAGTGGGGTGCCAAAATTCTCAACATAATTCTATCATCCTCATTCCCATTTTGTAGATAAAGAAAATGAGGATTAGAGAGATTAAGTCATTCCTGCACAGTGACTCCCACTAGTTAAAAATGTAGAAACTGCCCTTCTGGAAGGATGCTCTTCTGAGTCTTGCTTTTCCCAACAGTTAGCTTAAGCACTTTGGTGGGCTGACAGCTCCTGGAATGGCCAAAGAGTTGCTTAAACAAACTCTTAGGCCTGGGAATAGGACTCTAAACAGAACCATGGCTCATCGGTTAGTTAAATGGTCTCTTCCAGGAGTTATGAAGTGGTACTACCTTTATGCGACTCGTACATAGGATTCACCTAGCATAGCACCCTCTCTTCTTCTCCAAGGGGGTGCTGCTGGCTGCTTTCACCCACCTACTCTCTACTGTGATTCTGACTGACCCAGAAGGAAAGGCCCTGTAAATCTCTTGCCCTCTGTGTGTGCTTCAGTTATAGCCTGATCAGGCAAATTTGTCTTTTTGACTCTAGAAGCCTAACAGTTACAAGCTTCTTTTAATCAATAATCCAGGGGATGAATAATTTTAAGTTCCAGCCTGGAAACTTCTGCCTGATGAGAAGAAATTAGCGCATGTATTTTCAGTCCTCAGGTCCTACTGCAACTTTTTTTTTTTTTTGTAGCTTCATCTTTACTTCCAACTGTTAGCATGTAGCTCTCCTGTGCAGTTACCCAGGGCAACTGGCCGCTGGTCAAAGGAAAGTAAAACCTTTAATTAGGAGACAAGGAGATGCCTCCCAGCGAGGTCTAAGCTGTCCATTTTTGTAAATACAGAACTTGTGACATCAGGGCCGCTGCTTGTGCATGGGACACTTGCGTTTGGTTTTGTGGAGCTTGGGGGTACTTTGCTCTGGGGCCACATATGCCTTTAAGTCTGAGGTTGGTTAGCTTTCATTCTCAACAGAAACTAAAGACTTATTTACTGGATTTATAGCAATAAAAAAAGAAGATTGGAAAGGGGTCGGGCTTTTAGTTTAGATGTCATTTCATTTTTCTTTCCCAGTGGTTTACAACTAAACACAGTGTCCAGATATGTTTACAGACTCTGGTCTTGGAGTTCTTTGATGAGGAAAGGCAATTTATAACAGTCAAATGGGCCTTTCAACCTTATTGTATGAAATGAAAACCAAAACGTTGGAAGGGAGCTGATGTAATGAAAGCTTTCATGTTCCTCATCTGCTTCACAGCTTTTCACCACCAGGGAATAAAGATAGCAGACTTGGGGACTGTCAGATGCTTTGGGGGCTTCCATTCAGAAAGGTAATGAGGTAGATGGATTTTATTTCTCCTTCCTCTCCTTTGAGCATCTGGATCAGTACTGACTGAGTTGGTTCCAAGAATTGAGTCCATTCTGGACTGACAATAAACATACAAACCTCCCCCCACCCCATTTTTTTTTTGTTTTTTGCATGGTCATGTAACCAAGGCAGCTGACTGTTTAAAACTCGAAACAGAGAGAAGTCACGGATGAAAAACAGGACGTATTAATTTAGCTTTACAAATGTGCCCTTTCCAAGGCCAGAATTACTCACTCCCTGGCAGCTCACAGTGTGGGACCTGGGTCTGCTCAAATGCCATGGCTTTAGCATGTCCTTTCCGTTTGGTGTGGGATGCTGCAGATGAGTGACAGGTTCCAACTCAGCAGAGACATCCAGATGCAATTAGAATCCTCACGGATTTTAATTATCATGGGAAAGCAAGCACAACTTGGCCATGCAAGGAGATATGGCCATTCTGTGTCCTAAAAGTAATGTGTCTACTTGTATGCAGAGAAAATGTCCTCATTTTTGGTGCATTTTTGAAGGAGGAATATTAAAACTGAATTATGTAAAATGCTAGAGAAGCTATTTCAGGATTCTTTTTATTTTATTTTTTATCGAAGTATAGTTGATTTACATTGTTGTATTAGTTTCAGGTGATAGTTTCACAACAAAGTGATTCAGTTATATATATATATATTTTTTTTCAGATTCTTTTTCCACATAGATTTTTTAACCAGATATGGAGCATAGTTCCTGTGGTATACAGTAGGTCCTTATTATTTATCTTTGTTCTACATGATAGTATGTATTACTCCCAAATTCCTAATTTATCTCTCCGCTCCATATTTCAATATTCTGTGATCAAGAAATCAGAACCTGAACCAGCCTTCTTTTAGGCTCGTTTGTATGCTTACAAGATGCTCAGGGTGAATGTGGATTTATCAAAACAGGAGGCAGAAAATGGGTTCCTTAGACCATTGTGGGCCGATTGCTTTCCTTACCCTCCTCCATGCGCATCACTGATAGCTTGTCCACCTGTGCCTGCAAGTGAGCGAGGCAATGAGAAGTGCGAAGTTCCAGCCCGAGGCTTTAAACACCATCTCTGGGCCAACAACTCCCATATTTGGATCTCTGGCTCAGAACTCTCTTCTGAGTTTCCAACTGTCTTCTCAGAATCTCACTGCCATCTCCAACTCCACTCAGCCAAAGCCAAGCCTTCTGCCTCTTTTTGCCCCCTCCTGCTGCTTCCATGGAGAAGGAAATGGCAACCCACTCCAGTATTCTTGCCCGGAAAATCCCAGGGACACAGGAGCCTGGTGGGCTGCCATGTATGGGGTCACACAGAGTCAGACACGACTGAAGCAACTTAGCAGCAGCAGCAGCAGCTGTTTCCATCGTAGCCAATGATCTTTTCAGCCACCCAAGTGCTCCAGTCTCTCCCTCCAGTCCCACAACCAACCCATGAGTCTGTTCTGTCAATCTCATCTCTTAAATTGATATCCACTGCAACTTTCTATTCAAAATTTCTACTACCACAAATGCCGACCCAACTTTAGCCCTCATCTTGGCTCCTAGCTGGTCTTCTTGCTGCCCATGTTGCCCCCCCTAACCAAATCTAAGCTCCACATTCCAGCCAGAGCAGAATTTTTCAAAGATAAGTCAGATGAGGCCATTAACGTACCTAAAAGCCTCAAGGCTTTCCAGTGCAATAAGGAGGAAATATAAAATCTCTGAACTGGCCAGCTAGTCTTGGCATAATTTGATCCCCACTCACCTCTCCAACATTGCCTTGGCGACACTAGCTTACTGTCAGTTTCTTGAACACTCCAAACTTTTCTCCATCTCAGAGCTTTGCTAATCTTGGGCTGGCGTGTACTGACCTTCACACCCCCATTCCCAGATCTTCTGCCAAAAGCACACAAACTCACTCTCTTCCTGCCGCTTTCTCATCTTTCAGCTCTGAGCGCAAATGTCATTTCCTAGAGGCATATCCCCCCAACACCTATTTTCTCTGTAGTACTTGATGTGATTTGTAAGCGTATTATTTATTTGCTTATTTCCTTAATATAGAACTTATATAGTTTACCCTCCTGTTGTCCACTCCTCCACCTACAACTAGGAAAGGAGGAACTATGTCAGTTTGGTTCACAGCTACATGTCCAGGTTCCAAATTTTTCTTAAGTTGAATGAAGGAATGAGTAATTGAATGAGAAAAATCTTTTCCTCCCAACTCAGATCACTTAAGGAAGAGTTTGTTAAATAGCTGTTGAGAGGTACTTACTAGTTCTTATTCAGACACGGATAGAATTTGTAGATGTAGAGAATTAGCAAAGAGCTGTGGTCTCAGAGAATTTAACCCCATTCTCCCTTCCGAGAGACCACTGGCTGTTACATCTGGAAGTGCCATCACATGGCCCAGGGAGATGTCGGGGAGAAGAAGGGGGTGGACTGGTGTGGACCCAGGACTAATGCATTTCTGACTGTGTTAATTTTGTAATTAATTTCCCAGGAAAACAATAAGGCAGAGACTGTACTGCTATAAAAACTTTGGGGGGCCAGCTTTGGGAAGCCAAACACCATTTAGATTTAGAACATCAGTTTATGTGGAAAAATCTGTTCCAAATTCTCTAACAGCTGACATACCCCCCAAAAAACCCAAATAAAAAACCAAACCTCTCTCTAAGCAGGAACGTTTTGTGTTTCCTGTAAATGTTCTAAAATATGGCGACTCATCACCAGCCACACCCTCCCGGACTGCTCATTGAATTCGGGTCCTGGTGAGCATGTGTTGGATGGCACTGGGGAGGCCCATGAGATAATTTATTCTCACAGGCATTTTATTTACTGGTGTTGAGGCACCGCCAAGGAACATTTATTTTCCTGTTCACATTTCAGAAGGAACTTGTGACTCATTCCCCAGGAAGGAGCAATCTAGAACCGCACTTCTAGCTACCCTTCCCACTTCCCAGCTTTCCTGGTGCTGCTCCCAAGAGGAGAAGTGATGGCCAACCTGATAGGAAAGACAGGGTGAGAAGGTCCTTTCTGGGCCCCCTATGCCAGGTACTTGGCTGCTGCATTGAAAAGCAAAGACCTCTTTTCCTTTGCCTCCTGGATCTTGTCTGGCAAGACTCGGATGAAGGGAGGTGGTGACTATGCAGCCCCTGTCTCCCCGCCGTTAGAGGCAGAGTGTGTGGGGATGCCAGGCCAGTGGACACGGGCCTCTGCTTTCTTGCTTCCATTTTCTTCCCTGTCATTGGCTGGAGGAGTCAGACTCCTGTGGGTCTCATAGTTCAGGGAAGGTGGCAGGAAACCTTCGTTCTCAATCTACCTCCTCAGAAAGCAGACGCTGTATTAAGATCCCCCTTGCTCTAGATGTCTGTCCTCAACCAGAATCAGTCATTTGTGTTGTATTTTAACTTTTTTTTTTTCATAAACAACTTAAAAAAAAAATCACGTCCATTAAAAAAAACATTATTTATTTGGCTGCATTGAGTCTCAGTTTTAGTGCATGGTTCTCCAGTTGTGGCTCATGGGCTGCAGAGCTCAGTAATTGAGGCGCACAGGCTTAGCTGCTCCATGACATGTGGAATCTTCTCAGACCAGGGATCGAACCTACATCCCTTGCATTACAAGGTGGACTGTTAATGACTGGACCACCAGGGAAGCCCCTCATAAGCAACTTTCCTATATCTGCGTGTGAAATGTATGTGAAAATAAATCTAACACTTGAGTTATAAAGTGTGTACATCAAGTGCTTGCCAGTTATTAAGCCTCCAAAATCAGGGTTAAAATGAAGTCTTTCTACATCCTAGATTTTTCAACAAAACCCAGGAAAACTCCCTGAGGAATTTTATATGAATCAGCTTTGCCCTTGAGTCAACCCAAACAAATTCACACAGCCATGCATCCCGACTCCAGATTTTGTCATCCGTGTAATCACAGTTTTACAAAGCTTTGCTCACAAATAAGCATCACGTCATTGAAGGGAACAGGCTAGAGGGATATAGGGGGCTTGCTGAAAACCACAGCAGGTCCTGGTGCTAGGCACATGAATTAAATATGTAGCTCTCAAACCTGCACGCCAGAAATCCCAAATTACTGGGTGGTGGCTGTGTGTACATGCACGCATGTGTAGTCACAGTCATGTCCAACTCTTTGAGACCCCATGGACTGTAACCTACCAGGCTCCGCTGTCCATGGGATTCTCCAGGCAAGAATACTGGAGAGAGTTGCCATTTTCTCCTCCAGGGGAATCTTCCTGACTCAGGGATCGAACCTGTGTCTTCTGCAGCTTCTGCATTGGCAGGCAGATTCTTTACCACTGAATTTCTCCTAACAGTTCCTGGGAAAATTGTTTGCAATCTCTGAAAAAAGGTTGTCTTTTTCATATTTAGACACATGAGGTGCCCCAGATTACTGTCTTAAATTGGATTTGGGGGCAGAGGTTAGGCAATAAAAATAAATAAAATGAGTTGTTACATCAAGAAAAATCCAATTTTCTTTGCAATGTCTCTAAACTTAACCTGAGTAGAAAGACCACATGGGTTTGAACTCTTCCACTGTGTCACAAATATTAGAAATTCGCAATGCTCTGCTTATGATTCCCAGGGGTTAGGAAGATGTCATCTTTACACATATATTTCTTTACTATATACTTTTTTTTAAGTTAGAGATATATCCATTTAAGGGGAAAGTACCTCTTTCAGGGCTATATGAAATGCCATGAGAGTAAATATTGTCCATTCTGGGACAATCACGGAGAAGACAAGACTGTAATCTCTTAGGCAAAAACTATAGTCTCCTCTAGAATTTTGTTTCTAGCTCTGAGGATACCGTCCATACTTGATAAATAACAAATAAATATAGCAATAATAAATAAATGAATGGAAATAATAATGTGACGGGCATTCAGATTTCTTAAAACCCAGAAATGCATGGAGTTACCACAGACTTTAGAAAAAAACACACACCAAGATTCTATGACATTTATCTCTATTTTCAGGGGACAAAAGGCTTTAGATTCCTTATTTTTAAGAGGCCTGGTCAATTGCACTGATGAGTTGATTGGGCTGGTTCATTTGTAAAACCACATTCAAATGAAAAAAATGGTCAGAAAACATATAGGTGGGTCTTGTTTTTAAATGTGGATTTCACAAAACTAAAAAGTTCAGACAGCTGGACCCCATTTCATGTGTTTTTTCAAACAGATTCTCAGTCTTCTAAACTCGATCCAGCTGTATGTACTAATTGCATTTCACTGACTCGGTTGGATGTTGTCTTTTGGAGAAAATCTCATTTAAAAAGAAAACGGACGCTTAAATCTCACTGTAGTTGCCTTATCACTGCAGTCTCGATGCTGTGCTTGGTTGGACAGTGTTCATCTCCGTAGAGCAAGCCTGTGCTGATGTGCTGGGGGCATGTGGCACCGTTACTAGAACTGAAGTATCCAGAACAGTTGTGCGAGGGGCCTCTCTAAAGACACCTTAATGTATCTGTACCTCCTCCTTCCGTAACTAGCCCAGTTGCGCGCACTCTTGTGTACATACAAATGCTTTGAAAAAGCAGGGGAAATGTTTTTGTTTAAAGAATTATAGAAGTACAACTTTCTTAGTAGAAAACTCAAACAAGTCTGAAGAAAAAAGGGCCTTAATTAAAAAGTATGTCTGCCTGCCCCTTAGTGCCAGACAACAACAACACACACACAGAGACACACACCCTTATTCCTGGTCTCTAGGGATAAACATTAAAGAGATAGACAACATTTATCTTTGCGTATATTTATGTATACACACACACACAGAAGCCACAAATTATTTGCATCTCATTCATTCTTGAACATTGTATAACAAGTCATTCTAATATTTGGTGGCTTAAAAAAAAACACGAATCATTTACTATCTCTCAGCTTCCATGGACAAGAGTGGCTTGAGCAGCAGTTCTAGGTTCTGGGGGGTTAGGGGCTCTCCTGGGGCTGCAGTCCCATTTTGGCTGGGGCCACACTCCTACACACCTGACTGGGGCTGGAGGATTTGCTTCCATGGTGGCTCACTCCCACAGCTGGCATACTCGTGCCTGTTGTTGGCAGGAGGCCTCATTTCCTATATATGCGGGCCTCTCCATAGGCTGCCTGAATTTCCTCATGAAATGCCATCTGACTTCCCCCACAGGGAGAGGACCAGGAGAGCACGGTGGAAGGTGCAAGACCCGGTGTGATCTAGCCTCTGACTTCACACTCCAACACACACTCAGACGTTCTGGTGGCCCCACACAGTCCAGGTTCGACAAGGGAGGGGCCACACAGAGGCATGGATCTCAGGAAGTGAGGATGGTTGAAGGGCATTTTGGATGATGGCTTTGAGACAGCAACTCCCATGAAGAGGTGAAGTCTCTCTCTCCACTCCTTGATTCTGGTCTGACCTTGAAACTTGCTTTGACCAATAGAAACTGGGGGAAATGATGCCGTCAGGGTCCTGATCCAAGCAACCAGGTTTCCTTTCGCTGCTCCCACCCTCTTGGAGTGCTGCTGCCTTGTGAGCAGCCTGGACTCGCCTCTTTGAGGATGAGAGAACAGGAAGAGGGAGGGACTTGTCCCTGACATACTGGCCGAGGCCTCAGATACACAAGTGAGTCCAGCCAGCAACACGTATGACAAAGACAGGCTGTTCTTGCTGAGCCCAACTCAAATGCCAAATCAAAGAGCTGTGAATAAATACTGTTGTTTTAAGACACTAAAGCTTTGGAATGTTTTACTATGCAACCATAGAAAACTGATAAAATATGGTAAACAGCAGTTTGTATTTTGTTGTTTTTAAGCTTCAATAATACATACTGTAGGCATCCCTTCATGTCAGTACATAAAGATCTTCCTCATGTTTTAAAAAATGTTCCAATATAGCAATCTTATAGTAATGCTCTAGATATTTAACATATTTCCTATTAATGGACATCTAGGTTGTTAAATTTTTTTTTTTGCTATGGCAAGCAATGCTTTATGAATTTTATTTGTTTACATGCATAGAAGTGGGTCAAGGGAATTATGTATTTAAATATTTCATGCGTCAAATTGCACTTAAGAAAGGTTGTGCCAATTTCCATCCCATTTAACAGTGTATCAAATTTTAAAGGAAACTCCTGAGAGCTACTTTCTGTCCTCATCCTGAATTTGCCCTCATTTGAAGCCAGGGGATTGGGAAACAGAGCTGAGATGAGGTACAGGACTGTGTGAACTAGTGCCTGCTTTAAGCTGCAATGAGAACAGACCAAAAAAGTCAGACACAGAAGCAATGTGAGAGAGGAGGAGATGGAATCTTGGAGGAGGTTGGCATCTCCCATAGGAACCAAAGACACTCTTTCTATCTCTGGGAGCTTTTTTTGGAAATAAGTTTAATAGACAAGGCTGTCAGCTAAAAGCTTTTAGAAATATATGGCAATATTAAGCATTAAGTCTGAAGAATTGAGGACAGCCATTATGGCTCAGTTCAGTTCAGTCGTTCAGTCATGTCTGACTCTTTGCGACCCCATGAATCGCAGCACACCACGCCTCCCTGTCACGCCCATCGAGTCCATGATGCCATCCAGCCATCTCATCCCCTGTCATCCCCTTCTCCTCCTGCCCCCAATCCCTCCCAGCATCAGAGTCTTTTCCAATGAGTCAACTCTTCCTTCACATGAGGTGGCCAAAGTACTGGAGTTGCAGCTTCAGCATCACTCCTTCCAAAGAACACCCAGGGCCGNATAAAGCAGAAAGAGATGTTTTTCTGGAACTCTCTTGCTTTTTCCATGATCCAGCAGATGTTGGCCATTGTGGTTAGGGTCCTATAAGAATTTAACATCACAGCAACTTAAATCCAACTTGTCTGTCAAATTTTCAGTGGGAACATCGGGATGAACTCCAAACTCCAGGAGACCCTCTGTCATCCTAGATATGCAAATAACCGTGATGCCTAATAGGCAGCACATGGCAAACACTATAAAGGACTTTATATATATATGGTAGAATTTATTTCACACAGCAGAGGAAGAAACTAAGGCACTGAGTAATTGAGTAACTTGCTCAAGTTTGCAGTGGTATTAAGTAAAAGAGACAGCATTCTCATCAGTTTGGTACCAGAGGCTCTGATCCTATCAATCTCTGTGTGGCTGACCTGTTGGCTGCCATTCGTCCTTCCTGAAAGGGACTGGAGTGGTGTTTTCTTCCTGCCTCCCTTGCAGCTAGAATATGTGACCCAGTGTTGGCCAATAAAACCTCAGGAGACATCAGCTGGGGGGTTTCTGGGGAAGAATTTGCCTCCTAATAGAAGAAGATGCTGGGCAAGAAATCCCTGTCTCTATCTTTTCAGTCTCTCGCTTCCAGATATTGTGGGGCATAACTGTGTTGCCTGGAAAGTGGCAGCATTTTTGCAGCTATGCTGCCAATCTTGAAGATGGCAGAGTGGAGAGAGGAAAAGAACTTCCATCCTTAATGATGCTGCTGATCTGCTGATTCAGCTCTGTCCTTGCCCACCTACCTCTCAAATTACTGTTTTATGAGATTACTAAATTCCTTTCTGTTTAAAACCACTTTTAATGGAGGTATTCTGTTACTTGTAACCGAAAGCAACTGGACTGAAACATTACTACATTATGCTGTCTCCCATAAAATTTAATTATCATAACCTGGGATTTTGAGATTTCATTTAAAAATTTTATTGGAGTATAGTTGATTTATAATATTGTATTTGTTACAGGTATACAGCAAAGTGAACCTGTTATACATATACATATAGCCACTCTTTTTGACACTGTATTTTAAAAAGAACTAAGAAATCTTGAGAGAAGAATCAGAGCATAACTTTCAAAAGTAATCATGAGATTCCTACTTGATGTTTTCTTAGCTATTTGTCAATTTCCATTTGTATGCAGCTTTTAGTGAATTATAATGTTCCATATATACTAGCTGGGAAGTTTTTAAACTTACTTAACAGGAAAAAGACTTGGATGGTTAAAGATAGGTGGGTAGATAGATCAGTTCAGTTACTCAGTTGTGTCTGACTTTTTGTGACCTCAAGAACTGCAGCACGCCAGGCCTTCCTGTCCATCACCAACTCCTGGAGTTTNTATATACTAGCTGGGAAGTTTTTAAACTTACTTAACAGGAAAAAGACTTGGATGGTTAAAGATAGGTGGGTAGATAGATCAGTTCAGTTACTCAGTTGTGTCTGACTTTTTGTGACCTCAAGAACTGCAGCACGCCAGGCCTTCCTGTCCATCACCAACTCCTGGAGTTTACTCAAACTCTTGTCCATTGAGTCGGTGATGCCATCCAACCATCTCATCCTCTGTCGTCCCCTTCTCCTCCTGCCTTCAATCTTTCCCAACATCAGGGTCTTTTCAAATGAGTCAGCTCTTCACATCAGGTGGCCAAAATACCAGAGTTTTAGCTTCAACATCAGTCCTTGCAATGAACACCCAGGACTTATTTCCTTTAGATAGATAGATAGATAGATAGGACATACCTCTATGACCATGTTGATAAAGAGCAAGCTTAGCATCTCAGTGAATTTGACCCCTAAATAAGACAAAGAGTTATCTCTTAAAATGGAAGGAAGGATTTACCAAACAAATCCAAGAACTCAAATCTGTGCCCCTATAGCACTGAAAGCAGGGAAGTTCCCCAGTTAGCCTCCTATTAATTTTAGAATTGCAGAGCCCAGGACATGAAGCCAGCCCAAGTCACACACACATCATGGGTAAACAATGCCATGACAGCTGCTTTGGACCAGGCAAGACACACAGAGGGTGGAAACAAACAAGATTTCCTCCCAAATGTTTGTTCATTATTCTTCATAGTCGTTCTTCTTAGAGAAGAAAAATGAGATGAGCTAGCATTTTGGATCCATGTGTTTGTTTGCTTATTTACTTTTAAGTCTCTGTAATAGTTTTCTCACACTAGAAATGAAAATAACCTCATCAAAGAAAAAAAAAAAAACCTCAACAACCCAGAGGTGGATATGGGAACAAGTGAAAATCCCTCGGCATCTCCCCGCACCCTATTCTCCTTCAGAGTGGCCCTCCTGTCCCACTCTGAGTCCCATAGTTAGTCACTGGGTGTGCTTCCCTCTAGTCAGGGGAATTTCCCTGGTGGCTCAGACGGTAAAGCTTCTGCCTGCAATGCAGGAGACCTGAGCAACCCTCTAGTCAAGGCTATGGTTTTTCCAGTAGTCATGTATGGATGTGAGAGTTGGACTAGAAAGAAAGCGAGAACCAAAGAATTGATGCCTTTGAACTGTGGTGTTGGAGAAGACTCTTGAGAATCCCTTGGACTGCAAGGAGATCCAATCAGTCCATCCTAAAGGAGATCAGTCCTGGGTGTTCATTGCAAGGACTGATGTTGAAGCTGAAAGTCCAATACTTTGGCCACCTGATGCGAAGAGCTTACTTATTCAAAAAGATCCTGATGCTGGGGAAGATTAGGGGCAGGAGGAGAAAGGGATGACAGAGGAAGAGATGGTTGGATGTCATCACTAACTCAATGGACATGAGTTTGGGTAAACTCTGGGAGTTGGTGATGGACAGGGAGGCCTGGCATGCTGCGGTTCATGGGGTCACAAAAAGTTGGACACGACTGAGTGATTGAACTGAACTGTGCCTCCCTCTAAGCTTCTTCCTGTCACAAGAAAAGAAAGTAGACTATTAAAACAAACATTCATTGCCCAGTTTTTTGGAGGTAATCAATACTTTTTGTTAGAATTCTCAAACAAGTAAGAAAGATGAAAGCAGGAGGAGGTCCCAGCTCAGGAACTTTCCGTCTGTGTCTGTGTCTCCAAGGCTCCCTCACCTAATTTAATTAACATAAATTTACATACTCACACATGGCTACATGTGGGACAGCCAAAGCCTAAGAAAGCACTCTTTCTCCAACAAAGATCCAGTTCTTCAAAAATGGTGGGAATCTGACCCCAGTACCCTTGCTCCCCTGTACCTGGTAGGAACAGAGGGAGTACTACCTCCTCCTTTCTTTTCAGTGATCCAGCCCTGATGCATTATATAACTTGGACTCTGAAAACTACAGCCTTTAGAAAAAGGTGATGGATTTTAAGAATGCCACACTCATTGGAAGTCAGGATAGAGAGGGAGAAGGGGGTAGGTCTGCAATTGCTATTTTCTCTTTGAGATACAGTAAAATACAAACTGTCTGTAACCACACATTGGGAAATTGATGGAGTCTACCTCTGTGCCTTTATGCAGACAATCACATAAACAAAGCCTATTGGATGTTCACATGTTTACGGAGAAGAGGTCTATAAAGAAGGAAATCTGCAGCCTGCCATAGTTCCTAGGTCAATACTTAACTGGCCTCACTCTAACGTACTAAGTGGGCATTTTGGTTCTTATCTATTTTGACTCTTGTCTACCTCCTGTTCCTCACTATGGAGTGGTCATCTTTCTTTTTGGATCCTGGTTTGGAAAATCCTCACCCATTTGTGAGCTTCTTATACTACTGCTGCTGCTGCTAAGTTGCTTCAGTCATGTCCATAGATGTGCAGACCCCATAGATGGCAGCCCACCAGGCTACCCCATCCCTGGGATTCTCCAGGCAAAAATACTGGAGTGGGTTGCCATTTCCTTCTCCAAGCTTCTTATACTAGATCCTGGCTAATCACAATTAGCTGTAAATTGCTCTCTTTGCCCTAAGGGATAGTGAGCAAGTAGCTGGAAAGTTTGAAGGTGATGATGTGTAGGGACATGAAATATCAGACAGCCTATTCTGGGAACCAGAAAAGGTGGGATGTGTGATTGGTTTAATACAGACATGTTCTCAGATTAAAAGCTGGTTAGCACAGACATGCTCTTAGATTAAATTTCTTCTATCTCTCCTGAAATTGTTCGTGTGGCCAGAGAATATCTCTTTACACACAAAGTCATTTTGAAACTACCAAATATCCCCAAGGCAGCAATCACATTAGAAGCTAGTGGGTACATGTGGTGGTTTCTTTCTTTCCCAAACAACAATGAAAGAAATTTTCATTTCTTCTGATTGAAAAATAATTTTGTATTGTTTTTAAAAGTGCAGAAAGCATCGGCAGAAAGAAATTAAAAAACACCAAACCCTTCCCCTCTAATCATAACCCATGATATTTTTACAGATATTATTTCAGACATTTTTTTCCTGCATGTATACACAAATATAAAACTCCATTCTTAGGCCTGCACCATCTAGAAGATTAGGGAGGCAGAACTCAGTTCCACACAGAAAGCAATCATATGACTCTGGAAGATGATTCAAAATGTTGCTTTTCCCCTGGACTCTCATTTCAGGCCAAACAGAGCCATCTCAGGTGGGAATTTGGCCTGGGCATCTTCTCTGGTCTATAGTCCTCTACTCCCCACCCTAACATGCCTCTGACAGTCTTTTCTAGCCCCTGCTTGTTTCCAGCGGACTCAGTTCCATTCTGGAGGCTCAGGGGCTCATTGTGCCTCACCCTGAAAGAGCTCTTCTTCCTGTGCAGGGAGGGGCATGAGACTTAGTGCTGCACACAGAGCTCAGCTGTGAGGGTCAGAACTCACCATCGAGTTCATCCTGACAGCCAAGTCCATGTCCACCTATGTGCTCCTGCCCCATGCTCTTGTACCATTCCATGCTGGGGAAACTGTACAAAGAAAAGACAGATGTGACTTAAGGATAAGAAGAGACATCAATAAAGCTTGAATCCCTTCAGAATCTTTTGGCAATCAGTCCAGTCTCCTGCATAGGAATTCCCCTTTAAGACTGGATGTTTTCGTCCATGAGATGGGAATAGTGATATTAACTTCACAGGGATGTTTGGAAGATATAGTTACCAACTTACACAAGGTCAAGAGAAAGGTAGACCCCAAGATGTCTGGCTTATTGCTCTGCAACAGTCCCTGCAAAGTATCAGCACCTGGAGGGTCCAGGATCTTGCCCTTAGCTTTATATGTCCAGAATTTGGACTATGAGTACATCTAGATAGGACCATGGGGTAGGAGAAGCTACTGTGCATAATTTAATTAATTTTAGGGGGGGTGGGGTTAGTAGATAATTTTACTAAATTCTTTGGGAGATGATGCAATGTACATAACATACTGAAAACACGAAGTTTGGCTTGGAAAAGGTGACAAAATGTTCCATACACTTTATTTCATCTCCCCAATCAAAGGATAAATCATACATGAGAGTAGGAAATGGGAAAACTCAGCAGGTTCTTTTTCTGAATGGCCTCATGACCCTGGAGCAAGTTGTTTATTCTTTGGCCTTCAGTTTCCTCATTTGGAAAACGAGCAGCTATCTCTAAGGTGCTTTCCAGACCTCAAGACTCTTTCATGTCTATATTTGACAGGATCTAGAATAGCACTGGAGCAAAGGTAGCTCTCAATAAATAACTTGTTGACTGAAATGGGGCCAAGGTAACAAGACGCACTTTCAGCTCTCCTATGAGTACCAGAACAAAGTGTTCCCACAAAGGCATAGAAGAGTAAGAGACTGATGGAGGGCTTTGGGGAGACCTTAAAGCAACAGGGGAGAGTCCCCCCAAAGCAGAACTTGGCTAGATTACTGGAGAAGAAATAGCAGGAAATTGCACAATGTTGGAGGAACCAGATTAAAAACGCTAATGAAAGGAGACATTCCACTTTCAAGAGACATGAAGCAGGAGGCAAGAGGCGGCTGTTGCTCAGAGTGAAATAGCATAGAAAATCAACTGGTTCTAAATGTTTCCTCCAGCACAGAAGGTTGTTCTTGTTGCAGAGATTTAAAAATAGGACAAAGGGTTATCACTCCTACCAGCAGACTAAGTGCTTTAATGTTGCCAATCTCCTTTCTCTTTCTTGACCCTACATTCTCCCCTAATTACTCTTACATTGCTAGTTGCATCACCCCTTCCCGTATTTTATCTCCTTCACCCCTGAAGGGAAAGAGAACTTTTGGTATAATAATACTTTCTTGTCTTCTATGGATGCCATAAAGAAGGTTTTAGTTCTAAGTATGCAACAGGCTCCTCCCAGGTTGCACTGGGTGGAACCAAGACTCTGGAGGGGAAAGAGAGGGGTACAAAAGGGAAATGAAAACAGAATAGACAAAATGGAGATGTTAAGATTATACCAGGCAACAGAATCTTTCCAACTGTGGCTGAAACTGCTGGTCATAATATCTGGTCTCCCCTTCTGAACAGAAGTTTAAGCCAGGCACATGGAAGTTCCACTAAAGAATCTATTTCCCAGCCTGCCTTGCAGTTAAGTGTGACCATGTGGTTAGGAGCTATCTCCCTGCTTATTTAACTTATATGCAGAGTACATCATGAGAAATGCTGGGCTGGATGAAATACAAGCTGAAATCAAGATTGCCAGGAGAAATATCAATAACCTCAGATAAGCAGATGACACCATCCTTATGGTAGAAAGCAAAGAAGAACTAAAGAAACTCTTGATGAAAGTGAAAGAGGAGAGTGAAAAAGTTAGCTTAAAGCTCAATATTCAGAAAAGTACATGGCATCTGGTCCCATCACTTCATGGCAAATAAATGAGGAAACAGTGACAGACTTTACTTTTTTGGGCTCCAAAATCACTGTAGATGGCGACTGCAGCCATGAAATTTAAAAAATGCTTGCTCCTTGGAAGAAAAGTTATGACCAACATAGACAGCATTTAAAAAGCAGAGACATTACTTTGCTGACAGAGATCCATCTAGTCAAAGCTATGGCTTTTCTAGTAGTCATGTATGCATGTGAGAGTTGGACTATAAAGAAAGCTGAGTGCCAAAGAACTGATACTTTTGAACTATGATGTTGAAGAAGACTCTTGAGAGACTCTTCGACTGCAAGGAGATCCAACCAGTCCATCCTAAAGGAAATCAGTCCTGAATATTCATTGGAAGGACTGATGTTGAAGCTGAAACTCCAATACTTTGGCCACCTGATGCGAAAAACTCATTTGAAAAGACCTTGATGCTGGGAGAGACTGAAGGTGGGAAGAGAAGGGGACGACAGAGGATGAGATGGTTGGATGGCATCACGGACTCAATGGATATGAGTTTGAGTAAGCTCCAGGAGTTGGTGATGTACAGGGAGGCCTGGCATGCTGCAGTCCATGGGGTTGCAAAGAGTCAGACGTGATTGAGTGACTGAACTGAACTGAATGAGATTGGAATAGAAGAGATAGGTTTAAATTTCTTGCTTTGCCCTTAAAGAGAGGACTTGTGTCCTTCCCTTTTTTCTTTCTCTGCTTTCTGGATGGGATGTGGACATTGTGGTGAGAGCTAGGGCAGCTATGGTGGGCCATACTATATCCTCCTAAAATCTATATGCTGAAGCCCTAATTCCCAATGTGATTGTATATGAAGATAGGGCCTTTAAGGAGGTAACTGAAGTTAAATGAGGTCATAAGGGTGAGGCTCTAACCCAGTACAGCTGGTGCTTTTATAAGAAGAGGAAGAGATCACTGAATCCTAACCACTAGACCACCAGGGAACACCCAATGTGTAGAAGATATAGCTAGTGGGCACTATGGTATAGCACGGGGAGCTCAGCTCAGTGTTCTATGACAATATAGAGGGGTGGGATTGGAGAGATGTTGGAAGGGAGGTCTAAGAGGGAGGAAATATATAAGCTGATTCACTTCGTTGTATAACAGAAACTAAGCACCCATTGTAAAGCAATTATACTCCAATTGAAAAAAAAAGAGGAAGAGACCCCAGGGATGTGCGCACACACACAGATAAGAGTTCATGTGCAGACACAGCAAGAAGGTGGTTACTGACAAGTAAGGAAGAGAGGCCTCACCAGAAGCCAACCTTGTTGGCACCTTGATCTGGGACTTCCAGCCTCCAGAGCTGCAAGAAAATATGTTTCTCTTGTTTGTGCTCCCCAGTCTGTGGTATTTTGTTGTAGCAGCCCCAGCAGGCTGATACAGACCGTGAGATAAAAGTCACATGTTGAGGATAACAGGACAATAAGATTAGGAGGAGCCTGGGATAATGGTGGTTGTGAAGTTGTTATACCAGCTCTGCACCTTCTTGATTTTCTATATGAGAAAGCACAAACTTCTATGAAATCACTGTTATTTGGGGGTCTTTATTAAAGCATCTTGCCTGGAAAATCCCAGAGACAGAGGAGCCTGGTGGGCTGCGGTCCATGGGGTCGAGAAGAGTCGGACACCACTGAGCAACTTCACTTTCACTTTTCACTTTGATGCATTGGAGAAGGAAATGGCAACCTACTCCAGTGTTCTTGCCTGGAGAATCCCAGGGACGGGGAGCCTGGTGGGCTGCCGTCTCTGGGGTCGCACAGAGTCGGACACGACTAAAGTGACTTAGCAGCAGCAGCAGCATTAAAGCATCAAAGCTTGTGTTCAACCTAATACAGCAATCATCCTAGGTAAAGAAGGGTTGGTGGTCAAAGTGAAACATTCCTATGTGGTAGGTTTCTAATTAGTTACAATGTTTAACTTAACTGTATGGTAATGTTAGTTAATAATTCATCCATAGTGAAGAAATCCTTTCAAACTAATCTTTTTTGTCTTGCGACCTGATTAAGATCACTAACAGGACACTGACTGAAGATAATCATTTGCCACAGGATGATCTCAACTAAAGATACATTCTCTTAACTGCTCTCCTTTCAGGGATGTCTGGTACATCTCTATAGTTACCCTGCTCTGCCATTTTCTGTTTGGTAGAAAAGGAGATGGCTTTGGGGATTCAGAATGCCCCCTGGAAAAGGGCCAGGTACCCATGGTGTCTGTGACACTTCTGACTTGTAGACTCATGCAGCCTCAAGAAATTAAGCAGAGATGAAAATTATGCTCTATAACTGTTATCATCAGAAATGTCACAAAAAGAATTTATTACTATGGAAGAGATTTTGTGGTGAGCTTAAATTCATTATGCTGTTCGGCTATCACAGTTAAAAAAAAAAAAGCTGAGTGTTTTAAGTCAGTTCCTCTTTTTGCTTAGACTGTGTAGACACAGACTCTAAAAGTTATCCCTTAAACTTTCTTAAAAGCAACAAAGTTAATAGTCTATAATAACTTTGCAAAGTTGATAGAAGGGATATGTTGAGATGATTTGTTTAGGTGTATGGAAACCTCTCCTATATCATGATTCTGAGGAATGGCTTGGCCTGTGAAATATTTACAGAGTGCACATGTGTGTATATACAATACACTTTCAGACTCTGGACGCCATCTGTCTTCCACCTCTCAGAAGTCCTCTTCAGAACTGAGGCTACCTCTGCATTTGCTTATTTCCTGTGACATTTGCTATTTCTCTATATCTGGCCCTGTTTCTTTCTCTCGGTTTACAATAACCATCCCACCCGTTAAGGATATATGGACAACCACTCCCCTCCTTTTATTAACCACCGAGTTCATACTGCTCTTCAAGTGTATGGCTCTATTTTTGCTGAGTATTTTAAGGATTCACAAAATCAAGTGTAAACTTTTAAATCTGTCAGTCTTACAGTGTGGGAACCTGACCTCTGATGTACAGGCTGTCTCCTATCCTCCCATCTCCAATAAGTTCCATCTCTTCAGCTTCATAAAAACCTAAGTTATTGAGTGCCTATACATGCCAGATGTTATGTTAGCTTCTTTTGCATACACTGTCTCAGTGAATACTCACAAAGCAGACTCTGTTGATATTGTCTATCCAATGTCATATACTCCCTTCCTTCTTGTTTACAGAACCTAGATTTTGTTTGCAGAGGAAATGGACTTTCCCACTTTCCCTTGCGGCTAGAGGTGACCATGTGACCAGCTGGCCAATGAATGTAAATAGAAGTATATTGATGGAGAGGGCTGGTTCTGGTACAGTGGCTGCTTTCCTGATAAAGAGAACAGAGACAGCTTTCCTTACCCCCAACCTCTTCTGTCATCTTCCTTCCTGAAATTCCGATGTAATGGCTGGAGCTGTGGCAACCAGATTGCAATGGTAAAGATGTCAGCCCTAACATCATGAAACTGCTGAAACTATGTTAGCAATTGTCAACTTCAATAGTTCATATTATATGAAAAAAATCCAAATAACTCCTTGTTTAAGCCACTATAGTCAAATTTACAGTTAGTTTTAGTACTGTAATTCTAGTTGGTAAAACTCACAATGATATTGGAGTTGGTTTTATTTTTGTGCTGTCTAGGTTTTTCTCCTTTTCTTCCCCTTTACTGCATTGTAAATCCATTTGTTTCTCCTCTGAGCTGTTTATATGGATCACTTCACTATCCAGTGCTTCTGCTTAATTTCATTTCCTTTCTGAGTTTTTACCTCCATGTCTGTTTTCTCCTCTAGGTCCAGCCTAGTGTATTAAGGCTTCTTCATCGAGTGTATGATGAGTTCTGACTCAGTCCAGGGACAATAGCAATGTGGCTTCGGTGTCATTGTGGACATTGCTTCTTACATTACCTTAACTTTCACACACACACACACCTGGAAGGTAGTGGAAGATAAGAACATAGAGTTTGCCTTGCTGCTGCTGCTGCTGCTGCTAAGTTGCTTCAGTGGTGTCTGACTCTGTGCAACCCCATAGACGGCAGCCCACCAGGCTTCCCCGTCTCTGGGATTCTCCAGGCAAGAACACTGGAGTGGGTTGCCATTGCCTTCTCCAATGCAGGAAAGTGAAAAACGAAAGTGAAGTCGTTCAGTCGTGTCCGACTCTTCACGACCCCATGGACTGCAGCCCACCAGGCTCCTCCATCCATGGAATTTTCCAGGCAAGAGTACTGGAGTAGGGTGCCATTGCCTTCTCTGAGAATTTGCCTTAAGACTTTGAAAATTATCCCGTAAAGAGTAGTGATTTTCATGTCCTATAAGTATTCTTGCAAAGTTGCTGTTGGTTGCCTGTATTGTAATCATTTCTTCATTCTTCTTTGTAAGAGCCTTGATGTTTTTCAGTTTACAGGAAGAATTGTTTATGCTTATAGACTGAAACCACCATACACCAATCCACCAGTCACAAGAAGTAATCTGTAATTGTTCAAAGAATCATCCTTCTAGCTTGTGAGTGGTCAATTTCCTGTCTATTCATGCACATAGTTCAACTTTTTACTTGTTCCTTTAACATAGCTATCATAGTTATCTTAAAGACACAGTGTGATAATTCCAGCATCTCTGAGTTGTTTCTATTAATGGCTTTCTCTCTTAACAATGGATCTTATAGAAACAGAGTAGATTAGTAGTTGCCAGAGGCAGAGGGAATAATGGGGGAAAAGAGAACTTGGTCCAAAGTTACAAAGTTGGGGAAGGTATTAAAAACGTTCAAACTTTCAGTTTTAAGATGAATAAGTCCTAAGGATGTAACATAAAGACCACCTGGTGATTATAGTTTTTAATGCTGTAGTATATATTTGAAATTACTAAGCAAGATCTTAGAAGCTCTCAAGACATGGAAAAAAAATAGGTGATGGATGTTAATTAATTGTGGTAATTGTTTTGTAATATATACATCCATCAAATCACCTTAAACAATGTTATATTTTAATTAGATCTCAATAAAGCTAGGGAAAACAAAAAATAATGTCTTTTTTTTCTCTCGCTTTTTTGTATCTCATCATTTCTCATTGACTCATTTCTCATTGACTGCCAGGCAGTACGTTTAAAGAACAATGGTAGAAACAGTGTCAGACTTTATTTTAGGGGGCTCCAAAATCACTGCAGATGGTGACTGCAGCCATGAAATTAAAAGACACTTACTCCTTGGAACTTCCCTGGTGGCTCAGACGGTAAAGCGTCTGCCTGAAATGTGTGAGACCTGGGTTAAATCCCTGGGTTAGGAAGATCCCCTGGAGAAGGAAACGGCAACCCACTCCAGTACTCTTGCCTGGAGAATCCTATGAACAGAGGAGCTTGGTAGGCTACAGTCCATGGGGTCGCAAAGAGTCAGACACGACTGAGTGACTTCACTTTCTTTCACTTTCTACTCCTTGGAAGGAAAGTTATGACCAACCTAGATAGCATATTCAAAAGCAGAGACATTACTTTGCCGACTAAGGTCCGCCTAGTCAAAGCTATGTTTTTTGCTGTGGTCATGTATGGATGTGAGAGTTGGACTGTGAAGAAGGCTGAGCGCCAAAGAATTGATGCCTTTGAACTGTGGTGTTGGAGAAGACTTTGAGAGTCCCTTGTACTGCAAGGAGATCCAACCAGTCCATTCTGAAGGAGATTGGCCCTGGGATTTTTTTGGAAAGAATGATGCTAAAGCTGCAACTCCAGTACTTTGGCCACCTCATGCAAAGAGCTGACTCATTGGAAAAGACTCTGATGCTGGGAGGGATTGGGGGCAGGAAGAGAAGGGGACGACCGAGGATGAGATGGCTGGATGGCATCACCGACTCGATGGGCGTGAGTCTGAGTGAACTCTGGCAGTTGGTGATGGACAGGGAGGCCTGAAGTGCTGCGATTCATGGGGTTGCAAAGAGTCGGACACGACTGAGCGACTGAACTGAACTGAACCGAAGGACGCGTAGTATTCAGTTCCCAAAGTGGGCATGCCTCCTCCGTCAGGCCATCATTTTGGGGAACAGTCAGTCTGCTCGGTAGCTGAGCTGGACTGGGGCTCACTGTCGCTGTCATTCCCTCCAGCACATCACCTCACGTTCCTCTCGGGGTACACTGTCTTGCCTTGTGTGGTGAGAGGCCTCGGGCACCAGAGTAACTTTTCCTGTGTGTCCTGTGTGTCTTCTCCACCCTCAGATTTCAGCAGTCTCTGTGCAGTCACCACAGAAGGGTGCTCTTTTCCCGCCCCCGCCCCCTGTTCCTGCAGTGGACACTACTAGGGCTTGTGGCTTGGCGCTTGGCTCCTGATCAGGAGACAGGAGGGGAGTGTCAATTGTCCTGGTCTAGCCTTGATCTTAGGCAAGGCTGTGCACTTGACCTTGCAAGTAAAGCCTCTCAGCATTCTTGCTCTTTCCCTCCCCACCCTCATGGCAGCAGAATTCTGTCTCACAGTGGTGTGTACTACTGGACAGGAGAGATTCTCCCGTCCCTTTGCCAGCAGCAGCAGACCTCTGCTTGGTACTGGTATGAGATCCGGGTACCAAGAGACTCTCCTGTCCTTTCTCTAGGGAAGATGGTTTTGGCTTCTATCCTTCCCCTAGAAGCAATGCATCTCTGCCTGGTTTCTGGGGGGCAGGAAGGAGGCTTTCATACACTTCCCTCAAAGGGAGATGGGGTTTCCTTCCACCCCCTTCCCACTCCCAACAAGGAGCTCTGGAGGTGAGCTAGTTCCCCTGTGCTTCCCCCAGCAACATAAGGCTTTTGCTAGGAATGGCAGAAATGTTGGAGAGCGGGCAGTTGTTTTACCCTGTTTCCAGGGGTGTCTAGTCATTTCCTACGCACATGGGCTACTGACAGACACTCTCTCTGGTCCCCTGCCCTGCCCTCAGTCCCCATGAATACCTGTTGGAGGCTTATGGAGAAAAAACTTAAGAGTGAATGTTCCCCTTATATCTATAGCTTTCAGTTATACTGACACACTAGTCGCTCTAGGGCTTTGGGAATTTCCTAAAATTTTAGCTTGTTTTCTTTTGACTCACTTCTATGGCAGCCACCTCCTCTCCCTGTGTCTTGCTGGAACTGTCTATATATCTCGTTTCTGCTGGGAGAATCTTTTCATTTTTTAAAAATTCCATTTCTTTGGTGACCTTGAGACCTCAGCTCTCTGATGGACTTAAGTTACGATTTTATCGATGTTCCAGATTTTTCTCATTATTAGTATTCTTGTGGGTTTCTACATCCTAAGTCGAAATGGAACTTTGAGACATTTATCAGCTTTAAATTTAGTCTCAAATCTGACCACCTTTCACCATCTTTACCACTTCTAATCTGATCTCGTCTATCATCATCTCATGCTCAAATTATTACAAAATAATCCGATAAGAATCACTGCTTTTACCCTTATTTTCTAGGCAGTCTTTTCTCAACATGTTGGCCAGACTAATCCTGTTAAAACACAAATCAGATCATGACACTTTCTTGCTCAATATTCCCCCAAAATTCCCCATCCAAAATCAAAGTCCTTTGAAGTGCCCTCCAGGGCCTTCCATGGCCTGTCCTCACTTCCTACTGCCCTCCACCTTGTTCACGCTGCTCTAGTCACTTGGCCTGCCAGCTGTACTCTGAACAGGTCAGTCATGTTCTAACTCTGAAAGCTTTGCAACGGCTGTGCCTGCTCCTTGAATCTCCCTGCCTGCAGGTCTCTGCATGATTATCCCCACATCTCCTTCAAAGTCTAGGCTCCAGTGATCACCCTGATAAACTACTTAAATCACTGCCCACCCCCTCCCCACACCAGTCCTGCTTTCTCTGACCAACTGTTTTTCTTTTGTCACCTTTATCACTTTCTAATATACTATGTACATTACTTATATATTATGTTTTTATTTCTTTTCTCTCTTTCTCTGCTGGATTGTTAACTCTGCAAGTAGAGGAATTTTTATCTGTTTTGTTTTTTGATACATCCTGCTGCTGCTGCTGCTGCTGCTGCTAAGTCGCTTCAGTCGTGTCCAACTCTGTATGACCCCATAGATGGCAGCCCACCAGGCTCCCCCGTCCCTGGGATTCTCCAGGCAAGAACACTGGAGTGGGTTGTCATTTCCTTCTCCAGTGCATGAAAGTGAAAAGTGAAAGTGAAGTCGCACAGTCGTGTCCGACTCAGTGACCCCATGGACTGCAGCCTACTAGGCTCCTCTGTCCATGGGATTTTCCGGGCAAGAGTACTAGAGTGGGTCACCATTGCCTTCTCCATTAATACATCTTAAGTACCTAGAATTACACTTGAAACATACTAGATGCTTATACAAGTAGTTGCTGAATAAATGAATTAATTGCAGGGTTATTTGTGGGTTGACTTGTTGAAGGCCGTCTCCATATCTATCCCTGGGACACTGGATGACTAAGTATTGATGTTGCATACAATACAATGTGCAAAACGAAAGTGCATGTGCACAAAAGCATAGTTCTCATCTGGCAAACTACACGTACACACAAAAACATATAACATGCCAGAATGGATGGCGATGTGGAAGACAGTTAAAAGCTTAAGAAATAAGGAAGGAAAAACAAAATGGAAAGGAGGAAAAGAATGGAAGGGACTTCCCAAGGACAAATTCTAACAATGCATCATGAAATGAGAAATGTGAGCTAATTCCACACTAGGCATGTGAGATTAAAAAACAATGCACTGCAGTAATTTTGCTAACTCAAATTGTTCTTCCCCTTCACAGATCAGCTCAGAGATGGTTTACTGTGATTTCAGTCTTCAAGTGGGGAACTGCATGTTCAGGTTGGGTAAATGACACAGGAATTAAGCCTGAGAGGCCTTAGACTAGGATGCTCTGTGCCTTGCTCAGGGGTGTGATGCCTCTTGTCTGCAAGTTGGCTGAGTCAGCCAACTCGGCAATTGGTTTACTCACATCCTGTAGCTTGTCCCAAGACCCACAGGTTTTTCGGGCTGAGCATTCACTGTTTCTCTCTCTCTCTCATTTCCTACCAGTAAAATGTTTTTAACTCAAATAAAGAATTCTCATTTAAATTTCTTTTTGCTGCTTAAAAATGATGACGGAGTTTTTGAGGGTTTTGAAGTTACAAAGCTAGTGGAGGTGATAGAATTCCTGTTGAGCTGTTTCAAACCCTAAAAGATGATGCTGTGAAAGTGCGGCACTCAATACACCAGCAAATTTGGAAAACTCAGCAGTGGCCTCAGGACTGGAAAAGGTCAGTTTTCATTCCAATCCCAAAGCAATGCCAAAGAATGCTCAAACTACTGCACAATTGCACTCATCTCACATGCTAGTAAAGTAATGCTCAAAATTCTCCAAGCCAGGCTTTTGCAGTACGTGAACCATGAACTGCCAGATGTCCAAGCTGGTTTTAGAAATGGTAGAGGAACCAGAGATCAAACTGCCAACATTCACTGGATCATCAAAAAACCAAGACAATTCCAGAAAAACATTTATTTCTACTTTACTGACTGTGCCAAAGCCTTTGACTGTGTGGATCACTAAAAACTGTGGAAAATTCTGAAAGAGATGGGAATACCAGACCACCTGACCTGCCTCCTGAGAAATCAGTATGCACGTCAAGAAGCAACAGTCAGAACTGGACTTGGAACAACAGACTATTTCCAAATTAGAAAAGGAGTACATCAAGGCTGTGTATTGTCACCCTGCTTATTTAACTTCTATGCAGAGTACATCATGAGAAATGCTAGGCTGGAGGAAACACAAGCTGGAATCAAGATTGGCGGGAGAAATATCAATAACCTCAGATATGCAAATGACACCACACTTATGGCAGAAAGCCAAGAAGAACTAAAGAGCCTCTTGATGAAAGTGAAAGAGGAGAGTGAAAAAGTTGGCTTAAAGCTCAACTTAAAGCTCAAATTCAGAAAACTAAGATCATGGCATCCGGTCCCATCGCTTCATGGCAAATAGATGGGGAAACAATGGAAACAGTGACAGACTTTATTTTGGGAAGCTCCATAATTACTGCAGATGGTGACTGCAGCCATAACATTAAAAGACGCTTACTCCTTGGAGGAAAAGTTATGACCAACCTAGATAGCATATTCAAAAGCAGAGACATTACTTTGCCAATAAATGTCCATCTAGTCAAGGCTATGGTTTTTTCAGTGGTCATGTATGGATGTGAGAGTTGGACTATAAAATAAGCTGAGCGCCGAAGAATTGATGCTTTTGAACTGTGGTGTTGGAGAAGACTCTTGAGAATCCCTTGGACTGCAAGGAGATCCAACCAGTCCATCCTAAAGGAGATCAGTCCTGGATGTTCTTTGGAAGAATGATGCTAAAGCTGAAACTCCAGTACTTTGGCCACCTGATGTGAAGAACTGACTCATCTGAAAAGACCCTGATGGTGGGAAAGCTTGAAGGCAGGAGGAGAAGGGGATGGCAGAGGATGAGATGATTAGATGGCATCACTGACTCAATGGACACGAGTTTGAGTAAACACCAGGAGTTGATGATGGACAGGGAGGCCTGGTGTGCTGCAGTCCATGGGCTCGCAAAGAGTTGGACATGACTGAGTGACTAAACTAACTGGCTGAAGTTACCTACCTACACAAAGCAATGAATAACTGAATATAAAAAATCCCAAAGAGGGCTGTCATAAGAGGCATTAAACTGAATGGGCTCGGTCCCATGTGGTTTATATAATCTGGAGTTTTCCTGGAATAGAGCTTCACATTTCTCTGAACAGGAGACATAAGAATTTACTATGAAACAATCCTCTTCTGGTCTGCATGGGATGAATATTTTGCTTCCATTAACAGTTGAGCAAGTTCTTATCTTGTCCAATTTTGGGGGGTTGTTAGTACTTTGCTTTTTTTTTTTTAATATAAAAAAAAAACCTACAAGAAATCATCTACCACTTTCCAGAAAGAGATACACAGAGGAGAGGTGGCTAGAGAATTGAAGCAAATCTCTGCTACTTAAGAAATAAAGCAAAGCCTGGGTATGGAGCTGTGTCACCTATGTGTGAGATTCATTTGAGACAGACCTACTAGGAAATGGGTCTGTTCTATGAAGAAGAAACAACCAGAAAAGTCACGGGTGAGCTCTGAGAGTAGACTGGGAAACAGGACTGAATCAAAAGACCTTGCCAGTGAAGCTGGCGACAGGAAATACAACTCATTCACAGGGAATGGGTTGAAAGATCTCCAGTGTTTCTTTTGCATGGAGCTCACAGAGCAAGTCTTCCCGAGGTTTTCAGGATAAAGGGGCCAGAAACATATGGATTAAATTTTCTCAGAAACTCAGATGTCTTTCACAATAAAGTGGAAAACTGCTCTGAAAATACACACAGAGGTTACCCTCGGTCTGCAAACCTTCCGAACGTATTTTAAGCTGTTTTGCTGATTTTAATAACTAAGGGAATTTATAGAGGTGACTGTGTTCTGGGCTCTAATAATAAATAATAATAAATGGCAACTTATCAACCTCCTAGGTGAGTTCCCTGGACTGAGCATGGCTGGCCAAGGCTGGAGCCCTGCAACTTGGAGAGAAATTTTTTTTTTTTTAATGGAGGTTTTTGCTTCTTCTTCCTGCTCTCGTGACCTCTGTTCTCCTCTCTTGTCCTCCAGAAAGGGTGCAGGGTGTACCATTTACAACGGAGGGCAGATTCCTGAAGTGAGGGTAGGTTATGGGTTTGTTCAAAGCTGTTTCCTCATGAATTTATTTATCCAGCCAACAAGTATTTATTGAACACTTACTATGTGTCAGGCAGGCACTTTTCCACAAGCTGGTCATTTTCCCTTCTCTGTAATGAGGACTGTGTTCATTTCTTAAGGCTGCTGGAACAGAGCACCAAAGACTAGGTGGCTCAAATGACAGAAATGTATCAACATTGTCTCACAGTTCAGGGAGCTGGAAGCCTGAGACTAGGATGTTGTCAGGTTTGGCTCCTTCCTTCTTTGACTCTGTTCTGTGCCTCTCACCTAGCTTCTGGTGGTTTTCTGATGATCTTTGGCGTTTTTTAGCTTGTAAACATTATCCTTATCTCTGCCTTCATCTTCCCATGACATTCTCCTTGCATGCATGTCTTCCCCAAATTTCCCCTTTTTATAAGGTCACCACTTGTACTGGATTAGAGTCACCCGAATGGCTTTATTTTACCTTGATTACCTCGTAGAGACCCTATCTCCCTCTCAGGCACTGAGTTAGGATGCAACATACTACTTTAGCGGGGACACAATCTAACCCTTAATATGGACTAAATGATATCAGACTGGCTGCCTGTTTCCCTTTGATCCATCCACCCTTTTAGCTACAGAGGTGCAGCTCCTTTGCACACTGTGCTCTCCCAACCTTGGGATCCAAGGGTCCCCAGTAACTCTCCAGGAAGTAGAAAATCTATCTAGAAAGTGCATTTGGACCTAGGGATCTCTTTACTAGCTTTCTCAAAAGACTATGATAAAGAAACTACTTCCTGATTTGATTTAGGAAACTAATGGGCTATATGGAACCCTCCTTCCTCTTCTAAGACAGGAGACAGAAACACACAGCTGGGTGGCACTATTTCCCCAGTGTCCTGGACTAGCATCATTATTTTGTATTGAGTAAAATATGATTTGCAAATAATTCTCTTTTCCTCTAATCAACAAATCATTACAATTCAGTTGGGTGTTGGTGGTTTAGTCACTAAGTCATAGCTCTTGTGACCCCATGGACTGTAGCCCACCAAGCTCCTCTATCCAGGGGATTTCCCAGGCAAGAACAGTGGAGTGGGTTGCCATTCCCTTCTCCAGGGGATCTTCCCAACCCAGGAACTGAACCCATGTCTCCTGCATTGCAGGCAGATTCTTGAACGCTGAGCCACCATTCAGCTGTGGGGGAAGACATAGAGGTGAATTTAACAATACTAACACATTACTCCATGGGAAATAGATGGAGAAACAGTGGAAACAGTGTCAGACTTTATTTTGGGGGGCTCCAAAATCACTGCAGATGGTGACTGCAGCCATGAAATCAAAAGACACTTACTCCTTGGAAGAAAAGTTATGACCAACCTAGATAGCATATTCAAAAGCAGAGACATTANCTATGGTTTTTCCAGTAGTCATGTATGGATGTGAGAGTTGGACCAGAAAGATAGCTGAGTGCCAAACAACTGATGCTTTTCAACTGTGGCATTGGAGAAAACTCTTGAGAGTCCCTTGGATTGCAAGGAGATCAACCAGTCAATCCTAAAGGAAATCAGTCCTGAATATTCACTGGAAGTACTGATGTTGAAGCTGAAAGTCCAATACTTTGGCCACCTGATTTGAAGAACTGACTCATTGGAAAAGCCCCTGATGCTGGGAAAGATTAAGGGCAGAAGGAGAAAGAGGCCACAGAGGATGAGCTGGTTGGATGGCATCATTGACTTGGTGGACATGAGTTTGAGCAAGCTCCGGGAGTTAGTGATGGGCAAGAAAACCTGGTGTGCTGCAGTCCATGGGGTAGCAAAAGATTGGACACAACTGAGTGACTGAACTGAAACGTGTAGCTATAATTGTTATTGGGTGGTTGGGAATGGAGAATGGAAATTAAAAGGAATAGCTGAGTAAATCAAGGATAAAGAAGATGTGGTACATATATAACATGGGATACTACTTAGTTATGAAAAAGAATGACATAAAGGCCATTAGTAGCAACACAGAAGCAGCTAGAGATTATCATGCTAAGTGAAGTAAGTCAGAAGGAGAAAGACAAATATATGATATTACTTTTATGTGGAATTTAAAATATGATGCAAATGAACCTATCTAGGAAACAGAAACAGCATCAGTGTCATAGGGAATAGCCTGGTGGTTGCCAAGGGGGAAGGAAGTGGGAGAGGGTTGGATTGGGAGTTTGGGATTAGTAGATGCAAGCTATCACATATAGGATGAATAAACAACAAGGTCCTAGTATATAGCACAGGGAACAATATTCAATATCCTGTGATAAACCATAATGGAAAAGATGATCAAAAACAATATATATGTGTATAACTGCATCATTTTGCTATATGGTAATAATTAGCACAACATTGTAGTTGAAATATAATTCAATAAAAAATTTTAAAAAGGATTTCCCCAAATTGAGGATGATAATGTGTTAAGACTTAAGGAACACAATTGCCAAACACTTCTGAGATCACCTCCTAACCATCCACCCTCGATCCCCTACCACCCACATAAGCACATCTGGCTGGGGCGAGAGAGGCACCAGGAAAGGCTGGACCTGTACCCTGATGGCAGGTTAGGTGTTCATCAGGTATGCTAGGGATTCCGTGATCCTCGATCCCGGATCTGCCCCCAAGATCTGGACAGTATGAGCAACAAATAGGCCTAGAATCTTAGGGACTGAGTGTTGCATTCACAGTACAGGAGGGTGGAAGAGAAAGCAGGGGATGTGGGTAAGATATCAACTCATACTGATGTGTGGGAGATGCAATTTCTATGCAGAGCTTTGGGTATATTGTTCAGGCAGGGATGACCCCTTAGAAATGTTTCTCCAGGGCAAACATCATCTCCCCAAGATATTCCGCTTCCTCACCTAACGCCCTGCTTGGCATCACATACTGGGATTTTCTTGTGCTTTTGCTGTAGGGTGACAGCAACCCTTTTGAGGCTGACATACATCATGGTGGTTTCTAAGTGGATTGCCTGGGCTCCCGTCTCCCACCTGGATCCTGAAACTGTCCCTCCCCACGCAACCCTCCACCCCGCAACTCTGCTTTTGGGAGACTGGAACTGTCTTTCCAGAATCCTAGAGCTCCTTTTCCCTTATTTTCAAGAGGGTTCATGGGCATGGGACCAGGCCAACTGGATGAAGCATGATTGAGTGGAACATGTGATAGATACTGGACGAGTATTCTTGTGTCTGCTATCCCAGGATTCAGATCATACAATTGTCCAGGGGTCTTGAATGTGTCATCATTTAACTTGAAGTTAGTTTCTATGTTTTGGAAGTTAGTTTCCACATTGACTTAGAGGCAGTTATAACAGTGCTGAGACTAAGATCAGTTATAGGTACAATCGGCTTTCTTGATGGCTCAGATGGTAAAGATCTGCCTGCAATACAGAAGACCTGGGTTCAATCCCTGGGTCAGGAATATCCCCTGGAGAAGGGAATGGCTACCCACTCCAGTATTCTTGCCTGGAGAATTCCATAGGCAGAGGAGCCGGATGGGTTACAGTCCATGGGGTCGCACAGAGTTGGACAAGATTGAGTGATTAACACTTTCACTTTCTTTTCATAGGTGTAATAGAGTGATTATGCTCTGTCCTAATGACCTGATTTTTAATAAATCAAAGCACTTCTTGGTTTCAGGGCTGGGTTCCCCTGCACCATCACCAGCTTCTGCACATCAGAGACAGGCTGAAACCCGCTGGCATCATGCAGGATGAAAGTGCATAGTGGGGGCATAGAAGGGACAGTGCCCTTCAGTGGCGTCTCACACTGCCATGAGCATGACCAGGCTTTCCCTCCAGGGAATCGAGACACCAAAGCAGATGGTTCACCTCCTGGATACACTACCTGGGCTATTCACCTTGTGAACAACCAGGCTTTCCCTCCAGGGAATCGAGACACCAAAGCAGATGGTTCACCTCCTGGATACACTACCTGGGCTATTCACCTTGTGAACACTCAGAGGAAGCTTCCAATTGGCAGGTTGCTAGGTCAAATTCTGAGTTTTCCTTCTCCACAACTGAATTGACACATGTACCTGTCAATCCTGATCTCCCAATTGTCCCTCCTGGAAGCCCATTCACTCAATAAAGGCAGGAGGATGCCTGAAGCACTCAGTGTCAGCAAGATAACAGGAGTATTGGAAAGACCTGAGTCAGACAGGGTGGTAGGTGACAAAGTCAATGGGCAAAAGCTGGGGAGCTCAGAGCACGATACTGCAGAGAGTTAGGCTTCTGTATGGGTGATCTGGAGACAGTGCAGAGATTAGAGCAGAGGACTGTCATGATTTGACCCAGGACTGAAACAATTAAAAAAATTGTTTTTATTTTTAATTTTAATTTCTTAAAATTGGAGTATGGTTGCTTTAAAATAGTGTGTTAGTTTCTGCTGCATGATAAACTGAATCAATTAATGTATACTTACCTCCCCATGTNAATTTTAATTTCTTAAAATTGGAGTATGGTTGCTTTAAAATAGTGTGTTAGTTTCTGCTGCATGATAAAGTGAATCAATTAATGTATACTTACCTCCCCATGTTTGGACCTCCTTCCTACCCCCATCCCACCCGTCTAAGTCATCACCGAGCACTGAGCTGAGCTCCCTGCGCTATACAGCAACTTCCCGCTAGCTGTCTGTTTTGCACATAGTAGTGAAGGTGATGGCACCCCACTCCAGTGTTCTTGCCTGGAAAATCCCATGGGTAGAGGAGCCTGGTAGGCTGCAGTCCATGGGGTCGCTAAGAGTCAGACACGACTGAGCGACTTCACTTTCACTTTTCACTTTCATGCATTGGAGAAGGAAATGGCAACCCACTCCAGTGTTCTTGCCTGGAGAATCCCAGGGACGNTAGAGGAGCCTGGTAGGCTGCAGTCCATGGGGTCGCTAAGAGTCAGACACGACTGAGCGACTTCACTTTCACTTTTCACTTTCATGCATTGGAGAAGGAAATGGCAACCCACTCCAGTGTTCTTGCCTGGAGAATCCCAGGGACGAGGGAGCCTGGTAGGCTGACGTCTATGGGGTCGCACAGAGTTGGACACGACTGAAGTGACTTTGCGAGTGTATACATATCAATCCTAATCTCTCAATTTGTCCACCAATACGCTGTGTCCACATGTCTGTGCTCTATGTCTGCATCTCTGTTCCTGCCCTGAAAACAGATTCATCTGTACCATTTTTCTAGACTCTACATACATGCGCTAATATTTGATATTTGTTTTTCTCTTTCTGACTTACTTTTCTGACATTACTTCTCTTTCTGACACACTCTGTATGACCAGACTTTAGGCCCATCCACATCTCCACAATAGAAAATAGAGACTCTCTCTTATTTACCTCTGGTTTNTGTTCTTGCCTGGAGAATCCCAGGGACGAGGGAGCCTGGTAGGCTGTCGTCTATGGGGTCGCACAGAGTTGAACACGACTGAAGCGACTTAGCAGCAGCAGCAGCATATTACTCAAGGGAAAGAACGCTATTCTAAAGTATTATTCTCATATTTCTTCAACCAATGTTAAACATTTGTATTATACTCATGTATTATACTCATGTAACTATTTTAGTTTTTAGAATCAGAGAGTATTAAAGCTAAAAGTGTCTTTAGAAATCAACTCATTGAACCTTTAGATTTAACTAAGGAATCTAGTTTCACCAAGGAGAGAGGTTTATTCAAGGTTACAGCCAAGCTAACATTTTCCATGTGCTGGCATGTGCTAAGAACTCTCCATCAGCATCTGGGTTCTCTGCGTGGTTAGTATGCAGTGGAGCTGAGACGGAACACATGGACATAGCCCCAGAGCCAGACTCGTAACCGCTGCACAAGAGTGGCTTAGAGGCAGAGGCTTTGCAGCCAGGCCTTCTGAACACCATCTAGTGTTTTTCCACAATCCCTCCCTGCCTCTTATCTTGCCATGCTCTATCTACACTCTGCATACAACTGCGAGAACAAATCTCTGACAAGTGCAACCCTAATCAGAACCTTTTCTGCTTACACTCCTGCAATCTCTTGCTGACCAAGAGGCGGTACCGATTTCTCCCTGATCTACTGAAGGCCCGTGATGGAAATTTTTAGCTTTGTTTCTGAATGTTCCCTGTGTGCACCACTAAACTCTTCAGCCAACTTGACCACAAGCTCTTCTCTACAAGAGGCCTGTCTCTTCTGCCCTTGCCCAGGCTGTTTCCAGTGCTGGGACTACCCTCCCTCGTTTTAACCTAGAATAGTCTCAATCTTTCCTCTGTGTACCTCTTCTTGTTCTTCTAACAAATGTAACTTCCTGGGTCTGAGGCTGCTGGTTATCTGTCAATATCCATTCCCCTTCTTCTTCTAGAAGAAGAGGTTCTGAGGCTTAACTAGGCAGACAGATCCCTGAAAGGAAGATGTTTCCTAGCTTCTCTCCTGACTTGGTGTGGCCATGTGATTAGTTTTGCCCAATGATCTGGGAGCAGAAGCAAAGTGTGCAGTGATGATCACAACCCAGAGGATGCAGGGACCCCCTTCTCCTATCCCTCATACGGCATGAGATACAGACCCATGGATGTGGTGGGGTGCAATGCCATCTTCAGCCAAGCAGCTGAAGGCAATGCCACAGTGATGGCAGAGCCAGGATCTAAAGGGAGCCTGGTATCTAACCCAGTGGAGCTGGTATATCACTCTGGGGCTGCCTATGTTTGGATCATTATGTGTGAGAGAGAAGTATTGCATCTTGTTTAAACCACTGTTTGGTTTTCATGATTTTGGGGTCTCTTGTTTGTAGAAGCCCACCTTATCCAAATGAATGCATTCTTGTACCTTCCTCCCGCAGCCCCTGTTTTTTTCCCTAGGACACATCCTCCATTTACACATAGCAGGGAAAACATGGAATTTTAAGTTGGATATCCCCAGCTTTGAATTCTAGCTCTACCACTTATCAGCTGGGTGACTGTGGAATAGTGATTTACCCCTCTGAGCTTCAGTGGCTGACTTTATTTTTCTGGGCTCCAAAAGCACTGTGGATGGTGATTGCAGCCATGAAATTAAAAGACGCTTGCTCCTTGGAAGAAAAGTTATGACCAACCTAGACAGCATATTCAAAAGCAGAGACATTACTTTGCCACAAAGTCCATCTAGTGAAGGCTATGGTTTTTCCAGTAGTCATATATGGATGTGAGAGTTGGACTATAAAGAAAGCTGAATGCCAAAGAATTGATGCTTTTGAACTGTGGTGTTGGAGAAGTCTCTTGAGAGTCCCTTGGACTGCAAGGAGATCCAACCAGTCCATCCTAAAGGAGATTAGTCCGGGTTGTTCATTGGAGGGACTGATGTTGAAGCTGAAACTCCAATACTTTGGCCACCTGATGCGAAGACCTGACTCATTGGAAAAAACCCTGATGTTGGGAAAGATTGAGGGCAGGGGGAGAAGGGGACGATAGAGGATGAGAAGGTTGGATGGCATCACCAACACAATGGACATGGGTTTGGGTGGAATCTGGGAGTAGGTGACGGACAGGGAGGCCTGGCGTGCTGTGGTTCATGGGGTCGCAAAGAGTTAGACACAGCTGAGCAACTGAACTGAACTGAACTGAGCTTCAGTCTCCTTACTTGTAAACCTGGAGCAGCTTTCCATGATTCTCTACTGCCTCTCGAGATGATTATCATCAGGCTTCAGGGACCCCATGAGTCACTCTCTTCCACTACAGGAAAACACCAACCACAGAAACCAGAATGTTCACATCTGCTCCTCAACACCCTCTCCCACGAAGTAAGCTGGAAATGCTGACATGCTCTCCTGCTCTCCCTGGGCTCCCATCTGGGCAGAGTGTTGCCCCTCTGTTTGTAGACATAAGGCTATGATTCATTCGTCCTCTATCCAGCTCTTTGGAACTATAATTCCCCAATGATGCTTAGAGTTACAAGGCACTTGAAGGCTGTGTGATCAGATCTTCTCCATCACATCAACAGGGTCCTGCAAGAACCAAGCTTGTCCACAGCCAACCTCACCGGTGATCTTCTTGCCTCTATGAAGGGTCTCCACTGTGTCACATGGCAGCTTGTCCTGTTTTTCAGCAGCACACTCATAATAATGTTCTTTTTGATGTTTTCGTCCTGTGCCATCTCTGTAAGCCTCATCACTTAGAAATGTGATACACAGGATGGGATAATTCAGTGGCTGTGCCCCATAGAACATGACTCTTATTCCTTATATACATTCTCAACAGTATTATTTGAAAGGAACTTATATATTGATACAATCCTTCTTCCTTTACTACTCACATACGGCTAGTGTTTTCCAAGTTTATTTTGATGAAGCACCTCCTTCAGTAAGTAATTTCTGAGCTTGCAGCTCCCAACATATACACGTGTACGTGTGTGCTAGGTCACCTCAGTCACGTTTGAGGCTGTGACCCTATGGACCATATAGCGCACCAGGCTCCTCTGTCCATGGGATTCTCTAGGCAAGAATACTAGAGTGGGTTGCCATGCCATCCTCCAGGGGATTTTCCCGGCCTAGGGATCAAACCTGTGTCTCTTACATCTCCTGCATTGGCAGCCAATTTCTTTACTACTAGTACCACCTGGTGGAGAAGGCAATGGCACCCCACTCCAGTACTCTTGCCTGGAAAATCCCATGGACAGAGGAGCCTGGTAGGCTTCAGTCCGTGGGGTCGCTAAGAGTCGGACATGACTGAACGACTTCACTTTCGCCTTTCACTTTCATGCATTGGAGAAGGAAATGGCAGCCCACTCCAGTGTTTTTGCCTGGAGAATCCCAGGGATGGGGTAGCCTGGTGGGCTGCCGTCCATGGGGTCGCACAGAGTCAGACATGACTGAAGTGACTTAGCAGCAGCAGTACCACCTGGGAAGCCCCCAACATACACATATTTACTATGTAATGATATATGTCCTACTGTGTTAACATATTATAAAATAAAACACATATAAAGATAGATATTAAATGAGATAAGAAATGCAGAAGTGGAAGTTCAACTATTTTCTAGCCACATCCCAAAAGACCATCTCGGCCATCCCTGAGCTGCACATTTCTCTTTGGAAACCTTTGAACTACACATGATGATTTCCCTCTCCTGTATGCAAGCTCCACGTGAGGGCAGAGAGCCTATCTCTTGTTTGCTGCTACATCCCATGATTTAGAACAGTGTCTGGCACTCAAGACACATTCAGTAAAATGTTTGCTAAACCAGCGAGTGATTCCCAAACCTCTATGTATAGCATAAACTCATTTCCAACTGTCTACCAGACAGCTTTACCTGCATCTCTGTAGCACTTTAAATGCAGCATATTCCAAGCTGAGTTCTTCTCTTCCTACCACATAATGTCTCTGTCCGCCAAAGCATCATCTCTTTTGTTTCTCTTCCTACCTTACACCTACCCCCATGTGGCTAAACCCATTGGAGTTAAACACAATCAGCCTGGCTGAGCTTACTTGATTGAGACCATATTATTTAGCCCCGAGAAAGAATTTGTGTCATTTGGAAGAACATGGATGGATCCTGCAGGCATTATGCTAAGTGAAACAAGTCAGAGAATGACAAATACTGTATGATCTCATATGTGAAACCTAAAAATGCCAGACTCAGACAAATAGGGCAGAGCTCCCAAGAGTCAGGGGCAGCAAGAATATTGAAACTTGTATCTCCCGGATCTTAATTTTGCACTCTTGGCAATGCATGGAAGGCAATCAGAAATGGAGGGGGGTAGGAAGGAAATTACACAGAGCTATGTAAATATGGAGTAATAATCTTTTCTTTCTTTTTTGAAAAGGAAACCAAGATGTATGCATTTTAAGCTCTCTGTCCTTCTAGTTGTTGCATTATCCACTTAATTTATCATCAACGCTGGCAATAAAAGGTTTTAAAAGTAATTTGGAGCTGCCCAGTTTGAAGCCACATCATAACATCTTTCATTTAGAAAAGTGAGAGAGAGTAGGATGGTGGCTGACAGTGGCTGGTGGGTGGTGAAAATGGGGAGATGTTCGTCAAAGGATACGAACTTCCAATCCTACCATAAACAAGTTCTGGGGATCAGCTTGGTGACTGAGGTTACCAACTTTGTATTGAATACTTGAACGCTGCTAAGAGGATACTCAGCACCAAAAGAAATAGTAATTATGCGCTAATGATGAAGGTGTTAACTAAGGCTGCTGTGGTAATCTTTTCAGAATATATGTGTATCAAATCAACATCGCACACCTTAAACTTATACAATGCTATATGTCAGTTAGATTTCAATAGCTAGAAAAACATTTAAAGATTGGATATCGCTTACGCGAGCCTCACAGCTGCCTGGCAATCCTAACATGACTGCCACCCAATTTGCTCTCTCAATATGGCAGCTACTCATACTCCCCTCACCCACCCACCACTGGCCTCTCAAAATTCCAGCACCCCTTCGGTGAATACTTCCTCACTCTCAGCTGAATATTTTTCTAAGAAAGTAAAGCCCACCAGAGAGGACTCCTCCTGGTAAGACACACACCTGTGCACCTACATTCTGCCATCCTTCCTCTTACAGCAGGTGGGACAGAACCTATTCCCAAGATCAGTCCCTCCACTACACACCACATCCCATCCTCCCGCTTGGTCCTACGGTTGGCTCCTTTTTCTTCCATATCACTAGTTTTCTGTTCTCTACCGGATAATTCCTGTCTGTACATAAATATGCTTTGACAACAAAACAAGACTGAATCACCTCTCGTCCCCATCCAGCTCTGCTCCATCTCTCTCTACTCTTCTAAAGCCAATCATTTTCAAAGTGTCATCAAAAGGCCTTCTCTTCACTATCTCAGCTCCCAGTATCCTTGTGTTTTCACCGTTTTGCCAAAACAGCTATTGCCAAGGTTGCCAATCATCTCCATCTTGCCATGTCCAGCGGTCAATCCTCAGATCTCATTTTACTAGACCTCTCAGCATCATCCAGCATAGAAATGCCTGCCTTCCTTCTGAAAATAAATTTCTTCATTGGTATTTGGGACACCATCCCTCAAATTTCTTTCACTTGGCATCTCCTTCTCAATCTCCTTCACTGGCTGCTCCTTCTCCACTCAACTGGTATCACCTTGAGTGAACAAGGGGCAGTCCTGGGCCACCTTCTCTTTCCAATCCATGTTCAGCTCCCTGGTGACCTCATTCAATCTCAAGACATCAAGCACTTTCAAATTTTTATCTTCACCCAAACCTTTCCTAAGAGCTCCAGATCTGTGTGTCTAGCTGTTTTTCCATATTTCCCTTTGGATGTTTAACAGGCTTTCCAAGTAAAATATGTCTGAAACAAAATGTTTGGTTTCCACCTCCATTGCCTTAAAACCTATTCCTTCCCAACACTTCCCAATCTCAGTAAAGAGCACTAATATTCACCTGTTATCTCAGGTGATGAACTTATGAGTGATTTTTAATTCCTCCCCCCCACATTCAATCCATCAGCAAATCCTGATTTTTCTACCCTCAAAAAACCAAAAAGGATCCCTGCTTTTCCATACTCTCAGTGCTACAACCCAAGTCTCAGCCACCATTTTCTTTTGCCTGGATTATTGCGTCCATTCATGCGTCTCTCAGATTCATTCCATACTCCACAACCAGAATAACTTAACACCAACAGCAAAAACATAAGTCAGGTTATGTCTCCCCCTTACCCAACCCCATCCAGTTGCTTCCTTCCACATTTCAAATGAAATTCACACTCATTGTCATGGTGGCCAAAACTGTAAGAATCCGCCCTTGCCACCCTCCTTTAACCTGAGACTTAACTTACTGAGCTTCAGCCACACTCACCTTCTCAGTGTTTGTCAGACAAAACCCCTTGTTCCACTCACAGGTTCTTTACACCACTCTTCCCGCCACCTGGATAGATATATCTTTCCTTCCAGATCTTCACATGGCTCCTCTGTGCTTATCACAGTCTGAAATTCCACTGTCTCTGTTTGTTTATTTATTTGCAGCCTCTTCGACTTGGGCTTTTCTTATTTTGTGTAAATCCATAACCCCAGTGCCTAGATTAGTGCCTGCTACATAGTAGGTTTTCAATAAATATTTGTTAGATGAATTTAAATATTTACTCAATTACCCAAAAGACACTAGGGAGAGTCATTCTTGTCTCTTTCTGCTCAAGCCAGTCCCCTCTCCAACCCCTACCATGGTTCATCAAGTCCTTTAGAAGCTGCTACCCCAGTGTCTCTTAAATCGCTCCTCTCTGTCACCGCTGCAGTCATTCTGCAGGGCTTTGTCTCTTTCAACAGCTCTACCGAAGCAGCCTCTGTGGCTGGTCTTCCTAGCTTCCCCACATTTCTTTCCCCAAGGACAGCAGAGGAAACGCAGAGTCCTAACCACTGGACCGCTGCGGAATTCCCCTGAGAGTCCTTCTAAAAACATCAATCCTATCATGTCTCTCTTCTGCTTGAGTCTCCAGTATCTCCCTTTCACCTGAAGAAGGAAATCAGAACTCCTTAGCTGGACATGAGCTGGTATCGGTTCACATGTCCCATCTCATTTCATGCATCCTTTTCTCTATTGCACCCAAACTACCTGTAGGTCCCAAACAGGCACGTTCTTTACACCAGTCCCTCTGTTTGAGTACATTTCCCTTTTCTTCACCTAGCTAGTTGCTACTTATCATTTGAAATTCAACATGAAGTTACCTCTTTGAGTCAGCCTTCCTGATTTCTGTAAGCAGATGGTTTTATTTTTTCCTCTGTGCTCTCAAAAAACCATACCTGCATAGCATTTTCTGGTGTGTTTTCTTTCTTTCTTTTTTTTTTTTTTACATGAATGTCTCATTCAGTCACCTGTTTATTCAAAAGATCAGTTCTTACTGAGTCAATGCTATATTCTAAGCTCTATTCTAGGCACTAAGGATATGGTTAGCTATAAAAAGGCAAAAATATTTGTTCTCAAGAAGCAAAAGGGGAGACAATGAAAGAAGATAAACAAAATACACCCAGGGTGGTTAGAGGATGATCAGTGCAATGGAATAAAATGATTCAGGAGGAGGCACACAGAGGCTTGAGGTGGGAACTGTAGGACTGAACAGGCAGTCAAGGAAGGCATCTTTGAAATGACACTTGAATAGGGGCCTTAAGAAGGTGAGGAGTGAGCCCCCTGGACCTCTGCTGGACAAGCATCCTGGCCTATGGAATAGCAAGTGGAGAACTCTGAATGTGGGAGTGGATCTGTCCTGCTTTAGCAAAGGCCAAAATTTTGGAGCACAGTCAGCAAGGGTTGGAGACAGGAGCCAGACCAGAGAGCAGGAACAGAGCGCTAGGTGGTTAGAGGGGACGAGCTGCCACACATTTGAATCCCTATGCCACAGGATCCCTCTGTCTAATGTTTGGAGGATGGAGGGCCAGGGTAGAGGCAGGGAGATGGGTTAGGAGAGTAACATGAGAGCTGGGACGAAATCCCATTTATGTTGGTAACCCCAGCATGGAACCAAACACATAATAGCAGGCACTCAAGGACACTGACTAAATGAATGAATCAAGTTGTTCAATCAAGAAACCAGAGCTCTTAGAGTCATCACTCTTTGTTTTTCTAGGACAAGATATTGCAGGATTTTGTTTCCAGTGGGTAGGCTTTATTTTCTGTTTTTCCTAATTGAATGGCCTGTAGGCCACATTTTGAGGATGGTGTGGGTGTTTGCTTGGGAGCCAACACCACTGAAGTCTGATAGTGAAATTGTTTTTTAAATTACCTTTGGACATCTGAAATTTGTTTCTTAAAAAGATCAGTAAAAAAAAAAAAATCACACATTTCTTCAAGGCAGGCTGCCTTAGGTAATCAGGCTCCCCCTAACCAAGACCCCAGGAGCATCTTAGAATACAGTCAAAACTTGCTTGGAATTTAAGTCAGGCCTCTGACTATCAAAACCCATCATTCTGGTTCTAATTTAAGGATCAAAAAGGAAAATGCATTTTTTAAATGATTTTAAAATAATATTTAGATAAGATCATTGAGAAGGATTCATGAACCTCTGAACTAAGAAAACGGAAATACACAGGGAGGTGTCAGAGAGATTCGGTAGTAAGTGGTTCATTAGTTCAGTTCAGTTCACTCACTCAGTCATGTCCAACTCTTTGTGACCCCACAGACTACAGCACACCAGGCCTCCCTGTCCAAAACCAACTCCTGGTGTTTACTCAGACTCACACCATTGAGTTGGTATTGCCATCCAACCATCTCATCCTCTGTTGTCCCCTTCTCCTCCTGCCTTCAATCATTCCCAGCATTAAGGTCTTTTCAAATGAGTCAGCTCTTTGCATCAGGTGGCCAAAGTATTGAATTTTCAGCTTCAACATCAGTCCTTCCAATGAATATTCAGGACTAATTTCCTTTGGGATGGACTCACTGGATCTCCTTGCAGTCCAAGGGACTCTCAAGAGTCTTCTCCAACACTACAGTTCAAAAGCATCAATTCTTCAGCACTTAGCTTTCTTTATAGTCCAACTCTCACATCCATACATGACCACTAGAAAAACCATAGCCTTGAATAGATGGACCTTTGTTGGCAAAGTAATGTCTCTGCTTTTCATGATATTGAATAGTTTGCCTTGGAAATGAACAGAGATCATTCTGTTGTTTTTGAGATTGCATCCAAATACTGCATTTCGGACTCTTTTGTTGACTATAATGGCTACTCCCTTTCTTCTGAGGGATTCCTGCCCTCAGTAGCAGATATAATGGTCATCTGAGTTAAATTCACCCATTCCAGTCCATTTTAGTTCGCTGATTCCTAGAATGTCGACGTTCACTCTTGCCATCTCCTGTTTGACCACTTTCAATTTGCCTTGATTCGTGGACCTAACATTCCAGGTTCCTATGCAATATTGCTCCTTACAACATCAGACCTTGCCTCCATCACCAGTCACATCTACAACTGGGTGTTGCTTTTGCTTTGGTTCTGTCTCTTCATTCTTTCTGGAGTTATTTCTCCACTCTTCTCCAGTAGCATATTGGGCACCTACTGACCTGTGGCATTCATCTTTCAGTGTCTTATCTTTTTGCCTTTCCATACTGTTCATGGGGTTCTCAAGGCAAGAATACTGAAGTGGTTTTCCATTCCCTTCTCCAGTGGACCACAGTTTGTCAGAACTGTCCACCTTGACCTGTCCATCTTGGGTGGTCCTACATTGGCATGGCTCATAGTTTGAGTTAGACAAAGGAGTGGTTCATTAAACTCATAATAAAAGTGGGTGGTTAAGTGGCCTCCTGGAGTTGAAAGGCTTCAATGAGATAATAAACCTAAAATACCCCACATCAGGCTGACCACAGAGTGGGACTCAATAAATGCTCATCCCCCTTGCCTTCTCCCTTAAATGCACCCACTATTTGCCACAGCCCTGGATGTTCTTGATCCACCTGGCCACCCATAAATGACATGATAGCTTTTCTGATTTAATAACAAGCAGGGCCTCCATGTGACTTTTGTGGCCCCTTCCTCATTACAATATCAAAATTAAAAGTTTTTGATAGAGCTTTAAATACCGCAACATTTTATTTTTATTTCAGGCAAAATGTCATTGATTTTTAGAAATCCTAAAATTTTCTCTTTTTTTTTCCTGTGAGATAAAAACATTTTTTACCTTTGAAAGTTCTTTTNGATTCATGAACCTCTGAACTAAGAAAACGGAAATACACACTGAGGTGTCAGAGAGATTCGGTAGTAAGTGGTTCATTAGTTCAGTTCAGTTCACTCACTCAGTCATGTCCAACTCTTTGTGACCCCACAGACTACAGCACACCAGGCCTCCCTGTCCAAAACCAACTCCTGGTGTTTACTCAGACTCACACCATTGAGTTGGTATTGCCATCCAACCATCTCATCCTCTGTTGTCCCCTTCTCCTCCTGCCTTCAATCATTCCCAGCATTAAGGTCTTTTCAAATGAGTCAGCTCTTTGCATCAGGTGGCCAAAGTATTGAATTTTCAGCTTCAACATCAGTCCTTCCAATGAATATTCAGGACTAATTTCCTTTGGGATGGACTCACTGGATCTCCTTGCAGTCCAAGGGACTCTCAAGAGTCTTCTCCAACACTACAGTTCAAAAGCATCAATTCTTCAGCACTTAGCTTTCTTTATAGTCCAACTCTCACATCCATACATGACCACTAGAAAAACCATAGCCTTGAATAGATGGACCTTTGTTGGCAAAGTAATGTCTCTGCTTTTCATGATATTGAATAGTTTGCCTTGGAAATGAACAGAGATCATTCTGTTGTTTTTGAGATTGCATCCAAATACTGCATTTCGGACTCTTTTGTTGACTATAATGGCTACTCCCTTTCTTCTGAGGGATTCCTGCCCTCAGTAGCAGATATAATGGTCATCTGAGTTAAATTCACCCATTCCAGTCCATTTTAGTTCGCTGATTCCTAGAATGTCGACGTTCACTCTTGCCATCTCCTGTTTGACCACTTTCAATTTGCCTTGATTCGTGGACCTAACATTCCAGGTTCCTATGCAATATTGCTCCTTACAACATCAGACCTTGCCTCCATCACCAGTCACATCTACAACTGGGTGTTGCTTTTGCTTTGGTTCTGTCTCTTCATTCTTTCTGGAGTTATTTCTCCACTCTTCTCCAGTAGCATATTGGGCACCTACTGACCTGTGGCATTCATCTTTCAGTGTCTTATCTTTTTGCCTTTCCATACTGTTCATGGGGTTCTCAAGGCAAGAATACTGAAGTGGTTTTCCATTCCCTTCTCCAGTGGACCACAGTTTGTCAGAACTGTCCACCTTGACCTGTCCATCTTGGGTGGTCCTACATTGGCATGGCTCATAGTTTGAGTTAGACAAAGGAGTGGTTCATTAAACTCATAATAAAAGTGGGTGGTTAAGTGGCCTCCTGGAGTTGAAAGGCTTCAATGAGATAATAAACCTAAAATACCCCACATCAGGCTGACCACAGAGTGGGACTCAATAAATGCTCATCCCCCTTGCCTTCTCCCTTAAATGCACCCACTATTTGCCACAGCCCTGGATGTTCTTGATCCACCTGGCCACCCATAAATGACATGATAGCTTTTCTGATTTAATAACAAGCAGGGCCTCCATGTGACTTTTGTGGCCCCTTCCTCATTACAATATCAAAATTAAAAGTTTTTGATAGAGCTTTAAATACCGCAACATTTTATTTTTATTTCAGGCAAAATGTCATTGATTTTTAGAAATCCTAAAATTTTCTCTTTTTTTTTCCTGTGAGATAAAAACATTTTTTACCTTTGAAAGTTCTTTTCTTTTTCTTCTGATTTTAAAAGAAATGAAAACATTTTTGTCGGCTCAAAAATCATCACAGGCCCCAGGGACTGTGCCTGATGGGTGAGTGGCTGGGAGAGACAGAAATGAGGAAGCCGCTACATGAGGAAGGGGTCTCGTCTCCTAAAGTGGGTTTTCCCCACCTTTCCCCCCTTCCCGTCCCCTCTAGAGGGCCAGAAGGGGGAGGGACATTATGAGATTTGTCCCTTGAAACTAAAGGAAAATAAAGAGGCAACTTGTGATGGGGCTAATGTGAACTAGAGCAATGGTTCCTCTAAGGAACTTTTGCATATCCAGGCCTGGTGTAAATCGTAACCCCAGGGCATCAGGAATGAATGCCCACAGCCCCTCCAGAAGCCCAGGAAACCATCCACTCACAGACCAAACTCAGGGTTCTCATGTCTCAGTTCCTGAGAGCCAGCCGCCATAATTGGCTAACAAAACCAAAAGACTGGGCCTGCTCTGGGGGACAGGTGATTCCCAGACCACTGGGGAGTGCAGCAAAGAGATGAACTGACCACCTGCTGCTAAGTCACTTCAGTCGTGTCCAACTCTGTGTGACCCCATAGACGGCAGCCCACTAGGCTCCCCCATCCCTGAGATTCTCCAGGCAAGAACATTGGAGTGGGTTGCCATTTCCTTCTCCAATGCATGAAAGTGAAAAGTGAAAGTGAAGTCGCTCAGTTGTGTCCGACCCTCAGCGACCTCATGGACTGCAGCCTACCAGGCTCCTCCATCCATGGGATTTTCCAGACAAGAGTACTGGAGTGGGGTGCCATTGCCTTCTCCACCTAGGGAACCCAAACACTTTCCTACAGGACAGGGCTTCTCACATCATCTCTAGGGAGCTTTGTGAATTAGTACTTCAGTGGGAGACGGTACGGACAGAAGCTTCTGGGACTGAGCTAACTAAGCATGGTAGCCTTCTTTGCAACCCTCTCAAATGTCTCAGGGGGTCTCTTGCCCTGGAGGATGAGTCTTGGTGAGTTGCTGACATTTTTCTTAACTAGGCTTTTTTCCTGGTATCTAGGGGATAGAACAGTGAGGAAATAATGGAAGTAGGTTGTTCTGCTCATAACTCATCTTGTCTTTTTATTTCAGTTCCTTTGCTTTATTGTCAGTTTATTAACAGCAGGCATGGCATCCAATCATTCATTCACTCACGCATCAAGTGTTTACTGAGGACCTACTATGTAGCAGACACTGTTCCAGGGACTTGGAATATAGCAGGGAACAAAGTAAAGACCCTTATCTTTGTGGAGCTGATATTCTAGAAGGCAGAAAGGGCCAAGAAACAATTAAATAATGCCATAGTTTACCATCTCTAAGATGGCAATGATATAAACATACCGTTATTCTGTGTGCCAGGAAAAAAAGAAATTGATGCTAATAATTGCTGCCAATTATTTTAAAAAATTCTAATTTCACAGCTTCCCTGGCAGCTCAGATGGTAAAAAATCTACCTCTGATGCAGGAGACCTGGGTTCGATCCCTAGACTGGAAAGATCTCCTGGAGAAGGGAATGGCAACCCACTCCAGTATTCTTGCCTGGAGAATGCCATGGACAGAGGATCCTGGAGGGCAGGCTACAGTCCATGGGGTCACAAGGAGTCGGACATGACTGAGTGACTAGCAGTTCATTTCTCTTCAAGGTGTGTAAAATGTCGTGAAACTCAGAATCGATTACCTACGTGAAAGTGTTAGTCACTTAATCGTGTGTGACTCTTTGCAATCCCGTGGACTGTAGCCTGCTAGGCTCCTGTCCTTGGAATTCTCCAGGCAAGAATACTGGAATGGGTAGCCATTCCCCTCTCCAGGGAATATTCCAAACCCGGGGATTGAACTCCGGTCTCCTGCATTGCAGGCAGATTCTTCATGGTCTGAGCCACCAGGGGAGTCCTGGTTACCTACAGAAGATAAATTGTATCGTATAGCAGGTGACTATGAGAGACAAAAGCAGAGCAGGCAACGAAGGTTTGGGAAGAGGAGTGGTGATACGGAATAGACTTGAAGGAGACAGAGCTGTTAAGTTTTTATAAGACTTGATTTTTTTATAGCACTTTTAGGTTTATAATAAAACTGAGAGAAAGGTGCAGAGATTTCCCGTATGCCCCCTGCCCCCACACACACATGTAGCCTCCTCAGTATGGACATCGGCTGTCAGAGTGGTACATTTGCCCCGGGATGAACCAGCATCGATATATCATGATCACCAAAAGCCCACTGTTTACACCTTAGGGTTCACTCTTTTTTAAAATATTGGAGGATAATTGCTTTACAATGTTGTATTGCTTTCTGCCATACAACAGTGCAAATCGATTATAACTATATATATATTCCCTCCTTCCTGAGCCTCTGTCCCATCCCACCCCTCTAAGTCATCACAGACCACCAGGCTGGGCTCCGTGCGTCATAAAGCAGCTGCCCCGTGGCCGCAAGTCTTTTCTCTACGTCTGCATCTCCATTCTCTCCCTGCAGAGGACTCACTCCTGGTGTTGTACATTCCATAGGTTTTAACAAACAGATAATGACATGTATTTATCATTATATCATACAGAGTAGTTTCACTGTCCTAAAAATCCTCTGTGGCCCGTCTTTTCATCCGTCTCCTCCATCCCACCCCTGGCAACTTCTGACCTTCTTTACTGTCTCCATTACGTTGCCTTTTCCAGAGTGTTTTATAGTCGGAATCATAAAGGATGTAGCCCTTTCAGATTGGGTTCTTTCACTTAGTAATATGCGTTTAAGGCTGCCTTGTGTCTTTTCACAGCTTGATCGCTCACTTTTTTTTTTGCACTGAATAATATTCCATTGATTTTTTTAAAGCATCTTTATTGAGGTATAATTTACATACCATAAAATTCAATGAATTTAAGTAAATCTACACTTATGCAAACATTGCCATAATCCAGATTTAGAATGTTTCTTTATTGTGGTAGGAACACTTCACATGAGATCAGCCATCTTAACAGTTTTCATATGTGTGGCACAGTCTTGTGACCTCCAGGCACTTTGCTCCACAGAGATCTCTATTTGCCTTGTAGAACTGAAACCTCATACTTGTTAAACAGCTATTTCCCATTTCTACCTCTCCCCAGCCCCTGACAACCACCAATCTATTCTCTGTTTCTCTTGAGTGGAATCATGCTCTGTGGCTGGCTTATTTCATTTAGCGCAATACCCTGCAGATTCATCCATGTTGTTGCATGTTGTAGGATTTCCTTCTTTTTTGAGGTTGAATAGCATTCCATTGCATGTACATGCCACGTTTTCCTTATCCATTCATCCATCAACGGACATTTAGATTGTTTCCACATTTTGGCTATTGTCAACAGTGCTGCCACGAAGAGAGGAACGCAAATGCATCTTCAAGGTCGTGATTTTAATTCTTCTGGATAACTACTTGGAAGTGAAACTGCTGGATCAGATGATAGTTCTATTTGTAATGTTTTGAGGAACTTCTATACTGTCTTTCACGGTGGCTCTTTCATTTTACATCCCCACCAACAAGAGTTTCAATTTCTCCAAATTCTTAGCAATACAACCTTAAAGAAATGTAACAGCCCTGCTAGTTGGCATGAGACAGTCTCATTATGATTTTGATGTGCATTTCCCGAGGATTAGTGATTGATGCTGAGCAGCTTTTCATGTACCAGCTGGAATAGCGGCCATTTACTGAACAACTGTGAGCTCGGTTGGGCAGAGATCATTTTGTTCATTGCTCTGTCCCCACTGTTAAAGGATCTGACATGTGATAGGCACTTAATAGTTTTGAATGAATAAGCCACCATGTGCCAGGCATGCCACAGACATTATTTCCAAATTCTTATCAAATCAGAAGGAGGCATCAGCATCCCTATACTATGGATTATAGATACGGACAGATATGGATAATGGATACTAGAATCACATAGCCAGGCAGAGGGAATAAATAGGACCCAAAACATAAGTCTTTGATGTGAACACACAGATGCTGCCTCTATACTTCACTAGCATCTCTGCTTCTGGCCTTTAAAATATCTTCTTAGTGCAAAAAAACCAAAGGCAAATTGGGATCTCAGGCAGGCAAGGCCTCTGGATAAAAAATCCAGACTCACAGAAATCAGCATGAAACATCTGGAAGTAGAATATCCAAGCCACTGCCTGGGGAATGCTGTTATTCGCACAATTGCAATAGTCAAAGCTATGGTTTTCCCAGTAGTCATGTGTGATGTGAGAGCTGGACCTCAAAGAAAGCTGAGTGCCGAAGAATTGATACTTTTGAATTGTGGTGTTGGAGAAGACTCATGAGAGTCCCTTAGACTTCGAGGAGATCAAACCAGATAATCCTAAAGGAAATCAGTTCTGAATATTCATTGGAAGGACTGATGCTGAAGCTCCAACACTTTGGCCACCTGATGCGAAGAACTGACTCATAGGAAAGGACCCTAATGCTGGGAAAGATTGAGGGCAGAAGGAGAAGGGGACAACAGAGGGTGAGATGGTTGGATGGCATCACCGATGCTATGGACATGAGTTTGAGCAAGCTCTAGGAGTTGGTGATGGACAGGAAAGCCTGGCATGCTGCAGTCCATGGGGTTGCAGAGTCGGACACTACTGAGCGAATGAACTGAACTGGCTTGTTATNAAGGGGACAACAGAGGGTGAGATGGTTGGATGGCATCACCGATGCTATGGACATGAGTTTGAGCAAGCTCTAGGAGTTGGTGATGGACAGGAAAGCCTGGCATGCTGCAGTCCATGGGGTTGCAGAGTCGGACACTACTGAGCGAATGAACTGAACTGGCTTGTTATCTCAGATCTCAAGTTCTAGCTGCCTTCACTTTAAAATCAATTATATCAGTGAATTAAAACTCTCCACCTCAAAAGAGATGATTATCAGAGGAACCCTTTCTCAAACAGTTTAGCCCAATCTGTTAAAGCACAATTGCTAAAAATAAACTTACTTTGATACTTTACAAAATGTAAAGCCAGACAACAATGAACATGGAAATCTACCACAATTTTTCTCAGGAGAAAAAAATGTATAGATGTATATGTATAGAAAAATATCTTGGGTAAAATCTGTTAAGCCAATATTGTCTTAATTCAAAATTACACCTAATTTGAAACAACTGCCTTTTCCTAGGCCAACGGGGTACTCTATTGTTTTTTAATAAAAACAACAGAAAGTTCAAATTCAGTTTCTGCCCCCAAGAAAGCTATGTTTTATGTTAACAAAGCTCTACTGAAAACCACTCGTGCTGGGAGCAGGGGTCTCCATCATGACCCCCGGGTGGGAGAATTGTCAGTGGTTAGCCAAGGTCCCGAAAGACTTGAAATTTTGCTTTCAGATGTGAGGGGATAATTTAACTTGGTCTGAATGAACCAGCTTTTGGAGAAGAGGAGGCAGAGATTAGAATGTAAGTTCCAAAGGCCTGTGTTACTTTGCCTTGTTCATAACTTGATCAGAGGAATGCCCAGAATGGATCCTATGTACCAGTACACATTCTTTTTTTAAATTGCAGTAGTATATATTCCTTTGTGTGACTTTACTTGAACAATGTTTTCTTATCCATTTTTATGTTGATGGACAATTGGGTTGCTTTCAGATTTGAAGCATTGTAAGTGAAGCAGTGGCTACAGTCAGGGGCTGCAGGAGGAGGGAGTGGTATTAAGGCTGAGGTCTTAACTGTATTCCTCCAAAATGCCTGTGTTAAGGTTCTAGCCTCCAAAGTGAAGAACTGATGCTTTTGAACTGTGGTGTTAGAGAAGACACTTGAGCGTCCCTTGGACTGCAAGGAGATCCAATCAGTCCACTCTGAAGGAGATCAGCCCTGGCATTTCTTTGGAAGGAATGATGCTAAAGCCGAAACTTCAGTACTTTGGCCACTTCATGGGAAGAGTTGACTCATTGGAAAAGACTTTGATGCTGGGAGGGATTAGGGGCAGGAGGAGAAGGGGACGACCGAGGATGAGATGGCTGGATGGCATCACTGACTCGATGGACGTGAATCTGAGTGAACTCTGGGAGTTGGTGATGGACAGGGAGGCTTGGCGTGCTGCGATTCATGGGGTTGCAAAGAGTCGGACACGACTGAGTGACTGAACTGAACTGAAGGTTAAATGAGTTCATAAGGGTGGGGCCCTGGCCTGGCTTCCCAGGTGGCACAGTAGTAAAGAATCTACCTGCCAATGCAAGAGACCTGAATTTGATCCCTGGGTCAAGAGGATTCCCTGGAGGAGGACATGGCAACCCACTCTAGTATTCTTGCCTGAAAAAAATTCCATGGACAGGGGAGCCTGGCAGGCTACAGTCAATGGGGTCACAATGAGTCAGACATGACTGAGCGTGCACACAAGCACACTAATCTGATAGGAACAGTGTGCTTATGAGAAGAGACATCAAAGAGCTCAGTGCACAAGTAAGAGATCCGGGGAACACACAGTGAGAAGGGGGCTAGCTGCAAGCCAGAAAAAGAGCCCTCACCAGAACCCAACCAAGCTGGAACCCTGATTTCAGACTTCCAGCCTCCAGAACTCAGAGAGATGAGTCTCTGTTGTTTATACAGTCCAGCCTGTGCTATTTTGTTATGGCAGCCTAAGCAGATTAAGAAGGGCAGGTTGGGTGTGAACCAGTTACTGATTAAACAGAGACACAGTGAAACTTTGCACATAAGGGTGAAGGAAACACTCTGTATCTTGATCTGACTAGTGGTTACATGGGTAGATATATAGATAACCAGACTGCATCAAACTGTCCATTTCAGATTTGTACATCTTTATGTCTTAACCTTAAAAAAGTCCTTCTCCTTCCCACTGCCATCCTTCCCAGTGGTCTTAGGTTAGGCTGCTGTCACAAAACACTATAGACGGGGTGGCTTATAAACAATAAAAATAGATTTCTCACAGTTCAGGAGGCTGAAATCTGAGATTAGAGTGCCAGGATTAATGTTGAGGGCTCTCCTTTGGATTGCAGACCTCCTGCGGTGTCCTCACTTGGCCAAGGGACCGGGGATCTCTCTGGAGGCTCTTTTATAAGGACTCCACCCTTGAAATATTCCATGCATGTGGGCTCCACCCTCATAATCTAAGACTGCACTACCTAATACCATCACTTTGGGAGTTAGGAATTCAACACACACATTTTGGAGGGACACAAACACTTTAGTACCAAGAGAATCTGTGTTTAAAAAATATACCAAAATAGTCCATGCCTTTGAATAAGGCTTATAGGAGGGAAACTGACATATATGCTTTGTCTGATGTATTAATATACATATTTAGATATAATAAAAACTCAGGGGATCCTACAAGTTGCCCTAGATCAGCAAGGACCCAATGGAGGCGCTAGATTCAGACCCCGCCCCTTTCCCTAACTGCTGCGTCTGACAGCAAACCCTCCGCAAAGGAAACGTACAGGAAGAACGCCCTGGAACATCCAAGACACAGAGTGAGCGGGCGGCCTGGGGTCAAGAGGGCAGCTCTGTGGGGTCCAGAGCCTGAGTCACCCCCTCTGAGGGACACCCTGCCTGCACTGCGCCGGAGGAAGGAAGCTGAAGTGAGGGCGATTGGAAGGAGCGGGCGGAGCAAAAGCAAGAGCTCCAGGAGGGGAGCTGTACCACCAGCTGGGCAACCCGGCCAAGAACAACAGGAAGCTTCCATCCCACCCCTGCTCACTACAGCTCCGGCGGGGAGCCCGGGGTCATTCTCTCCAAATGGCCTTCAGCAGATGTTACATAAACAAAACTTCCATTGACTCCAGTCTGGTCCTGGCCTAAAATAGCCCGCGGGCTTTCCCCCCTGACTCTGCAGAGNATTTTACCTTTTCATACTGTTCATGGGATTCTCAAGGTAAGAATACTGAAGTGGTTTGCCATTCCCTTCCTCAGTGGACCACGTTCTGTCATATTTGTAGCCAAAATATGAAAAGAACTCATAAGACCCAGCAGCATGAGGACAATCCAATTTAAAAGTGGTCAGAGGAACTGAATAGACACTTTTCTAAAGAACACAAATGGCTAATGAGTACACAAAATGGGGCTCCACGTCACTAATCAGGGAAATGCAAGTCAAACCCACAACAAGTTATCTCCTCACAACTGTTAGACTGGCTGTCACCAAATAGACAAGAGATCGTAGTGTTGGCGAGGCTGTGGAGAAAAGGGAACCCTTGTGCAGTGTTAGTAAGAATGTAAAATGGCTCAGTCACTGTGGAAAACAATATGATTCCATAATTCCAACTGTGAGTATCGATTTACAGGGGATGAAAACGGGGTATCAAATGAGATAACTACAGCCCCATGTTCATAGCAGCACTCTTTACGATAGCCAAGACGTGGAAGCAACCTAAATGTCCAGACAGATGAATGGATAGAGATGTAAAATATTAATTATCCAGCTCTCAGAAAGAATGAAATCATGCCATTTGTGAATGGATCTTGAGGGTATTATGCTGAAGTAAGCCAGAAAGAGAAAGCCAAATACTCCCAAGTATCACTTATACCTGGAATCTTAAAAACTAACTTCTAGACACAGAGAGAGTAAAACAGTGGTTGCCAGAGGCTGGGGGGTTGGGGATTAGGGAGATGTTGATAAAAAGGGTACAAAGTTTCAGGTGTGAGATGAATAAGATCTGAGGTTCTAAGTTCAAACATGGTGACTATAGTCGACAATACTCTATTGTACAACTGAATTTTGCTGAGTGTAGTACTTAAATGTTCTCTTAAAAAAAAAAAGATAATACGTGAGGTGATGGATGTGTTAATTAACTAGATGGGGAGAATTCTCTCATAACATGTATCAAATCATCACGTGTACACTTAAGTACCCTATAATTTTGTCAATTATACCTTAATAAAGCTGGAATGTGTTTACAAAAACAAGAAAAGCACAAAGAAGAAGAAAACAGAACAAAGGTCCCAACATATGTTCCATATTAAAAAAAAAAAAGTATACATGCTATCTTTGGTTTGGTTTAAATCACCTCCACTTTCAATTAACAAATATTAGCTTCAACTATTAAAAAACCTCAGCTGATGCTTACAAATTATGGAAAAATGCAGGTGATCACATGGCATAGAGGCTGGAGGCCAGTTAAAAAGTTCATATGCTTCTAGCGGGCCCTCCACTGAAGGAAGGAAACCCGCATCCTCATGGTTGTCAGCGAATCTTTGCAAAGTTATCGATTCTGGACATCTTAGGTTACAAACGCCAGGCAGCACTTTAAAGTAATTTACAGTATACTTGGAGATTAAGTGACATTTTTGTCTAAAAACCAGCTCTTTCTCAGAAATTGTTCTTGCTTCCTACGAAGTTATGAAAAATAAATGGGAGAAATCTTTTTATTAAGATTTTTAAAGTAAACAAATAGCTTTCAGGATAATATCCAATCCTTTGTCATTTCCTTTCTCCATTTTCACCAAATATGGGAACGTTTAACCACACAGGAAGAAGTTGGTGGGTTTGGAAAGTCGCTGAGTTCTCTTATTTGAATCAATCCACATTAAACACAAGCTGCTGTTTTATTAGCAAGTAAAGGATAAGCATAGCTTATGCTGAGTGGAATGTGGATGAGAATTTCTTCTTAGTCCAGAGATCCTGGAACAAATGAATGATTCCAGTAGAAACCCGAGGAGAGAAGGATATCCTGAGAGTGGGTCAGACCAAATCATCCATGTATCAAATCCATGATGCTCACAAAAATGCAGCTTCAAAGAACCATGGACACCTGAGATCTGCACACCACTGGGGCGGTATGTGAGATGATTTAGATGTAAAGATGAACAATTTTAACAATAATGTATTCAAATTAATGTATGTTAGAAGAAACACATCCTGCACAATTAAACCATGATTTCATCAATAATATTACCTAGAATGAAAGTAGAGCAACATTTTAAATTATTAAGGGGCAATTAATATTAAGCACGACTGATCCTCATTATTCATGGATTCTGAATCTGTGAATTTGCCTGCTTGCTGAAATGTACCTGTGACCCCAAAGCCAGTACTTACAGTGCTTCCACGGTCATTTGTAGATGTGCAGAGGAGCAAAAGCTTATATTGCCGGACCTGCAAGTTCTCAGCTGAGACTGGACAGGTGACTTGATGACTTCTTTTTTCAGTTCACACCCTGCAAACGTGTCCTTTTCAAGGTCTATTTAGTGCTATATTTTGTGCTTCTCATTGGTGATTTTGCTGTTTTAAAATGGCCCCCAGGCTCAATTCCGAAGCTGGACTCGTGTTTTTGAGTACTAGAAGGCTATAATGAGCCTTATGTAGAAAACAGAAAACACGTGTGTTAGATCAAGCTTTGCTCAGGCCTGAGTTGCAGTCTTGTTGACCATGAGTTCAACAGCTATGAATCAATAATATATATTCTAAAAGTTGCCTTAAAAAAGAAACACACATCAAGCCAGGTCACGTATTGATCTGTTGGTGACAATGTTGTGATCAGAGGCTCACAGGAACCTAGACCCTGTATTTCCCCAGGAGCAACGTTTCACTACTTGCTAGCTCAGTGCTGTTGACTGGTAACTGTGGTTCACTTGGAAAGGCGCCGCCACACCGCCCTTTTAGGAAGGCCTTGTTGCCCAGCTGAAGGGAGTTTGGTCAACAGCTTTCAGCTGGTGGCTCCTCTAGGCCCAATCCTGTGCTTCACATTTACCTTTAATAAACATCTCATATCCCAACTTTTGGCTTCCCTGGTGACTCAGTAGTAAAGAATCCGCCTGTCAGTGCAGGAGATGCACACTCGATCCCTGGGTCAGGAAGATCCCCTGGAGAAGGAAATGGCACCCCACTCCAGTATTCTTGCCTGGGAAATCCCATGGACTGGGGAGCCTGGCAGGCTACAGTCCATGGGGTTGCAAAAGAGTCAGACACGACTTACAGACAACACAACAACCAGCCTTCGTTTCAGCTTCATTTTCTGAAGAACCCAACCTGTAAGGTGGTTCACACATTTGGCAAAGTACCCATTATCCAACCAAACTTGAGTCCACTTGCCCAATCACCCTAAAGCCAGTTACCGACACTGGTTATGGTGAAGGAAAGTGCAGCGTTAATTGCAGGGCATCAAGCTAGGAGTTCAGGCAGTTAGTGTCTAAGAGACCTGGACTCCCTGATGGCTTTCAGGGAAAAGTTTTCCAAGACATGGTGAGGAGGGGTTTGGGGGGTACATGGTCAGCTCGTGGACATTCGTCTGGTTGGTGGGTGGTGAGGTAATCGAGGATGAACATCATCAACCTCCTGGTTCCAACTGGCCTGGGGTCGGCATGTAGTTATCAGTGATCAGTGATTGTGATCAGTATTTAGTTAATGTCTCCCACCTGGTGGGGATTTCAGTATCTGCAAAACAGCTCAAAGGACATGGCTCAGAATACTATCTATGGCCATTGAGGAGGAACTAAAGATCCGTGACTTTGTTTAATGGCTAAACTATTATTATTTTGCCTTCTTGACTGTTTTCCTTTGTTTCTGCAATTTCTCATTTCTTGTATTAAATTTATTATTTGGAACTCAGGGGAAGCCTAGGAGGCTAGAGCTTTTCTATGAAAAAGATGCAGGCAGAGGACATGGAGTGGGGAGGAGGAGTGGGAATCTGTCCTGGGAAAGGCCTGATAGGGTCCTTTACATATAGAGAAACACTTTGCTAAGACCCTCCTTTCTTCCCCTCCTGCCCTCCACAGATAGCAGCCTACTTGCTCTCATCCTCATGGTTCTGGACTCTTGGTCCAAATCCAAACTCAGATACCCATGCTCAGCCCTAAGCTACTGCTTGAGGCTGTGAAGTCTGGGTCCTGATAAAAGACTTATTTGAGGAGACAAGAGAAGAAGGGTGGGGGACTGGAATCCATCCTGTGCTCCCCTCACCAAATCATGGGTCCTGGGTGAAGGGGTGCCTGTCCCTAACTGGCTCCCGGGAGACCATGGCTAGCAGTGGCCAAGCTGTCTCCCAGCCTCTAGCCTCATAGCCTGCGCCCTCCTCTCCTCACGCTCGCTGTCTGAAGTGAGGCCTTCACCTCATGCCTCAGAATCTTCCATTGTTTGGGCTCCTTGCTCCTTAATTCCTTCCTCCTGGAGGAGATCAGTGACAGAAACACTCCCATTTCTAAGCCTTGCCTTTGAGATTCAGTGCTCATACCAGAAAGCACCTAGGAGGGTTAGCTCACATTTTTATTCCCTCCCAGCCTCTCTAAATTGGAGAAGGAAATGGCAACCCATTCCAGTGCTCTTGCCTGGAGAATCCCAGGGACGGCGGAGCCTGGTGGGCTGCCGTCTCTGGGGTCGCACAGAGTCGGACACGACTGAAATGACTTAGCAGCAGCAGCAGCAGCAGCCTCTCTAAATCATGTGCGTGTTCTGCAGGCCAAAATAAGGACAGGGTAACATCTCACTGGGACGTGCTTCCAAATAACTCTGAGAAATTTATTAAAAANGCTATCTTTGGTTTGGTTTAAATCACCTCCACTTTCAATTAACAAATATTAGCTTCAACTATTAAAAAACCTCAGCTGATGCTTACAAATTATGGAAAAATGCAGGTGATCACATGGCATAGAGGCTGGAGGCCAGTTAAAAAGTTCATATGCTTCTAGCGGGCCCTCCACTGAAGGAAGGAAACCCGCATCCTCATGGTTGTCAGCGAATCTTTGCAAAGTTATCGATTCTGGACATCTTAGGTTACAAACGCCAGGCAGCACTTTAAAGTAATTTACAGTATACTTGGAGATTAAGTGACATTTTTGTCTAAAAACCAGCTCTTTCTCAGAAATTGTTCTTGCTTCCTACGAAGTTATGAAAAATAAATGGGAGAAATCTTTTTATTAAGATTTTTAAAGTAAACAAATAGCTTTCAGGATAATATCCAATCCTTTGTCATTTCCTTTCTCCATTTTCACCAAATATGGGAACGTTTAACCACACAGGAAGAAGTTGGTGGGTTTGGAAAGTCGCTGAGTTCTCTTATTTGAATCAATCCACATTAAACACAAGCTGCTGTTTTATTAGCAAGTAAAGGATAAGCATAGCTTATGCTGAGTGGAATGTGGATGAGAATTTCTTCTTAGTCCAGAGATCCTGGAACAAATGAATGATTCCAGTAGAAACCCGAGGAGAGAAGGATATCCTGAGAGTGGGTCAGACCAAATCATCCATGTATCAAATCCATGATGCTCACAAAAATGCAGCTTCAAAGAACCATGGACACCTGAGATCTGCACACCACTGGGGCGGTATGTGAGATGATTTAGATGTAAAGATGAACAATTTTAACAATAATGTATTCAAATTAATGTATGTTAGAAGAAACACATCCTGCACAATTAAACCATGATTTCATCAATAATATTACCTAGAATGAAAGTAGAGCAACATTTTAAATTATTAAGGGGCAATTAATATTAAGCACGACTGATCCTCATTATTCATGGATTCTGAATCTGTGAATTTGCCTGCTTGCTGAAATGTACCTGTGACCCCAAAGCCAGTACTTACAGTGCTTCCACGGTCATTTGTAGATGTGCAGAGGAGCAAAAGCTTATATTGCCGGACCTGCAAGTTCTCAGCTGAGACTGGACAGGTGACTTGATGACTTCTTTTTTCAGTTCACACCCTGCAAACGTGTCCTTTTCAAGGTCTATTTAGTGCTATATTTTGTGCTTCTCATTGGTGATTTTGCTGTTTTAAAATGGCCCCCAGGCTCAATTCCGAAGCTGGACTCGTGTTTTTGAGTACTAGAAGGCTATAATGAGCCTTATGTAGAAAACAGAAAACACGTGTGTTAGATCAAGCTTTGCTCAGGCCTGAGTTGCAGTCTTGTTGACCATGAGTTCAACAGCTATGAATCAATAATATATATTCTAAAAGTTGCCTTAAAAAAGAAACACACATCAAGCCAGGTCACGTATTGATCTGTTGGTGACAATGTTGTGATCAGAGGCTCACAGGAACCTAGACCCTGTATTTCCCCAGGAGCAACGTTTCACTACTTGCTAGCTCAGTGCTGTTGACTGGTAACTGTGGTTCACTTGGAAAGGCGCCGCCACACCGCCCTTTTAGGAAGGCCTTGTTGCCCAGCTGAAGGGAGTTTGGTCAACAGCTTTCAGCTGGTGGCTCCTCTAGGCCCAATCCTGTGCTTCACATTTACCTTTAATAAACATCTCATATCCCAACTTTTGGCTTCCCTGGTGACTCAGTAGTAAAGAATCCGCCTGTCAGTGCAGGAGATGCACACTCGATCCCTGGGTCAGGAAGATCCCCTGGAGAAGGAAATGGCACCCCACTCCAGTATTCTTGCCTGGGAAATCCCATGGACTGGGGAGCCTGGCAGGCTACAGTCCATGGGGTTGCAAAAGAGTCAGACACGACTTACAGACAACACAACAACCAGCCTTCGTTTCAGCTTCATTTTCTGAAGAACCCAACCTGTAAGGTGGTTCACACATTTGGCAAAGTACCCATTATCCAACCAAACTTGAGTCCACTTGCCCAATCACCCTAAAGCCAGTTACCGACACTGGTTATGGTGAAGGAAAGTGCAGCGTTAATTGCAGGGCATCAAGCTAGGAGTTCAGGCAGTTAGTGTCTAAGAGACCTGGACTCCCTGATGGCTTTCAGGGAAAAGTTTTCCAAGACATGGTGAGGAGGGGTTTGGGGGGTACATGGTCAGCTCGTGGACATTCGTCTGGTTGGTGGGTGGTGAGGTAATCGAGGATGAACATCATCAACCTCCTGGTTCCAACTGGCCTGGGGTCGGCATGTAGTTATCAGTGATCAGTGATTGTGATCAGTATTTAGTTAATGTCTCCCACCTGGTGGGGATTTCAGTATCTGCAAAACAGCTCAAAGGACATGGCTCAGAATACTATCTATGGCCATTGAGGAGGAACTAAAGATCCGTGACTTTGTTTAATGGCTAAACTATTATTATTTTGCCTTCTTGACTGTTTTCCTTTGTTTCTGCAATTTCTCATTTCTTGTATTAAATTTATTATTTGGAACTCAGGGGAAGCCTAGGAGGCTAGAGCTTTTCTATGAAAAAGATGCAGGCAGAGGACATGGAGTGGGGAGGAGGAGTGGGAATCTGTCCTGGGAAAGGCCTGATAGGGTCCTTTACATATAGAGAAACACTTTGCTAAGACCCTCCTTTCTTCCCCTCCTGCCCTCCACAGATAGCAGCCTACTTGCTCTCATCCTCATGGTTCTGGACTCTTGGTCCAAATCCAAACTCAGATACCCATGCTCAGCCCTAAGCTACTGCTTGAGGCTGTGAAGTCTGGGTCCTGATAAAAGACTTATTTGAGGAGACAAGAGAAGAAGGGTGGGGGACTGGAATCCATCCTGTGCTCCCCTCACCAAATCATGGGTCCTGGGTGAAGGGGTGCCTGTCCCTAACTGGCTCCCGGGAGACCATGGCTAGCAGTGGCCAAGCTGTCTCCCAGCCTCTAGCCTCATAGCCTGCGCCCTCCTCTCCTCACGCTCGCTGTCTGAAGTGAGGCCTTCACCTCATGCCTCAGAATCTTCCATTGTTTGGGCTCCTTGCTCCTTAATTCCTTCCTCCTGGAGGAGATCAGTGACAGAAACACTCCCATTTCTAAGCCTTGCCTTTGAGATTCAGTGCTCATACCAGAAAGCACCTAGGAGGGTTAGCTCACATTTTTATTCCCTCCCAGCCTCTCTAAATTGGAGAAGGAAATGGCAACCCATTCCAGTGCTCTTGCCTGGAGAATCCCAGGGACGGCGGAGCCTGGTGGGCTGCCGTCTCTGGGGTCGCACAGAGTCGGACACGACTGAAATGACTTAGCAGCAGCAGCAGCAGCAGCCTCTCTAAATCATGTGCGTGTTCTGCAGGCCAAAATAAGGACAGGGTAACATCTCACTGGGACGTGCTTCCAAATAACTCTGAGAAATTTATTAAAAAAAAAAAAAGCCAGTGTTTACTGGGACTCACTACATGTCAGACACTCTGCTAAGAACTTCACGTATTTTGATCTCATTCAATCTTCCTAACACAGGGAGGAAACACAGGCTTAAGGAGGTTAAGTAACTTGCAGAGTAGGGTTGCCGAGGTGCTCTTGTCTGACTATAGCGCTAGAGTGAGCTCTCTCAGGTGTGATGTCAGAGGACTTGTTTTCAGGCAAAGGCTCCTGCTGCTGAAACAGCGGAAGGAGAGCAGGGCCCAGGCAGCTGATTGCCCCTGCCTTTAGAGTGGAGGGAAAACACTACTCTCACTTCCCTTTGAAGGAGGACGAGTGAGAAGTTAAGAGTGTGGGATGAACGAACTACAATATGTAAAATAGATATGCAACAAGGATTTAACAGGAAATTATAGCCATTGTTTTTTTAATAACCTGTAAGGGAGCATGAGGGCTTCCCAGGTGGCACTAGTGGTAAAGAACCTTCCTGCCAATGCAGGAGATATAACAGAAGTGGGTTCGATCCCTGGGTCGGGAAGATCCCCTGGGGAAGGGCATGGCAACCCATGCCAGTATTCTTGCCTGGAGAATCCTATGGACAAAGGAGACTGGCAGGCTACAGTTCATGGGGTCACAAAGAGTCAGATACAACTAAAACGATAACCTGCACCCAAGGGATTATAATCTGCAAAAGAATGGAATCACTATGTCTACACCTGAAACTAACACGATACTGTAAATCCACTATACTACAATAAAAAAAAGAAAAATGTACACACTGGTTTATTTAAAATGGATAACCAACAAGGACCTACTGCATAGCACAGGGAACTCTGTTCAATGTTACACGGCAGCCTGGATGGGAAAGGAGTTTGAGGGGAGAACAGATACGTGAATATATATGGCTGAGTCCCTTTGTTTTTCACTATCACTATCCTTTGCTGAAATCATCACAACATTATTAATTGGCTATACTCCAATACAAAATAAGTTAAAAAATTTTTTTTTAAATTTTTTTAAAGGTTCAACTTGAGCTTAAAGCTGCACCAAGAGGAAGAGTCCAGTATTTGAGTTTGGTTGGCTTTGCTTTAACAATGGGCCTAATAATCTATCTTCACTGAAAGACTGTTTCCTCTGCACCCACATTCAAAATGCATACAGAGGCCAGTGTTTTAAGGAAGAATTATTCACAGCCTCTCATTTGCTCAAATGCAGCCCATTCTGAACCATGTCACAGTTTAAGGATGTCAAGGCCTCTCAAAGTTACAAGGTGGAAACAGGGAGAAGTGAGGCTGATCATTCCTGGTCATTTAGTTCTTGAAATTTCAAAGGAGGAATTGGAACCAAAAATTCAAAGAAGGTTAAAGATTGAGCTGTGGGTTTCAGTTATCACTTTTGTCATTTCTTCTGGGAGAAACAAGAAAATTGACGGCCTTTGATAGATCTCTGCATGGATGTTTTTTTGGAGAGTCTTCAGAAATAAACTCTGATTGTAAATCAACTACATCTCAATTAAAAAATAAAATAAATATTAAAAAAATAAGTTGAATCTCATCCCAAGATTCTTAGGTTGAGCCTTGCTGTGGATCATAGCAATGTGATGGGCAAGATGACTCTTCTTTTATGTTTCTCCAAGGTTCATCCAGAAGACCATTTCTATTGGTGAATAATCTGATTTATGAGCCTACCGATTGGAGACCCAAGCAGGGATGCTAATGGCATTCCAAGCTTCAACCAGACACCCCAAGCTGTTTGCTGCTCTGGTATGCTGGAAGCTCTGCAGTCAATCTCCTTAAAGTTTCTGAGATTCCTGTGGCCTTAGACTTCCAGCCATCATTCACCGATACTCAGTTCACTGACTGGCTATCCTGCAATTCAGACTCATTGCACCCAGTCCAGGCCCCAGAGAACTGCCTTCACTTTTGAGCATCTTCTCAATCTGCATTTTCCCATGTAAAAGAAGTGACTGGAAAGGCCAGACAAATCAGAACACATCTCTAAAAGTCCTAGAGCCTGGAGGTTATGGTCACCAGCTTTGGAGTCAAATGGATTGAAATCCTGCTCTGTTGCTTATTAGCTGTCTGACCCTGGACAAGTTACTTGACATCTCTCTAAACCCCAATTCCTTGTCTGTAAAATAGATATAGTCATAAATGCCTCATCCCATGCTGTGAGAATGATGTGAGACAATGCGTGTACAGCACTTCACGATGGAGAGTCATTCAATATTGGAAGACTGTTAGAAGAGAAATTCAACACATCATCAAAAATTCTCATTTGGAACCTGAAAAACATTAAGTGAAAAAAGCCAGACACAAAGGCCACATGTGGCCATTTATACAAAATGTGTGTTAAGAATAGGCAAATCTCTGGAGAAGGCTATGGCAACCCACTCCAGTGTTCTTGCCTGGACAAGAGGAGCCTGGCAGGCTACAGTCCATGGCATCACAAAGAGTCAGACACAACTGAGCAACCAACACACACACACACACACACACCCATACACACAGGGACAGAAAGTAAATGAGTGATGGCTTAGGGCTGGAGGGTTGGAGGAATTGGGCTTGAGTGCCAGTGGATATGGCATTTCTTTTTGAGATAATAAAAATACTCTGGAAATAGATAATAGTGATGGTTAGCCTACTGAATTGTACACTTTAAAAGGATAAATTTTATATACGTAAATTATTTCTTAAAAATAGTTAATTAAAAAAATAGCTATCTATTATGAACTAAAACCATGAATTTTGAAGCTAATTTGTTTCATGGACTCTCTACCTCTTCAGCACTGGAATCAGAATGATCCATCTCATTGGAAGACTGTGTCTCTTTCTAGGTGAATCATCTGTTCTCTGATGACTGCCCAGTAATTGTCAACCCATTGCAATCTCAGCATTGGTAGTTATCGGTAGGTCTCTTGTCACTCCATGAAATTTATGGACAGGAAGAGGCAGCCTGTGCCCTTAGATAGGAGGGTACCTTGCATCTCAGCTCATCTGGGAGATGTTGCAGGTGGTAAATGAGGTGTTTTCCCTTTATCTTGGGTAGAAAAACAATGGCAGGAAACAGAAATTAAAGTCTTTGGGTTAACTGAATAGTTTGATGTTTCACAGTCATTGGTTCTAGCCTAAGTTGTGTGTATGAGTGTGTTAAAGCGGGTAGTAGAAGAGAGAGACTTTGCCAAAAGGAAAGAAGGGAGGAGTTTGGATGAGTCAGTGTCTATTGCAAAACCAGAGTGGATTAATTCTGGAATTTCATTGAGCACACTCAATGCTTCCAAAATATAATTGAAAAAATGTGCAGTGTTTTCAGATTCACGTCTCAGACAGAGTTGTCAGCACTGCTTAGGGACAATTTCTGCATGAGTAGGGCTAAAGATTTTGATAAAAATTATTCCTTCACTGTTTGGAATGTCTGAATAGATTTGTGGTCTTTCATTTTGCTTTTAAACATGATTAAATATGCTTTAAAAATCAAAGACTTCTGTCTGGTTTTTTGAAATTTTTCCAGACTCATAGCTGGTTAATATTATATATGCCAAGTTGATTTTTTTTGTGTGTGTGTGGGGGGGTGTTCCAATAATATCAACTGAGATTCTCCCAAAGGAAAAAATAAAGGTTTATAAAAGAGAAGGAATCATTTGTATACCACACTAAGATATCAAGAAATGTTCCAAAATTTTTATCAGGAATATTTAATTTTAAAAATGCTTTGCTGGAACTTCTAAGTAGAGTATACAGTCTGGGCGAAGGTAAGAGAGATCTCGGGGCAGGAAGAGAATCAAGATGAGAGTAAACCTGAGTAGGTTCTCCTTCGACCAGTGAGGATACACTGGGCTCTTTTATTCCTTGTGTTTTTATTGAGAATGTGCTGTATATTGAGAGTTAGCTGAGACTGAAGGTCCTACATGCTGTGTTGTGTACTAACAAACTTCAAGAGATTATGTAAGGTATCTTAGCTCAAGATGCTATGATAAAACCTGTATCTTAAACAACAGAAATTGATTTGTTACATTTCTGGAGACAGGAGAGGCCAAGTTCAAGGTGCCAGCCAGTTATGTTCCTGATGAGAGCCCTCTTTTTAGTTTGCAGGTGATTACCTCCTTGCTGTATCCTCTCATGGCAGAGAGAGGGGAGGGAGGAAGAGAGAGAGGCCTCAAGTCTCTTCCTTTTCTTCTAAGGGCACTAATCCCATCATGGCTCCTTAGGTGGCTCAGTGGTAAAGAACCCGCCTGCCAATGCAGGAGACTCAGTGGGCTCCGTCCCTGGATTGGGAAGATCCCCTGGAGAAGGCAAAGGCTACCCATCCCAGTATTCTTTCCTGGAGAATCCCATGGACAGCGAAGCCTGGCAGGCTGAAGTCCATGGGGTTGCAAAGAGCTGTATGTGAATGAATGAGCATACACTCACAATCCCATCACAGGGGCTCCACCCTTGTGACCACATTAAACCTAATCACCTCTCAACACATGACTTTTCTTGGGGAGATGTGAGACATGAACATTCAGTTCGCAGCACAGGGGAGGAAAAATACTCCTACATGGATGATCTGAATATTTAGCAAGCAGCAAATAACAATAACTACCACGTACTGACCACTTAGTACATCTGGACATCTACTGGGAATTTCATTTATTCTTCACAGACACCAGTGAGGTCTTTGTGGTCTTGTCCCTTTTATAGTTAAGGGAACTGAAGATCTGGGAGGTTAAATAAATGGGCCTAACATCAAGCAACATGGCTTGGTTTGTCCAAAATTGGAACTGATTTATTTGGTGCATGCTTTTGACTCCAGATTTAAAATTTTGAAACTGGATCCACAATATTCTGTTTCCAGACTCTGCCAACCTTTTGATTCTGTATCCTTAGAGATCCTTTTACAGCCTGGTGAGCTTCTCCTTGTAACATCTTCCTCTCGTGAGTGATGGAGCTGCTCAAGTCAGAAACCTGCAAGTTAGTAAAGGTGCTCCTTTCTCCTTGGCCAGAGTAACAAGATAAGAGTTCTAGAGATTCTGCCCCCCTTAACTTCCTTGCAGTCTATCTTCTCCCACTCTGTCTGTTACTACAATTCAGAAGTTTATCATTTCATTGCATTACTTATAACAGCCTCCTTACTGCCCTCCCTGACTCTAGGCTTGCCCCTTCCCTTTCATGCTTCCCCAAAATGTTTTTACTCCCAAAAGTAACCTTTTGAAAAATCTGAACCCTATCTTACCTCCTACTAAAAAAGTTAACTCTCTTTTCATGGTTTCAGGGTAAAGTTGAAGTTTCTTGATATTCCTTGAAATGACACTGTTGTTTTAGCTTTATCTTTCCAGATTCATTTACTATGTGATACTCCCTTACTCAAGATTAGAGATTCCCTGGTGGCTCAGATAGTAAAGCATCTACCTGCAATGCAGGAGACCTGGGTTCGATCCCTGGGTCAGGAAGATCCCCTGGAGAGGAAATAGCAGTCCACTCCAGTACTCTTGCCTGGAAAATCCCATGGACGGAGGAGCTTGGTGGGCTACAGTCCATGGGGTCGAAAAGAGTCTGACACAACTGAGTGACTTCACTATCTTTCTTTCAATAGAAAACTAAAAAGTTATATAAACTATTAAACATTGATTCCCCCCCCCTTCTCATATGACAAGAATGTTTTTTCAAGTCTCCAAAACTCAAATTCTTCTTCACTGCTCCGTTTTCTTCATCATGTGTCTTCCACATCATTGGCCAAGATAGCTGCTTGAGATCCAGCTCCTGCACCCACATTTTAAACCACAGGAAGGAAGAGGGACCAAAGAGAGTCTTACTCCTCCCCTGATGGTCCCTTCTAAGAAGTGCCACTTAGTAAGCTTCACTTAGACTCCATGTAATTGTCACATGGCTGCATTTGCTGCAAACCAGATTTGGGAAATGCAGTCACTGTTTAGGGTGGTCATGTATCCAGCAAATACTGGGGACAAGTAGTAAACTCGGATGCTTTCCCTCTCAGTTATTTGCAGCAGCCTCTGCAGAAGCTGTTCTTTCTGCCCTTGGTCTGCGTCTCACCTGCATGTCCGTAAAAGCACTGATTATGCACCAGACACGTAGATGTTCTTGTGTGCCTCACCATGAGGCAGAGAATTTCTTGAGGGCACGGACGACTGTCTGGCATTCAAGTCCCAGGTTTCTGTTTTGTTTTGTTTTTCTTTAAATAGATCACTGTCTTTAGCTTAAAAAGGAGAAACACAACCATAGATGTCTGTGTCTGTGGACACAGCTTATAATTCTACACAAGAAACAGGCATTGCAAGAGTACTCCAACTACTGATGCAAAGCCTCTTCTTTGAGAAGATGATCTTTGAACTGAGATCAGAATTAGGAGAAAGTGCCAATCAAGAGATCAGAGGGAAGGGCCTTGTGGGCAGAGAGTTCAGCTAGGACAAAGCTTTGATTTGAGGCAGGAAGGGATGAAGCAGTGTGGCCTGAAAGCAGCAAGTAAGAGGGAGGGAAAGGTGCTGCTATAGGAGTGATGGTAGGAACAGACCTCCTGCCCTGTGGAGGTGGCACCGCATGGAGGTTTTAGGAGGGGTTTCTGGAATATGCCACTTGGACACCCATGGTTCTACCACTTACTACCCCGGATATCTTGGGTAAGTTACTTAGTTCCTCTGTGCCTTGGTTTTACCATCTGTAAAATGGTTATAGAATCATATCTTTATAGAGCAGTTGTTAGACTTCAACAAGTTAGCCTGTGTAAAGCAACGCCTGAAACATTGCAAGGACTCAATGTGCCCTTTACACCCTTCCTAATGTGTGTCAATCTTCCGGCCACTTCTGTTTGTCCAATATCTCATACCCACAACCAGCTTCTGTCACCCCGCCTCCCCCTCCCCACTCTCTCCATTTAGTTAGGTGCTTTCCCATTTACGATTATGTTGAACTGTATATAATAGAAAATATATAACAGGAGTTAAAGGGAGGAAATTTACTTTCCTCCCAAGCAGAAGTCCTGAGGTAGCAGGCCCAGGCTGAGATGATGGCTCTGTGGACCCTGGTCCTTCTGTCTTTCTTCTCTGTCATTTTCCACTCTGGCTTCAGATAGTTGCTGGAGTTTCAGCCATTATCCCATCCACATTCCAGTAAGATGAAAGGTAGGGGGGAGAAAGGACCAAAAGGCACACTCCTTTAATACTGTTCTTGAAACCCCACCCAACAACATGCTATCATCTCATTGGCCAGAATGACGGACATGGCCACACACCCCAGCTAGAAGGGACACTGGCACCCTGCATGCCGTTTGGTTATTGAGGCTGAGTCTTTCTGGGATAGGCCCATCTTCTCTCTCACTGCCTGATTCTAATGCGGTCTCTCATGCTGTCTCCTAGGCCACTTCTCATGGGCTCTCTGCCTAAGGTTCCCACCTTCACCCCACCTTACACATGAATAGTCTTCCTAGATATTAACACACTATTGACTGGAGATGTAGTATGGCCCCAGGCATTAGTTTCTGCAAAAATCCCCTGGTCAATAATGTGTTAAATGTCTCCCATCTCCTTTGAGCAGAACCCACAAACTAGCATCTCACGAGCAGCATCCAGCCAACAGAGTTTGATTGACCTTCATGTATTTTGAAAAATAAGTGAATTGAACTACTTATCAAAATGTAACAAACCAAACATCACTCTAAAATCCTGCATTTCCCTCTTTTGATAGCAGAGACTCAGGGCCTGCACCCTTGAATGGCAATAATAGCTGGGTGAATAATCACTCATGGCTCTGGATAGAATTTGGGATTTCCAGTCTGCCCCAATCCTTACCTACTCATCCTCTTGCTTTACACCCAGACCACTTCCCTAATTTACATTTCCTGAGCATCTCCTGTAAGGACTTGAGGTTACGAGTCTTGACTGAAAGTCTAAAAATCCTTATTTGCTCTTTAAGGCTCTCCTACTAACTGGCCTTTGTTCTCTCTTCCATATTAACTTTCCATGATCCACCGTTACGTGCTCTGTGCCCCAAACACTCCCCACACCACACCTCTTATCAGTTTTATGAGGCCAGAGGCCATGTCTGTTTTGTTCATCAAACTATTCCCAGCCCTCCCCAGCCATGCTCATGATGAATGCTCAATAATTCATTGTTCAATAAATCAATGAACCAATACTTACACTTTCCACTTCTCTATTTTTGTGCATGTTTCCACTCTCTAAATTGACCTTCTCTCATATCCACATGATTGGGACTTAACCACCCTTCACAGTCAAGCCCCTCCTCTGTGAAGATCCCCAACCCCTTGCCAGAAGTAACTTTATCCTTCTCTGAACTCCTGTAAAACCCTCAGGCTTTTAGAAATCATAGAGCTCCCAGGTCACATATCCCAAAGTGCCCAGGACTTCTACACTCAGGAAGGAAACCAGGTTGTGGAAGACTCAACAGGCCCGAGACTCAGTATGCCAAATGACTCTGGTTACTGTGTTTGGAGAGGAATGGGAAGAAGACTGGAGTCTACTGAAGCCATCCAAGCAAGAAATAATGGGAAATGTGGCCCCAGGGTTGGCAGGGAGGATGGAAAGAAGTGAATGGATCTGAGAGACTATAGGTCTATAGGAGTGTCGGGATTGGATGATATAATGGAACAGATAGTAAAGGCAAAGAAAAGGAGACTTTCAAAGTGATTACTGGCTCACACAAGAAATGAGTAGTACTATTACTCCTTGAAAGAGGAAAGAGTTAGGGAGAACCAGGCCTTGGAGGTTCATTTTGGCCTTGTTAATTTTGAAGCTCTTTGAGACATTCAAGCTGAAATGTCTAGTAAGAGGTTAGGTTTATGGGTTTGGAGCTCAGAAAAGTTTTCTGGGCTGAGGATGTAAATTTGAAAAATATCAGGGTTATTAGTTGTTGAAACTCTGGAAATGTTATGATTGTTGGATGACAAGGGATATTGTAGAGAACGGGGCTCATGTCCAAGTCTCAGGAAGCTGATACTTAGTAGCCAAGAAAACACTGAGCCTGCAGAGCACGTAGGGAGGGAGTGTCCAAAGATCTAGGGGCAAACTAGGCGAGGATTGTATCGGAAAGCCAAGGAACAAAGGGTCTCAAGGTGGAAGGAGCGATAGGCTGACGAGAGGCTAAGGAAGATGGAGACTGACCATGCCACTGATGTGGCGTCACGTGTGTCATGAGCAACCTCTGAAGGACCGTTCAGAAGGCTGCTGGGCGTGGTAGAAGAAAGCCCACTTGAGACTGCTAGCTGGGAGATGAGGCTAGGGAGAGACTGAGCACAGCTATGGTACCCAGGCCAGCAGTGGATACATGACGTGGACTTTATGCTTATCCCTGAATAGGACAGAAAGTGTCTGTGGGTTTTAGTGATACAGAGGTCATGGGTGTCCTTAGGAAGAAGCAGCCACTGTGGGAGGGTATGAGGGTTGGAAAAGAGGTTGGAGGATTTGAGGATGGGAAAGGAAATGGAGACTACGAAAACGAAGTGGCCGCATAATGAAAACCGACTTCACTCTCCTCTGTCTCTCTGCCTCTACCCACGTTAAGTGCTTAATGGGAGCCTCACTCACCCCCTGCTTCCCCCAGCAAAAAGATCAACAGACGGTAGCAAGGAAGAGGAGATACAGCGTGTGAAGAAATGCTTCAGCTTTTCTCTGCATCCCAAAGACAGCTAGTGTACTGGATTTTAGATACAAACCAGACCTCCTGTATTGGGTTTCCTCATTTGTGTGTTTAAATGATTTTGATGTCAAGCCCAAGGCCTACTGCTGATTTAGGGTTCAAAAGAATCTCCCCCATAGTCCAGGGACATCCCTGTGTGGTTTCTAAGAAAGATGGGAGTTCAAAAAGTGAAGGCACTGTCGCATATAAAAAGAAAACGAATTCACTGTGCAATCCAGAAGGGACAGAGAGTACTGCAGGCAGCTGGGCTTCGGGATTCCATCCATCAGAAGTGAGACAGAGAGACAGTTCTTGAACCGTCATCCTCGCATTAGAGAACATGGCATTCAGATGACACAGATGGTGGTAAAAATGTGAAAAAAGAAAAGGTTTAACCACTGAGTTTTTTTCTATCAAAGTCATTTAGTCTATTCTCTAATGGTTAGGTACTTTACTTTCAAAACCCCATTGAATTTTAGTTAATAGATATTTATAGCAACAGATGAAAAATTGAAAAATTTAATTGATCATCTAGGGGCTTTAGAGAAACCTTGAAATTTAATTCCATCACTCTTCTGGATGAGTAACGGTCCACCAGCAATATTAGGTGAGCCATGAATCTAACTTGAAATTTTCTATTATGTTAGAAAATTCAAAGGAAACAGGTGAGAGACTTCTCTGGTGGTCCAGTGGTTAAGAATCTGCCTGTCAATGCAGGGGACACAGGTTTGATCCCTGGTCCGGGAAGACCTCACATGCCACAGAACAACTAAGACCCTATGCCAGAACCCACAAGCTCTAGAACCCATGTTCCACAGGAGAAGCCACCACAGTGAGAAGCCAGAGCATCACAATGAATAGCCCCCGTTTGCCCCAACTAGAGAAAGCCCAAACATAGCAACAAAGGCACGGTGCAGCCAAAAATAAAAATAAATACATAAATAAATACAATTTTAAAAAATGAAAGAGGTGAGATACTTTTTAAAAGAATATACCTTTTATCGGAATATATCCAAAATATTGTTTAAACCTGTAATAAATATGCAAATGTATTAATGGGGTATTTTCTGTTCTTAAGTTCCTACTAAGTCTGAAACTTGGTATGCATTTTACATTTATGACACGTCCGGTTCTCATGAGCCATGTTTCAAGTGCTCAATAGCCACAGATGGCTGGTGGCTACTCTACTGGAAAATATGAATGTTGTAAACAACTATCAAAAAATCATGTACAGAGATTTAATTGGAAATAGGGAACTCGTATTTATGCAGCAGCAAATATGTGATAGCCACTGGGCTGATAAGTTTACTCATGTCACGTAATTTGCTCACCTCCATAATTCTGCCACACAGATATCATCATCCCCCCTCCAGGGAGAGGGAACCGGGAGGTTAACTAAATTGTACTTTACAATTAACAAGTGGTTAAAGTCAGGTTTTAAACTCAAGACTGAGCTTTTTTTTTTTTTTTTTAAACACATAACCTTTGACAACATAAATAATCAATTACAAATAGACATTTCTCCAAAGAAGATGTTTATTGTTGTTTAGTTGCTAAATTGTGTTCGACCCTTTGTGACCCTGTGGACTGTAGCCAGCCAGGCTCCTGTGTCCATGGGATTTCCCAGGCAACAATGCTGGAGTGGGTTGCCAGTTTCTTCTTCAGGGGGTCTTTCCTACCCAGGGATAGAACCTGCGTCTCTTGCATTAGCAGGTGGATTCTCTACAACTGAGCCACTAGGAAAGCCCAAAGAAGACATATCGGTTGCCAAAAAGCACATGAAAAGATGCTTAGCATCACTAATTATTAGAGAAATACAGATCAAAACTACAATGAGGTGTCACCTCACACCAGTCAGAATGATCATTATCAAAAAGTCTGTAAACAATAAATGCTAGAGGATGTGGAGAAAAGGAAGCCCTCCCACACCGTTGGTAGGAAGGTAAGTTAGTATAGCTGCTACGGAGAACTATATGGAAGTTTCTTAAAAAATTAAAAATAAACTACCATATGATCTTCACTGCAGTCCATGGGGTTGCAAAGAGGGGGACACAGCTTAGCAACTAAACCACAACAACCACATGATCCAGCAATCCCACTCCTAGACATGTCTGGAGAAAATCATAATTTAGAAAGATACATGCACCCCAGTGTTCATTGCAACACTGTTTACAGTAGCCAAGACATGGAAGCAACCTAAATGTCCATCCACAGAGGAATGGATAAAGATGTAGTACACAGTGGAATACTACTAAGCCATAAAAAGAATGAAATAATGCTATCTGGAGCAACATGGTTGGAGAGAAAGACAAATATAAGATATCACTTATATGTGGAGTCTAAAAATATGATACAAACGAACTTATTTCAAAAACAGAAAGAGACTCATAGATATAGAAAACAAACTTATGGTTTCCAAAAGGGAAAGGGGGTTGGTGGGAGGGATAAATTAGAAGGTTAGGATATACACACTACTGCACTACTATATAAGAAACAGATAACCAGCAGGGACCTACTGCATAGCATGGGGAACTATTCTCAATATTTTATAATAGCCTATAAGGAAAAAGAATCTGAAAAGCAACATATATAAATCAGGAATATAAATATAAAGAATATAAAAAAGAATGTGTATGGATGTATAAGTGAACCACTGTGCTGTATACCTAAAACTAGCACAATACTATAAAACAACTAGACATCAATAAAAAACTTAAAAGATCAGTTAAAACCCCCCAGTCCTTGATACAGAGCACAATGTTCACTCAAGATGCCTGTTCGCAGTAAGAACAGCTGTAAGGCCCCCAGATAGTAAACAGTCTAAAGAACAGTGAGAAAGGGACACCTCGTGCGCACACATGCTGTCAGTCAGTTGTATCCGACTGACTCTTTGTGAGCCTACGGACTGTACCCTGCCAGGCTCCTCCATCCACAGGATTCTCCGGGCAAGAATACTGGAGCGTGTTGCCATTTCCTCCTCCAGGGGGTCTTCCTGACCCAGGGATCGAACCCAGGTCTCTTACGTCTCCTGCATTGTCAGGCAGATTCTTTACCATCAGCACCACCTGGAAAGCCCAAGAGACGCCTCATCAATGCCCAGTTCCTATTAAATCATTTCAGGTCATTCGTTCAGACACGTCCGACTCTTTGTGATCCCATGAACTGTAGCACACCAGGCTTCCCTGTCCATCACTACCTCCCAGAGCTTGCTCAAACTCTCATCCATCCAACTGTCTCATCCTCTGTCATCCCCTTCTCCTGCCTTAAATATTTCCCAGCATCAATTAAGTAATAGATGCCAACCCATCTTTTATTGAGCATCTTCCTTGTATAATAAATATTATGGAGGGAAAAAAAGAAATAAAATTACCTGGCCCTGACCCATCTCTGCACAGTCTGCCTCTTCAGTTTCCCTCATAGGAACCTTCCTGATTCCCCTTAGGGCACCCCTGGTTCTCTCTGGCTGGGAGGTCTTCCTTTTCCCTCTCTGAGCAATTAACCCTTTCTCATCCTTCAAAATTCAGCTCAAAGCTCACTTCCTACAGGAATTCCTCCATGATCATACCTGAGGCAAAGTGGATCATTCTGCCATTCGCGCATTCACAGCATCTTTCTGTCAGAGACCTTATTACATGTGTGTTTCTAAATCTGTTTCCCATAGAGTGTGAGCTCCTGGAAGCAAGGAGAATGCTTTACTCCTACTTGTTGAGTAAGGGTCTAACTCAGCTATCAGCTAGGGTCACCTGGGTCCTTAAATTCTAGATAAGATTGCTCCAAACCCAATTCCATAGATTAAAGACACCTAAAGCACTTCCAAGTGTTCTTCAAATTCGAGGAAAAGTTCTTATAGACTTATAGTTAATTCTCATGTTAGTTGTATGGTTATATGATTAGTTCTCATGTCCTGACTTTACCAAACTTTGCTTTGCTCTATATCTTGTAGCTAGTTCATTCTGCTCTGGCATCAGCTGCTATACAGCATACAGCTTCTTCTTTGACCCACCCCACCCCAAAGCAACCAAGGCATTTTCCTAAAGACCAAGTGATCACAGGAAGGGTGACGTTGCATACAACAAAGCAAACAACTTAAAATCATGTATTAGCTCTTCATTCGGCCTGGCTACTACCTCATGTAATGTTCCTACCTCTCAAGAACTTCCCAGCTCCTCTCTCTCCAATTTTTTTTCCCACCTTGCTTTTCCCCTCCATTGTTTTAGGAGCCAAACTCAACATTCTTCTCATTTTCTTACACAGAATGGTACATCTTTCTGCCTGGGCTCCTCCAAATACCTACGTGCTGGGTGTTCTCCACACCAAACACTCACCAATCTATTTTCCCAAGCAAAGACAACTTCCTACTTAAGAAAATACTCAGCCAGCAATTAAGGTAATTATAACTTCACCTTCTGTCTAGAGAATGAACCAGGAAACTTTTTATGCAAAAGTTCAGATGGCAAATAATTTTGGCTTTGATCTCTGCCACAACTACTCAATTCTGCCATTATAGCACTAAAATAGCAAATATGAAAGTGAATTAGTATGCTTCAATAAAACTTTATTTGTAAAAACAAGTGGTGTGGGAGGCAGGCTTGATCCCCAGGCCAAAGTTTGTTCAGGGACAGGATTTAGCCCAAGGATGGTAGTTACTGACTACCCTGTTTGGGGCTTCCTCGGTGGCTCAGACCTTAAAGAATCTGTCTGCAATGAAGGAGACCCAAGTTCAATCCCTGGGTTGGGAAGATCCCCTGGAGAAGGAAATGACTACCACTCCAGTATTCTTGTCTGGAGAATTCCATGGACAGAGGAGCCAAGCAGACTACAGTCCATGGGGTCACAAAGAGTCAGACAGGACTGAGTGAACAAACAACCATATCCTTAAAAAGCTTCCAATCAAGTCAGGGCAAACAAGCAGAAACATGAAGATCACTAATTTTGAAGAGGTGATGAGTGCTAAGTTCCAGATGAAAGATTCAGGTTATCCAAGCTGACATTTTAATAGAAATTTCTTAATACAATATTGGATGAAGCACAAGTAACCTTTATAGTGTTGGGGGAAGTGCTCTTTTCAAATAGTTAAGCTCATTTGCTAGGAGGGCAATGATCATCTTGTACAAATGTCAACAATCTACAGCCCACACACCAAATCCTGCCCACCACCTGCTTTTTAATATTTATTTATTTTTATTGATTGATGATTGCTTTCCACCACCTGATTTTGCAAATAATGTTTTATTGAAACACAGCCATACCTGTTCTATTTACATATTGTCTATGGCTACATTTGCTCTGCATGGTGGGGTTAAGTCATTTCAGTAGACTGTATGTAGACCACAAAGCCAAAAGTATTTACTCTCTGGCTCTTTACAGGGAAAGTTTGATGACCCCTGATCTAGGACATTTGCGATATGAGGTTGAAAAAGTCATTGTAACGCTTTAATGAGACAACTTGTAAAACACTCGGTATGGTGCTGGACACATACAAAAATACTATTTTCCTCTCTTCTCTTATTCCCTCCACATAGCAGCTGATTGTAGAATAATGGCACATTCATTATATCTTCTGTAATTTCCAAATGAAATCAATTTCTGTTTAGACAGTGTTAAGGCCAGCAGACTATCACACACAAAGGATTTCAAGATTCTCTTAAAATGAGCTTCAAGGGCATTGCTAAATGTGCATGTTGCTCTTTTGTTTATAAGTGGCATGAAACCAAGGAAAAGTGGCTTTTTAAAAAAAGGAATATTTATTAATTCACATAACTAAGAATTCCTGGTTGGACCTTTGTGTATGGTGGGTCCAGACACTCAAATCCTGTCATCAGGGATCTGTGTTCTCTTTGTCCTCTTCCTGGCAAGGCCTTCCTTCGAGCAGTTCGCAGGCAGACTCTCCCCATGCACATGGTGGAGGCAAATGCCCAGGAGAACGGCAGACCAGGGCTCAGGACAGGGTCTGCAAATGATAGTCCTCAGGTCAAAACCCACCCGAAGCCTGTGAGCTAAGGAAAATGTTCGCATTTTCAAGGGTTGCAGAAAAACGTGAAGACAATTATGTGACACGCATGGCTGGCAAAGCTGAAAATAATTATTATATGGCCCTTTACAAAAAGGGTTTGCTGATGACAGGGCAGTTCAATACAAAAAGAGCTATTCTTGTCTGTTGTTTCCAGTAAAAGGCCCAAGACTGCCTTCCTGGGACCACTTGTTCCCCTGTGCAGTGTTCTGGAAATTTTTCCATCTGTCTCAGATATCAGACAGAGTTGGATCAAGTGCTCCCCTGGTTCTTCCTTAAGCTGCTCTTAAGTATGTAGCCTTGCTCCTTTGTTCAAAGTTCTATTTGAACTAAGCAATCTGCTTAGTTTTGTTTTTTGTTGTTTGTTGTTTTGATGATTTCTTTTTTCTCATTACTCCTTTCTTACCTTTAATCACTTTCTGTGTTCTTATTTTATAGCTTCTATCTGATATCTGGTTTTGGAAAGATGGATATTTCTATCGCTATGCCTGTTGGCATTGGCTCATACATTTGGTGTTTTTTTTTTTAAGATCTTGGATTGTGAACTCATTTCATCTACTGTTTGATGCATGGGAACCTTGGGGCTCCAGGTTTGGGAATATCTCTCTAGTAATGCCTCAGTTCTGCATTTGTCAGGAACTTGGGGAGCATCTAAGAAATGTCACTATGCTAATTTAACATCCAGAGGTGTCTGGTACCATATGGGGAGTTCACTGTTGAACTTCAAAGCTAGAGAGGGCAGGCCTGGGGTTTCAAACTTTTCTACCACTGAGAGCTCACTCCAAGGAATATGAGCCATCCTGTCATTTCTCTTGGTCCTTCGAGGGTCTTTTATTTTCTCTTTACCCTTTCACTATGGGTAACAGCTCTACAAAATATATTGAGTTTTCCTTCTGTCCCAGAGTAACCACTATATCCCAAGCTCCTCGGTTTCTGAGATCATCAAATCCCCCCAGGTAGCTCCAGCTTTAGTTAGCAGATTGTACTCTGGTTTCTAGTTTTCATTTCTTTTTTGGTCCCTGGGATTTCCTTTTCTCTCTTTTGAGTCCAGTGTGACATTTAAAGGAATGCTAGCTCCATTTTAGATCGCAATTCCAGGTGTCTTCATAGCAGGAGGGCTCTATGTATTGCAATCCACCACGTTGCTGGAAATAGAAAGGCCATTAGGCCCCTGAGAGCTTGTGTAAGAATCTGCCAGCATCGTGTGCCACCCGCAGACGTCTTCCTCTGTCACTTTATTTATCTCCTATAGTAGCACCTCAGGAGCTGCTTGCAAGAGGGTCGCTGGAGATGATCATTTGAGCTAGTTACCAGGCTGCTGATGGAGCTACACAATACCCTCACTGTAGGGGAGCAGCACAGTAGTGGGGGTGGGAAGGTTCTGAGTACATGCTCTAGAATCAGACTCAGTTTCACATTTGGGTTCTTCTGCTTCCAAGATGAGTAACCTTGGGCAAGCCGTCGAACCTCTCTGCACCTTAATTTCCCAACGTGTGAAGCAGGAATAAGATAGAACTAACCCCAGAGCGGAGAAGGCAATGGCACCCCACTCTAGTACTCTTGCCTGGAAAATCCCATGGACGGAGGAGCCTGGTAGGCTGTAGTCCATGGGGTTGCCGAGTTGGACACGACTGAACGACTTCACTTTCACTTTTCGCTTTCATGCATTGGAGAAAGAAATGGCAACCCACTCCAGTGTTCTTGCCTGGAGAATCCCAGGGACGGGGGAGCCTGGTGGGCTGCCATCTAAGGGGTCACACAGAGTTGGACATGACTGAAGTGACTTAGCAGCAGCAGCAGCAGCAACCCCAGAGAGTTGCTGAGAGCATTAGATACAGCAGTACACACAAAGGGCCTGGCACAGGGTGAGAGTTTAAGGAAAAGGCCCTGCACTGGGGAGGCTCTTCTCTAAGCCCTCTCATGCACCAGACCAGTGATGGCGGGACAGAATTGTCCTGCCTCTTCTCTGAAGTAAAAACAAGAAGTGTGAAAAAAAAAACAACAACAACCCTGAGATCATCATCAGTTGCCTTTACAACTGAAGAGATTCTGACCCAGTCCTCAGGAAAATAAATAAATAATGAGATTATTTAAAAGTCCCTTTGAAAATGTAGACTTGGGAAAGGATTACCTAAAGGTGTGTGTGCATGAAACTTTACTCAAATAAGCCATAATGGAAAAGAATATGAAAAGGGATATATCTATCTATCTATATATATATACTCAATCAATTTGCTATACACCAGAAACTAACACAACATTGTAAATCAACTATGTTTCACTAAAATTAATAATAATAAATAAAAATGAAACTCCACAGAAGGATCTCAAGGGGTTCTCAAGCTCAGAGGTGTCAACCTCATATAGAGAGGTTGCAGAAAGAATTCACAAACCACATGAACCTTCCTGAAAGCAGGGCTGGCACTGTGGGGGTTCAGGGGACTTTTAACCTGTATCACTGTGGATCTCTACACTGCCCTCCATCAATCTCTTATTTAACGCCTAAGTGTCAGTACTGAAGTGCCATACAAAGTTTTTGGAAATGTTTACTCTAAAAAGGAGAACAAAAGACTGCCCGAAGCTCCTAAGCATTTTCAAGGGAAATTTGAACTGATGCAAAAAAAAAAAAATCGTAAAATGTAAATACATTTCTGTTACAGATTAGAATCAGCATTGTTGAAAAGATTCTTTTGGAAGTATTTTTTAAAAAAACATGTGGCTACAGGAACAGTTATTTGTCCAAAAAATATTTCCAAATGGGTCATTTGGCACTGCCTGGCAGGGGTGTGTAGGTTAGGAAGTGATCCTCAGGCTGCTTCCTCTTGAGAAGCGCTTGACCCACTGGGAAATGTGTTTCTCACTCAGCAAGTGCTTATTCTGCAGCCTGAGAAGCAGAGGGAGGTGATAAGGGCCAGATATCAGGAGCAGTCTTTCTTCTTTGAAGGTTGCCAATGTTTATAGGAGCAACTATCTATGAGCCTTTAACAAAATTTTGTAGGATTTGGTTAAATTCAGATAAAAACTTGCTACAAAGTTAATCATTTTTACAGGTAAAATCTTTTTTTTTTCTGTGATGTGTTTTGGGGGCACAAGTAGAAAACAGTTCACACAAATTATTGTGACTGTCTTGTTCATATGCAAGCCCATTAAATCTTCCTTTCTTATTTTTGTCTTTGAGGTTTGCTGATGTCTCCACGTTGTGACAACTTCAAATGATGCCCGTTTTGCTACCTGCTGACAGAGGAGAGCTAGAGTCTCTAGGCTGAAGTTCAGGAAAGCACGTTTTGCTTTAATACACAGAGGTATTTACTCACGCTGAGAGCTGTCTATTCCCTGAATTTGTTTGGCTTTCCCCAACAGTGAATTCCCATCACAGAGAGCAGGAGAAGTCATCATGAGAAATGCTGCAGGAGGGTTTCTGAGTTGGCTGTGGGATTAAAACACAAGATCCTAGGCCTTTTCTAAGCTTAAGATTCTATGATCTCACCTTCTAAAAATAATATTTGCATAGGACTTCAAAGTGTTTAATAAACCTCACATGATCTCATTATTTAGTTTTGTTTTATTTTTATTTTTTAAAGTCTTTACTGAATTCGGTACAATACTGTTTCTGTTTCATGTTTCAGACTTTAGGCTGAGAGGCATGCGGGCTCCTGGTTCCCAGACCAGGATGGAACCTGCACCCCCTGCCCTGGAAGGTGAAATCTCAGCCACTGGACTGCCAGGGAAGCCCCATCATTGATTGATTTATTTTTAAGCAATGGAGATCACTTCTTTCTGACCTTATAATAAGTGTGAGTAAATAGAAATAATACAAACTTCTGAAGAAGGAAGGCTGAATGAAGACAAAATATTATCCTCCCTTAATATATAGTATTTGAACAAAAATAATAAAAACCAGTAAGAAAAGGAAATCAGCAGCAGCAAGCAAACAAGGAAATGGGTACAAACAAGGAAGTGAAGTAACATCAAGTGAAGTGAAGCAAAGTACTTCAGAAAGAGGAGGAGAAGAAAAGAAAGGGAAACTTTTAGAAGAGTATAGATTCCAACCCTGTGCTCTTCCTAGAGGCCTTGAATTATCAAAAATCTTGAGCATTTTCATCAAAAGCTCCACATCAGGGAAGAAGAAAACTAGCTGAGTATATGAGGTTATACAACAGGTTAATAATAATATGAATTCAACATACTGAATCCCAAAGGGAAAAATAAGAAGAGAATGATCTTTTTAAAAAATGGAGATTTAAGGTCTATTGAAAGAAATTAAAGACCAAAATATTATCATGGAACTAATAAAGAAATAAAAAGAGCAAAAAGCTGAATAGACATAGCTCAAAATAAAATTACAGACAGAAAAAAAATGCTTGAGATAAACAGTAAATATGAAAAGTGCATAGCAATTTAAACCTTCTTGTTATTCTTAAAATAGAGAATCCACAAATAGGACAGACTAAATATGCAAAGATATAAAACAAGAAAATTGCCCTGACACCTGACGAAATGAAGCAGACTGAAAGAGCACTGCAGGATCCACGAAAGGAAAAACTGAATGCTAAACACTGAGACACAGCCTCTTTAACTTACTGAACATCAAGGACCTGAAGGGAAAACAAAAAAAAATCCTTTGGCATACTGACATTAAAAGTGAGGGAAGTCAATTAGGTCTGCACTTAACTCAGTGCCAGAATAGAATGAAGCACCGTCTAGAACTTCTAAGGGAGAGTGTGACTCAAGAATTGTTTACTCACCCAAGATGATTTCTAGCATAAAAATCTCAGACAAATATTCTGACATAGGAAGGGACTCAGAGAAGACACACCTATGATCTTTCTTGAAAAAATTATTCAGTGATTAAACTCAGTCAATTTAGAGATGAGGCAAAACAAAGTATCTGGAAAGGGACAGGATGGGGTAAAAAGGACAGATCATGAACATAAAATTTACTTGAATACCGAACTGATGATATGAAACTATTATGGGAGTAATGTTTCCACAACAGAATATGAATGTTACAAATGGTGATACTGTAAAAAACAGTAACAGAGTCAGCACAGGGAGGTGAGGGGTGGGGAGATGGGAGGAAGTGCAAGACAAAAGGTTTACTCATCTTTCATATCCTGAGTCATTCAATACTCTCTAAAATTGAAACTTATTCTTAAGAAGTAATGATTCCAACATCTTAAAACCTTTCATAACTTCTTTTCTTAACCTTATTTCCCTAAGAGGGAATTTTAAGGAAATAATAGCCTTTGTGGTGAAGATACATTTAACAGAAGGGCAGCAATTCCTTCAGTTTTAATTTAGTTTTACTTTTCCAATGTTAAATTCAAGTCATATTAAATCTATTATTTTATTAAAAATAGCATGTGTGGTATTCTCATATTTCTGTAAAGAATTTCTTGCTCTCTAGGTCTGTGTCATCTTGTCTGTTTTAAGCATACCTTCTTCTCTCCTGTCTTCTCCCTTCTAAACAGTGCCCGGATTTTCATTTCGCTATCTCCACCAGATAATATATGTCTACATGCATGTGCTAAGTCGCTTCAGTCATGTCTGACTCTCTGTGACCCTATGTACTGTAGCCTGCCAGGCTCATCTGTCCATGAAATTCTCCAGGTAAGAATACTGGTGTGGGTTGCGATTTCCTCCTCCGGGGGATCTTCCTGACCCAGGGACTGAACCGGCACAGGGGACTCTGAACCCAGCTCTAGCTGCAGTGTGGTGACTCATCCCAGGATAATCCCATTTCTCCTTATCCCAGGGAACTCAGGCAAAGCCAGCCAGAGTGTGGTATAGTCCTGCCTCAGAATCTAGGCTTGTGACCTAGCTGAGTAAGGCCAGCATAGCTTGAGGGAAGGTTTGCTGGGGACTTCTGGGAAAAGAGGTATTCTAGCTTTTACAATACACACACCACACTCACCAGGGGAGGCTCCTTCTCTCCCTCTGGACTTGTTATGGGAAAGTGCAAAGCCCAGAGTGGCTACAGCCATTTTTACCACAAATGAAGCCAGCCTGAGGCTAATGCCCTCACACACAGAGGGTAGAGCCACAGAAAAATGAAGTGGATAAAACTGCTGTCTCTGAACATCAGTTATGGCAATCAACACATTCCATATGAGTTAAACCCATTTGGATCAGATTTTATACACATCTTTTTGGAGCTAAAAACATTGTAATTGATTCCTCTACTTAGAAAGATGTGAAATATCATTCACTTAATGATAATTGTTTGGGGTAATTATAAAGCATGGACATTTCTCCATTGCTTAAATACTTCACAATGAGAATGTTTCATTTTTACAAACACAGAATAGTCATCCTTCTTGAATATTAAATTGTTAAACATAAAAGTTATAGATATTCATTACAAAAAAAAAAAATCTAAACACTTTCTCTACCAAGTGCCCCAAATAGAATTAGGAAAAAAAAAAAAGAACATTCTCTGGTCAGAAAATGTAATAAATATCATTTTAAAAACTATTAAATCTTTATTATGCTAAGCTCTTTATATGTATTATCTCATTTAATTTTCACAACACATCTATGAAGCAGGTAACATTATTGTCTCCATTTTATAGAGAAATATCTTTTTCACCTTTCTGTGATTTCCTGAAATTCCTTGGAAAAGAAAGTTTTTAATAGCATGATTAAACATCAAAGGTTTATAATATACATGGGATGGAGAAAAGTAATATGTACATATGAACAATGCTATTCAAAATGCAAATAGAGGTAATAGATCTTTTCCTGGTTTGGTAGACACAGAGTAGATGGGCAATCTCCAGGCTTTTGGAAGTTGGGGATGGCAGGGTTTTCTCAATCTTGTAAAAAGGAAGTCCCAGAACTCACTCTGAGAGCTGCTACCTCCTAAAACTGGACCTCTGGCATTTTTAATAGTCTACCCTACTCAATGTTGTCTCCCTAGTACCCATCACAGTAGCTGGTACATAGCGGGTCTTCAGTGAATCCTTGCAGGAAAAGAGAGAAAGGGAAGAGGGGAGAAGAGGAAGGAGGGAAGGGAGAAGGAGGGACGAGAGGAAGAGAGGAGGAGAGGAGCAGGAAGAAGGGAAGCGGGGAGAGAGGAAAGAAGAAAAAAGCAGAGACGAAAAGAGGGAGCGAGGAATTATTTTCCGTTTCACTTCTGATCTACCCACCTATACCTTTCTCCAAGTCCACTGTGCCAAGGGATGAACATGTTTTTCACTTTCTCCTTTTACTCTTTCCGCTGGTGGCAAGACGCATGAAGGTAGGAGCTCAAACAGCCATCTCAGACCACGAGAGCATGGAAGGAAAGCTACGTTTTGAGGATGGCAGAGTAACAAAATAGAATACTAGTTAAGCCACTGTTCCAGCTTGGATTGCTTCCCAGATTTCGGTATGGGGAATTAAAAAGTTTTCTTGTTTAACTTGTTGCATCTTGGTGTCTGTTAGAAATAGTCTGATTCTTGACTACTATGAGTCAAGTATGGACACATTCTAATAGAAACCATAGTTACCAGAATGGTGAAATCACTGACATTTCCTTAATTTGGTTCTTTATTTTATTTTTTAAAATATTAGATTTCTAGAAACTAGTTTGAGGGACTTTATTGGGTCATATGATTAGAAACTCCAGGGGATTGGGGGGCCCAGATATAGTTAGATTCAAGGATTAAACAATGACTGTAGCACTTAATTCTTTTCTCCCTCTCTTGGCTCTGCATTTCTCCGTGTGAAATTGATTCCTAGGGAGGGCTTTTCTATGAGGTGAAGGCTGAAACTCCTGGCTCACAGCATCCTTAGAGATCCCAGTTCTGGTGGGGGAAAACAAAACAAAAACTCTTATCCCCAGAGTTCCCATAAAATCCTCAAGGCTCACTCTCATTGGACTCACGTTAGATCATGTGCCCTTCTCTGAACCAATCGCTGTGGTTCATGGTTCAGGCCTGGGACATGTGCCCACCCCCGGAGTCCGGGATAATTCACCTTTATAGTTCACACTCAGACACACTGGGAATGAGAAAGCTGAGGTTTTCCAGAAAAGCTCCAAGTGCTCTTACCAGGAAGAAAGGGATCAGGGCAGGCAGGCAATAACTGTAGATGTCTACTGTAATTTATTGCTTGATTTAATAAATATTTATTGAGCACCAAGAATGTACCTGACCTTGTCTTAGGCAATGGGCATGCAGACTGAAGAAGATAGACAAAAATCCCTTCTCTCCCAGAAATGTCCTCGCATTCAAGAATGATGAAGCAATTTCTTGCGACCTCTTAAAAAACTTTATGTGTACCTTCTTCTGGGAATATTACCAAATACACCAGGGGCTAGAGCATAATCTTTAGGTCCACAAAGCAGCAACTGGGGCTTTTAAATCATGGAGAAGGGATATGCAAAAGCTATATGGATTTTTCCTGGTGAAGATGAGAGGGGCTAAGAGAGGAGCTGTGAAACAATCAAGGAAATATCCCAACAGTTTATAGGTGAAATCTGGGCATTTTTCAGGTGATGTCATTTCATCCCAAGGAGAACTCAGTTATTCTTTTCCCCCCATTCTAATCTTGCGTCAGAGTTTAAAGGGCTGGAAAAAATATTAGTCTAATATATGGGCACCAATTAGGCTTTTACAGGACTGGGGAATAAAGTACTAACTTCTATAAGCTGTTTTGAGTGAAAATTACAAAGCAATTTGTCTCCTGGAGAAGTATGGAAGCACTTGCCGTGGTTTCCTGTTTTGCACACTCTCTCTCCATGCCAGCTTGTTGTCTCGACAAATTTATTTTCAATGCTGGTAGGACATATGCTTATAATTTCAGGAGTGGAGCCACTTGAGATAAGGTGGAACTTGTCACTGGAAAATGAGCTCCAGGGAAGTTGTTTCCTGGCCCCATATTTCAAGATAGGTTTGTTATTCTCCCCAAAGCGCCCAAATCAACAAAATTGATTCAGAGCATTGTGCAAATGTCTGACACAGGCACAGACCGTATTTCAAATGACACATAAACATTTGCTTTGTACCCCGTCTGCTCAGTGCTGGTCCTCCTCTCCCCCACCCAGCCGCCAAAACTTGGCAGATACTGCTAACCATAAGGTTTTTATTTCTTTGGACAAATATCTGGTGAAGAAAGAAAATGGAAATAATCAAATGTTGGTGGCGGTTGAGGGGTGGGGGTGGGGGAAGAGCCAAGAAAAGATCAACAATGAATTTCGTTCTCCTCCAGCAGTTACTGGGGTGTTTTGGATGACTTGTTATGTACTTGCCAAAAGCAAAAGAAAGGGGCAGCCTTGACTAAGGTGAGTCAGGTTTTGTGGCTACTCTTTAACTCAGCTTCTTAAAACTAAAGGATCTCTTATAGATGAACTTACAAGTTACTCGCTCTCTCTGAGTCTCAGGTTTCCTCATCTGTGAAATGGGCTTAATAACACATAGCTCCTAGGTTATGGTCTCATGTAAAGCACCAAGCAAGCTGGCAGGCACAGAGGGAGTGCTTAGTACCAGGTAGTAACACACACACGCACACTCACACAATGTCATGTTTAAGGAGTTGTTTATGTCAGAGAGTTGGCAGTAAAGCCTGGGACTGCAGTCTTCACATACAGGTGACTCAACCAGCAATGTCTCTAGATGCAACTCAGGAGCCACCAGGGCATTTGAGTGACAGGCTCACTCAGAGAAACCAACTTCAAACCTAGACAAAAGCAGCTCTCCTTGAGGGCTGAAGCATCAGCTTCCCCTCCCCCAAGGGGCTATTTAGATAGCAGAGGCAAGTCTGAGATGAGCAATGGCTGATAGCAGCCTCGAAATAGAACAGACCTGAGGTGGGATAAAGCGCTCTGTTACCCATCAGCGTCAGCAGCACCTCAGCGTGAAAGGTGCTGCAAGCTTCCCATATAAGGCAGGAGATGGTCTCCAGGACACAAGGGCAGGGTCTGGAAAACTACCGACCTGCAGTAGGTCACTGCTGGGGCCATCCATATGACACAGACCCTGGGAAAAACCTTCCCGATGGCCACATTTCCCAACTGAGGCGCCCAGAGGTCAAGTAAGCTACCCGAGATCATTTCTTTAGAGGGAGGCAAAGCTGCCTCTCAACCTGCCAGTGCCTTCTCCACGTCTCCTGGGGTCCTCTTACCCAGGTGGAGCTAGGGAGGGATCCCTCTGGGAAACATCCAGACTGGAGGAGAGGAAAGTCTTTCTGAGGCAGGGAGCACTGAAGAAGAAAGAGAAAGGAAAGTTCTTTTTTAAAAAAAGAGTGGGAAAAGGAGCGAGGAATGCATTTTAAAATGTAAAATTGATATATGCTCACAAAAATGAGAACTGTGTAACATAAAAAGTAAAAATCTCACACTGCTTATCAAGCACAACCTCTCCGATCCCACCCCCCAGAGGTAAAAACTGTTACATTTTAGTGTGTCTTTCAGACTTTTTCTATGTATTAGTTCAGTCACTCAGTTGTGTCTGATTCTTTGCGAACCCATGAACTGCAGCATGTCAGGCCTCCCTGTCCATCAGCAACTCCCGGAGTTTAGTCAATCTCATGTCCATTGAGTTGGTGATGCCATCCAGCCATCTCATCCTCTGTCAACCCCTTTTCTTCCCACCTTCAATCTTTCCCAGCATCGGGGTCCTTTCAAATAAGTCAGTTCTTTGCATCAGGTGGCCTAAGTTTTGGAGTTTCAGCTTTAGCATCAGTCCTTCCAAAAAACACCCAGGACTGATCTCCTTTAGGATGGACTGGTTGGACCTCCTTGCAGTCCAAGGGACTCTCAAGAGTCTTCTCCAACACTACAGTTAAAAAGCATCAATTCTTCAGTGCTCAGCTTTCTTTGTAGTCCAACTCTCACATCTATAAGTGACTACTGGACAAACCAAAGCTTTGACTAGACGGACCTTTGTTGGCAAAGTAACATCTCTGCTTTTTAATATGCTGTCTTGCTGCGGCTGCTAAGTTGCTTCAGTCGTGTCCGACTCTGTGTGACCCCATAGACAACAACCCACCAGGCTCCCCTATCCCTGGGATTCTCCAGGCAAGAATACTGGAGTGGGTTGCCATTTCCTTCTCCAATGCAGTGAAAAATGAAAGTGAAGTCACTCAGTTGTGCCCGACTCCTAGTGACCCCATGGACTGTAGCCTACCAGGCTTCTCTGTCCATGGGATTTTCCAGGCAAGAGTACTGGAGTGGGTTGTCATTGCCTTCTCCTAATATGCTGTCGAGGGTGGTAACAACTTTTCTTGCAAGGAGCAAGTGTCTTTTAATTTCATGCAGTCACCATCTGCAGTGATTTGGGAGCCCCCCAAAATAGTCTGTCACTGTTTCCATTGTATTACCATCTATTTGCCATGAAGTGATGGGACCAGATGCCATGATCTCAGTTTTCTGAATGTTGAGTTTTAAGCCAACTTTTTCACTCTCCTCTTTTACTTTCATCAAGAGGCTCTTTACTTCTTCTTCACTTTCTGCCATAAGGGTGGTGTCATCTGCATATCTGAGGTTATTGAGATTTCCCCCAGAAATCTTGATTCCAACTTGTGTTTCTTCCAGCCCAGTGTTTCTCATGATGTATTCTGCATAGAAGTTAAATAAGCAGGGTGACAATATGCAGCCTTGACTAATCCTTTTCCTAT
>SJYA01001017.1:736493-1089877 GCA_006410615.1 Neotragus moschatus
TATGTTTCCCCTTTTCTCACTGCAATTGTTTCAACATATGTTGTATATTATTCTTTCTATTTTGATGTTCATTTTTTGAATATGAACACCAGTTTTGCAAATTCCAAAATTCTTTAACTTAATTCCATACCCACCAGATATACATTTTAAATATAAGTAGAGGGAGTAGGGATCATTCAGATATCTTTTTTAAAAAAGAATAAAAACATACAAGACATTGCTTTATTTCCACCTTTGACCTCAAAATGGGAGGTATAGTCATCTGTTTGAGGACTCTACTGACAGATGATGTTGTTTAGTCATTAAGTTCTGTTTGATTCCTTTGTGACCTCATGGACGTTAGCCTGCCAGGTTCCTCTGTTCATTCTTTCCCAGACAAGAATATGGAGTGAACTACGATTTCCTTCTGCAGGGGATCTTCCCAACCCAGGGAATGAACTCGTATCTCCTGCACAGCAAGCTGATTCTTTACCACTGACCCACCAGGGAAGCCCTTGTTAACAAATACTACAACATTTATAAAAACATAACGGTGTGTATAATTTTTGAATTACTACTTGATGCTTCTGTTTAAACTGAGGTTATGGAGATGCTTTTGAAACATGACTGTTGATGTAAAACAGATATAGTTAAGCAATTTAAATATATTTCCATAAATACAAGTGTACTCTTGTTTAGTAAGGACTATAATCAAGGAAGATTTCAAAGCAAAAACATTGGAAATGTGATAATAGAAGCAGGCACCATGAGCTTGCTAATTCTAGTATAATATAGAGATTACTCAGGATTCCTTTACTGTTATCATTTTGAAACTGAGAAACCCTGAAGTATTCCATGACTTCTCCATACTGGCGCTTACACATCTTCATCCCTGTAGCTGCTCTTGTCCACTCCTTTCTGCACACAAGGTTAATCCCTAATTCTTCCTCCCTCAGCAAAATTCTTGCCTTTTCTGAGAGCCATCTTTGACTAACTTCTTTGAAATTAGTAGAACTTCACCTGATTCTCTTTTGTTAATCCTTATAAAACCTTTTATCCTCCATCTCAAGTTATAATTTTCCTTGAAAGCCTTCTCATGCCCAGCATTTTTGCAATTGTTTGTGCTAATGAATGGTATGCTGGTTACTTTTCTCTGGCAAAATAAACTGTGTGTCTGTATATTGGTATATGCATGTGTATATGTCTGTGTGCACATATAATGAAAATTTGTCACAGTGCTTTGTGGCTCAGTGGTAATTGAGTGGTAATTGGCTCCTGCCAATGCAGGAGATGTGGATTTGATTCCTGGTTCAGGAAAATCCCCTGGAGAAGGAAATGGCAACCACTCCAGTACTCTTGCCTGGAAAATCCCATCCACGGACACAGGATCCTGGGAAGCTACAGTCCATGGGGTTGCAAAGAGTTGGATATGACTTAGTGAGTAAAAAACAGTAACAAATACTTGCTTAAGTTATGAACTCAGAACTAATAAAATCATATACTATTTTATCAGTTTTTCATTTCCTGTTATGATATCTCAGCCCCCTTTAAAAATTTAGCTCAGGACTAAATTTGCTAATCATTTCTTAAGAGATTAGGCTTCTATTGTGGAGAAGTTTGAAGCTTTGAAAATAATCTAATTAACTGATTAATCAATTTCATAATTCCAACCAATTCCCAAGCCAGAGTTTAGATGGCCTATTTGAAAGAGGTGTCCTTAACATGAGAATTGTTCTACTGTTAGCTCTGTCTACTTCAGTTTAGTTCAGTCGCTCAGTCATGTCCAACTGTTTGTGACCCCATGGACTGCAGCAGGCCGGGCCTTCCAGGATCAGGGTCTTTTCAAACGAATCAGTTCTTCCAATCAGGTGGACAAAGTATTGGAGTTTCAGCTTTAACATCAGTCCTTCTAATAAATATTCAAGACTGATTTCCTTTAGGATGGACTGATTGGATCTCCTTGCAGTCCAAGGGACTCTCAAGAGTCTTCTCCAACACCACAGTTCAAAAGCATCAATTCTTCGGTGCTCAGCTTTCTCTATAGTCCAGTTCTCACATCTTTATACATGAATACTGAAAAAACCATAGCCTTGACTACACAGAACTTTGTCAACAAAGTAATGTCTCTGCTTTTTAATATGATGTCAAGATTGTCATAATTTTTCTTCCAAGGAGTAAGATTCTTTTAATTTCATGTCTGTAATCACCATCTGCAGTGATTTTGGAGCCCCAGAAAAGAAAGTCTGTCACTAGTTCCACTGTTTCCCCATTTATTTGCCATGAAGTGATGGTACTAGATGTCACGACCCTAGTTTTCTGAATGTTGAGTTTTAAGCCAACTTTTTCACTCTCCTCTTTCACTTTCATCAAGAGGCTTTTGAGTTCCTCTTCACTTTCTGCCATAAGGGTGGTGTCATCTGCATATCTGAGGTTATTAATATTTCTACTGACAATCTTGATTCCAGCTTGTGCTTCATTCAGCCCAGTGTTTTTGATGATGTACTCTGCATGTAAGTTAAATAAGCAGGGTGACAATAAACAACCTTGATGTGCTCCTTTATCAATTTGGAACAAGTCTGTTGTTCTATGTCCAGTTCTAATTGTTGCTTTCTGATCTGCACACAGATTTCTCAAGAGGCAGGTCAGGTGGTCCGATATTCCCATCTCTTTAAGAATTTTCCACAGTTTGCTGTGATCCACAAAGTCAAAGGCTTTGGCATAGTCAATAAAGGAGAAATAGATGTTTTTCTGGAACTCACTTGCTTTTTTGATGATCCAACGGATGCTGGCAATTTGATCTCTGGTGCCTCTGCCTTTTCTAAAACCAGCTTGAACATCTGGAAGTTCACAGTTCACNTGTTCCATGTCCAGTTCTAACTGTTGCTTCCTGACCTGCATGTAGGTTTCTCAAGAGGGAGGTCAGGTGTTCTGGTATTTCCAACTCTTTCAGAATTTTCCACAGTTTGTAGTGATCCACACAGTCAAAGGCTTTGGGATAGTCAATAAAGCTGAAGTAGATGTATTTCTGGAACTCTCTTGCTTTTTGCATGGTCTGATGGATGCTGGCAATTTGATCTCTGGTTCCTCTACCTTGCTTGACATCTGGAAGTTCATAGTTCACGTACTGTTGAAGCCTGGCTTGGAGAATTTTGAGCATTACTTTACTAGCGTGTGAGATGAGTGCAATTGTGCAGTAGTTTGAGCATTCTTTGGCATTGCCTTTCTTTGGGATTGGAATGAAAACTGACCTTTTCCAGTCCTGTGGCTGCTGCTGAGTTTTTCAAATTTGCTGACATATTGAGTGCAGCACTTTCACAGCATCATCTTTTAGCATTTGGAATAGCTCAACTGGAATTCCATCACCTCCACTAGCTTTGTTGGTAGTGATGCTTCCTAAGGCCCATTTGACTTTGTATTCCAGGATGTCTGGCTCTAGGTGAGTGATCACACTATCATAATTATCTGGGTTGTGAAGAACGTTTTTGTATAGGTCTTCTGTGTATTCTTGCCACCTCTTCTTAATATCTTCTGCTTCTGTTAGGTCCATACCATTTCTGTCCTTTATTGTGCCAATGTTTGCATGAAAATTTCCCTCATATCTTTAATTTTCTTGAAGAGATCTCTAGTCTTTCCCATTCTATTGTTTTTCTCTGTTTCTTTGCACTGATCAATGAGGAAGTCTTTCATATCTTTCCTTGCTATTCTCTGGAACTCTTCATTCAGATGGATATATNGTTTGCATGAAAATTTCCCTCATATCTTTAATTTTCTTGAAGAGATCTCTAGTCTTTCCCATTCTATTGTTTTTCTCTGTTTCTTTGCACTGATCAATGAGGAAGTCTTTCATATCTTTCCTTGCTATTCTCTGGAACTCTTCATTCAGATGGATATATCTTTCCTTTTCTCCTTTGCTTTTCACTTCTCTTCATAGCTATTTGTAAGGCCTCTTAGACAGCCATTTTGCCTTTTTGCATTTCTTTTTCTTGGGGATAGTCTTGATCATTGCCTCAAGTACAATGTCATGAATCTCCATCCATAGTTCATCAGGTACTCTATCAGATCCAATCCCTTGAATCTATTTGTCACTTCCACTGTATAATCATAAATTATTTGATTTAGGTCATACCTGAATGGTTTAGTGGTCTTCCTTACTTTCTTCAATTTAAGTCTGAATATGGCAATACAGAGTTCATGATCTGAGGCACAATCAGCTCCCGGTCTTGCTTTTGCTGATTATATAGAGCCTCTCTATCTTTGACTGCAAAGAATATAATCAATCTGATTTCAGTATTGACCATCTGGTGATGTCCATGTGTAGAGNTTGCATTGATCACTGAGGAAGGCTTTCTTATCTCTCCTTGCTATTCTTTGGAACTCTGCATTCAAACAGATATATCTTTCCTTTCCTCCTTCACCTTTTGCTTCTCTTCTTTTCACAGTATTTGTAAGGCCTTTTCAGACAGCCATTTTACTTTTTGGCATTTCCTTTTCTTGGGGATGGTCTTGATAACTGTCTCCACGAACCTCTGTCCATAGTTCATCAGGCATTCTGTCTATCAGATCTAATCAGTTGAATCTGTTTCTCACTTCCCCTATATAAATGTAAGAAATTTGATTTAGATAATACCTGAATGGTCTAATGGTTTTTTCCACTTACTTCAATTTAAGACTGAATTTGGCAATAAGGAGTTCATGATTTGAGCCACAGTCAGCTCCCAGTCTGGTTTTTGCTGACTGTATAGAACTTCTCAANTCCCCTATATAAATGTAAGAAATTTGATTTAGATAATACCTGAATGGTCTAATGGTTTTTTCCACTTACTTCAATTTAAGACTGAATTTGGCAATAAGGAGTTCATGATTTGAGCCACAGTCAGCTCCCAGTCTGGTTTTTGCTGACTGTATAGAACTTCTCAATCTTTGGCTGCAAAGAACATAATCAGTCTGATTTCAGTATTGACCATCTGGTGATGTCCATGTGTAGAGTGGTCTCTTGTATTATTGGAAGAGAATGTTTGCTATCTATATACTTATTATATCCTTTATTTAATCCTGTAATCCCATAGTTGCTTGCTGTTGAGATCAGGTGTTTTTTATTTTTTTTTTCCATTTTCTACCGTGGTTTCCCTGGTGACTCAACTGGTAAAGAATTCACCTGCAGTGCGGGAGATCTGTTTCAATCCTTGGGTTGGGAAGATCCCCTGGAGAAGGGAAAGGCTACCCACTCCAATATTCTGGCCTGGAAAATTCCATGGATTGTATAGTCATGGGATTGCAAAGAGTCAGACACAACTGAGGGACTTTCACTTCCACCAGAGAGTCTAAGGTGAATTTTCTCCAGTTCTATGGTGAATTTTGTTCCTTTCCAGCAAGTCAAACTAATAAGACTGCAAACATTCCCCATAAATCACTAGTCATACTCTTTGTAGACTATACCTCAATCAGTAGTTACTGAATACAGTCTCTCTGGAATGCCTAAGGCTAAAAGCTATATACTGACAGAGGACAGTTTCCATATAGAAGACTCATCAAATGATAAGATTCCTTTTCCAGAATGCAATGAAATTTCTTTCGGGCCCTAGCATTATAGCATTATTTCATTATCTCATTAAATTTTTCTTTAATTTTAAATAATTTCAACAAATCACTTATTTGTAATATTTTAAACTTCTTTCTTTCCAAATTATAAAGCCAAAAACAATGTCAAAGAATGCTGTGCTTTTTCTATGGAATCTTTTTATCTCATTTAATTTGGTAAAGACTCCTGAAGTTTGTGTGCAAAATTTGCCAGTGATTTCCATCCAAACTTAATCAAGCAAGGTCACTAAGGTGGCAGCCAAGGGGTTTCTCTAACCCTTAATACAGTAGAGTTTCCAGTTCTTCATTAATATGGATATGTATTTCCTCCAAAATTCTGCTTGCTTAACAGGTTCATGTTTATTCTGTATGGCCAACCTAAGGGAGTAGAAAAGCCAGAATCATATTTCAGACTTTCCCAACTGTCAGTTTTGTACTCAAACAAACCAGTCATTGCTGTCCCTCAGAGAGAAAGCTGCCTCTCACATATAAAGAGCCTTCCTCTTGGAAGATTCTGTATCTTAAAAGGTTGTTTTGAAATGTTGACGTACCATATAAGTAAAAAAATTCTCCAGACAGATTAAATGCATATATAAATTTATAATAGCCCACTGACTCCAGTTGGCAGAATTATAGCTTTAGGATAAGTGGCAAAACACTTTCCAGAGAAGTTTGGAGACTCTTTTTTTGTCTTTCTGCCAAGTCTGCCCTACTGAATCTCACACACTAACTAATGCATATGCTTGTTTGTGTAAGGTTCCAGGCAGTGGTCTTTATTGAGGCTGGTAGGTGAGAAGAGTTTCAGCTGCAGCCTATTTGAAGTCTTGATTTGGACAGGTTTTGGCTTTGGCTATATTTTTAATGGCTGTCCTGTTGTATCTACATCAACATTAGCAAAATGGGAGCCCTGCAGCTTTTACTTCATATTCAGTAAGCTCAAATATGAATTATGTTTCACAAATTTAAAATGTTCACTATGAAATAATACATATATATTGTTTAAAAATAAGGAATAAAATTCTCACTTAATCAGTTGTTTTCAATCTTTGTTGGTAATTACTCTAAATAATATTCTTACATCTCATCTTTTTTTAATTGATCCATCAATATTAGAAAATATCTATTTGCTCCCTACTATGTAAATGAAAAATTAGAATTCCAGAATTCCAACTGATCTTCCCACTCCTATCAAGTAAGTTTTTCCTTCTATATTATAATTATTACTGGGTCATTCATGAATGCTAAATATTCTACTACATAAGTGAACCCTAATGTATTTATTTATTTTCCTTCTTATAGGTAATTGGGTTGTTTCCTGTTTGGGAACAATATGAATAAATTTATAAAATATTACTGTACCTGCTTTGTGGTGTATGAGCACTTATTTCTATTGTATTTATAAATCTTTTATTTCTCTTAAGTGTATACTGAGGACTGGAATTGCTGAAATATATAACTCCATTTTTAATATTTTGAGGAATTGCCAGGTATTTTCCAATGTGGCTGAACCATTTTACACTCCCATCAGCAGTCTCTGAGGGTTCCAATTTCTCTACACCTTCACCAACATTTGACTTTTTAATTATAGTTATCCTAGTGATGTACAGTGGCATCTCATTGGGATTTTGATTTGCATTTCCATGATGGCTAAGGATATTGAGTATCTTTTCATGTACTTGGTGCCCACTTGTATACCTTCTTTGGAAAAAGTTCTATTAATTGGATCATTTGTCTTTTTATTATTGAATTGTAAGAGTTCTTTAAATATTCTGAATATAGGTCTCTTAGCTTTTGTATTTACAAATATTTTCTTTCCCATTCTGTGGATTGTCTTTTCACTTTTTTTATGATGTCCTTCGAAGCATGAAAGTTTTAAATTTTGGTGAAGTCCAGTTTATCTTTTTTTGGTCACTGTTCTTTAGATATTTAATTGAGAAAGTTTTACCTAACCTCAGGTCGTGAAGATGTAATTCTATTTTTTCTTCTAGAGTTTTATGGCTTTAGCAAAGACTTAAGCCTTTCATGCATTTTGAATTAATTTGGGGGTATAGTGTGAGAGAAGGGATCTATTTTTGTTCTTTTGCTTGTGGATATTCAGTTGTCCCAGCATTGTTTGTGGCAAAGGTTATTCTTTTCCTGTTTAAGTATCTTGGCATCCTTACTGAAAACTAATATACCATAAATGTAAGGATTTATTTCCAAACTTTAATTCTATTCCCTTCATCTATATATATCTATCCTGTGCCAGTACCAGACTGTTTTGTCTTCTGTAGCTCCATAGTAAATTCTGAACTTTAGGAATGTGAGTCCTCTGACCTGTTTATCTTTTTCAAGGTTATTTTGGCTATTATAGGGTTCTAGTATTACATGTGAATTTTAGGATAAGTTTATAAATTTCTGCAAAAAAGCCAGCTAGTATTTTGATAGAGATTTCACTGAATCTGGGGTAAAGAATCCACCTGCCAATGCAGGAGACATGGGTTTGATCTCTGGGCTGGGAAGATACTCTGGAGTAGGAAATGGCAACACACTCCAGTATTGTTGCCTGGAAAATTCCACAGAAAGAGAAACCTAGCAGACTACAGTTCATGGAGTCACAAAGAGTTGGACATGATTGAGTGTCTGAGCACACAAATATAACTCAGCAGAATTATGTGTATGTTGAGCTTTGGTAAATGCTACCAAGTAATTTTCTGATAAAGAGATTACTAACTGGAATATTAGCTATTAATTAATTCTTAATTAAATGTAATAATATTTCTAATTAACATCGAGAATCTTATTTGATCAATATCTAACACAATATTTTACATTTTTTAAAAATTTAGTCATTCAGCTTGGGATAACATTATTTCATTGAGGCTAAATTTTGCATTTAGCTGATAACTAATGATGCTGATTACTTTTTCATGTGTTTATTGGTCATTTGAATAGCATCTCTTATCCTCTCTTAAGTAACTATTCAAGTATTTTGCTCATTAAGCACTTTTTCCTCTGTGATTTCTTGGCATTCTTTATTGACTGTGCATATAAGTCCTTTTGCTTTGTGGTGTGTGTATTTATTTATTTATCATTTTTCCCATTTGTTAGTTTTACTTTTAACACTATTAATGCTATATTTTAATGAACAGAATCAACTAACTTAAAGGAAGTCCAATTTATTAATATTTTCTTTTATAACTAATAATTTTGTCTAATTTAAGAAATTATTGTATTTTGTATCAAGGTAGAAAATAATTATCACTATTTTATGCATAATATGCTAAAAAATGTTGCTTTTGTCTTCCATGTTCAATATTAAAATGGCTGCACAAAAAAATCACCCATCTTGACAAGTTTTGTTAAATGCACCCTTATATGACAGCTGTCATAATACAATCTAACAAAATTGTTTCAAATAAAGCTTTAAAGATGATTAAGCACTACTAGGGGTTTCCCAAATGGCACTTGTAGTAAAGAACCCACCTGCCCATTCGAGAGACATAACAGACCCAGGTTTGATCCCTGAATTGGGAAAATCTACTGAAGGAGGGCAGAGCAACCCACTCCAGTATTCTTGCCTGGAGAATCCCATGGACAGAGGAGCCTGGAGGGCTACGGTCCATAGGGTTGCAAAGAGCCGCTTGAGTGAAGCGGCTTAGCAAACACACAAGCACTCTAGAGTCATCTTATAGAAAAAATACCTGAATGAACCTTTCAGGCAAAACATAATAGATATAGTTGGTTGATATTATGCTTAGGACCTTTTGCAAAAATGTGCATAGGAGATTTGGGCTTGTAATTTTCTTTTACCATAATGTCTTAATCAGGATTTACTACTAAAGATATATGGCTGTATGTAACTTTTGAAGAATTTTTCATGGAGCATGGTTAACAGCACAGTCTCTGACAGCCTGGGCTCTAATTTTAGCTCCTTAATTTACTGACTGTGTAACTGGACCAAATAACTCTAGGCATTGGTGTTAGAAATCTCAGCCCATACTAGCTATGTGACCTTAGAAAAACTATTCACTATATTAAATTGTTATCACTATATTAAAATTTACCTTCATATGTTAAACAAGCATAATAATGATTCTTACTTTATAAGGTTGTTGTGAGAATAAAATGGAATGTTCCATGTAACATATTCAATATAGTACCTTGCACAGTAAGCCCTCAAATTTACCACTTTATACAGATGATAGAGAGTAGATAGTTAGATAAAGGGAAAACACACACACGCGCACACACACATACAGACACCTACATATAGTTGAATGTATCAGCTGAACTATAAGCATATTTTTAATCTGTCATTTTGATTATGAAATGTGAACTTTGGTATTATTGCCTATTTTTATTCTCTGTCTGGCAATACGATACTTAAACCTTTCCTAAAGTTTAGTGGAGAAACAGTTCTTACTTTAAATGTAACTTACATTGTGCATGTTTAAGATGGCTGCTAACTCTGCTCTGATCTATTCATTGTACTATCCAAGGTTCACCAGAAAAAAATAAAACCGCTTTGTTGACAAAGATCCATATAGTCAATATAGTTTTTCCAGTAGTCATGTACAGATGTGAGATCTGGACCATAAAGGAGGCGGAATGCTGAAGAATTAAAGCTTTTGAACTGTGGGGTGGAGGAGATTCTTGAGAGTCCCTTGGACTGTAAGGAGATCAAACCAGTCAATCCTAAAGGAAATCAACCCTGAATATTCATTGGAAGGACTGATACTGAAGCTGACACACCAATATTTTGGCCACCTGATGCAAAGTCAACTCATTGGCAAAGTCCCTGATGCTGGGAAAGATTGAGAGCAGGGGGCGAAGTGGGTGGCAGAGAATGAGATGGATGGATGGCATCACCAACTCAATGAACATGAGTTTGAGCAAACTCTGGCTGATAGTAAAGAACAGGGAAGTCTGGTGTGCTGAAGTCCATGGAGTCACAAAGTCAGAGATGACTGAATGACTGAACAACAATACGTACATATGGAAGTTTTCTTCAACAAGTTTAAAAACTACTGGGTGGGCCAGCAAGCAGGCAGAAATCAAGAAAAGGTAACATTTCAATTCAAGTCTAAAGCCTCTTACTCTTGAATTCTCTCTTGTTTTGGGGGAGGTTGATCTCTTTGTTCTATTTAGATTTCCAGCTAATGGATAAGGCCCACCTACTTTATAGAGGACAATGTAGTGTACTCAAAGTCCACCAATTTAAGTGTTAAACTCATCCAAAACAATAGAAATACCTAGAAAAATGTTTGACCTAATATCTGGGCAGCCCCTGGCTCCACCAATTTGACACATAAAATGAACAATCACAACCATAAATATAAAACCAGGCAATTCTGATTTTGGAAAGAATCTGATTCTGGGTTCTAGTTTCTGATTTTCAGGCTATAAAATACATTTAGGATTTTTGAAAATTTATTTTGTATTTTAATGGGATTTAGAAATATAAGAGAGTTACATATGTACACTGAGTACACCATCCTGAAGTGGAAGCTTCTATTTTATAAGTTTGGTTAGGGAAAGAATTGGTTTAGAACTATAGCATTTGAGTTGTTATTATAATCTGAGTTATTATTATAATCTGAGGGTGACTGATAGATTCTAATGGGCAGAGTATATTGACTCTTTCTATTTAGGTAACAGAAATGAGATTTTAATTATATTAAGCCATTTGCACATGGCTAGAGGTTCAGCTGCATCCCTCATGGTGGAAATACAAGCTCCCCTGCCTACCAAGTTTCCCTTCTGTGGATGATGGGATATTCTCTGTGGCCCAGGATTGACTGCCACAAACTAAAACAGAGTGTCAGAGTTTTAGTGTTTTTTTATTCTTGGAATAATTATCTCTATCTCTTTTAGCAATCTGTAATCTAATATGGAAAGTGAAAGTGAAAGATGGTTATTCATGTCTGACTCTTCGCGACCCCATGGACTATACAGTTCATGGAATTCTTCAGGCCAGAATACTGGAGTGGGTAGCTTTTCGCTTCTCCAGAGGATCTTCCCAACCCAGGGACTGAACCTAGGTCTCACTCACTGCAGGTGGATTCTTTACCAACTGAGCCACAAGGGAAAATTTCTAATATGGAAATTCACCTGCAAATATATCAGACTTAACATGAATCAAATGTCAGTTATAGTCATCTCTGGGGTCTGACCATCCCAAATAAGATAGAAATTCCAGACCGTCTAAAGTCCTATCTTCATAGCTTCTAATACTGCTAAAAGAATAAAACACAGATAAAATGGAGACAGGCTGGGACCTGTGCTACAGGTCTTTGCTACAGTGCTGCAGTGCTTGCACCTGGACACACCTCTCACACCTCTGTTTTGAGCAACAAAACAGAAAGAAACTGCATAGAACTAAAAATAACTGCATGCATGCACAGCTGGGAAAAATTCTGGACAAACGCTATAAAGAGACCAAAAAAAAAAAATCAGCTACCACTTTTGAAGAGCCTAGAGCAAAAGCAGGGTACTGTGCATGCCTCCTGCATACATCACCTAACAGGTGGGAAAACCACCTAAGCTACCCCTCTGCCCAACCCCTAGACACACCCCTACTCTGATCCCATCTAAGGAGCAAGCTCACCCTAGTCAGTGAGTAAGTGAACAAAGGAACCTGTAGTTTGTTCTTGCTCACCCCTGTGGCAGCAGGGACCCCAATAAAGCCTTGCCTGAATTTCTTGTCTGGCCATTAATCAATTTCTGTTGATTAAGGAGATCAAGAACCTTGGTCAGTAATAATACCATGTTAAATTTTGCATCAATTTACATGAAAAGTGGGAGGCAATAAACATATACACACATATCAGTGACTGTCCCTTAGAATAAAATATTGAGTATCTATAATAAAGTGGGAGAAAACTTTATCTTTCATTAAATATCTTTACATATTTAATTTAAATTTTGTCATGTACACATAGATTTTTTAATTAAAAGTTCCAAGTAACTTTAAACAAGTCATCTCCTTACAGAATTAGTATTTCTAAAAAAGAAATTAGGTGTTTATTCCTTCTGTGAATATAGCTGTGGCTGAATGAGATTAGCCCCTAACCTTTCTATGTAGAGAAGTGAGAAATACATGTGTGAGAAGGCAGCATATGATCCGGATTGTTGATACCACTTGTCTCCCTTCTGCAACTTTCACCTAAGCGTTGAGTACACATATAGGTAAGTTTCATAAATCTCGAATAAAATTGAAATCTTCAAGGTTTTGATTCCTGGAAAGGATTTAAGAATACATATGTGTTTTAATGCAATTGAGTTCCTGTGGCTTAAAAGGCAAAGTATCTATTGCAAGGTCTAATTCTCACCCAAAGGAGCTAATTTATACATCTGGGTGGATCTCTGTCAAGTTATTGAGAAGTAAAGAGAACTGTGCAACTGAATTCACTTGTAGATTCGCTTAACTGAAGAAAAATTAAACTGTTAATATTTCAATATCATTTTATACATTTTTTTTTCTGTCTAGCTCACTGGAGTAAAGGTATTTCCAGATAACCATTGGAAATGTCAAAACTAGACTGTTTGTCTCGCTATAAGAATTTCACTAAGCAAAAAATTGTCCCTAAAATTTTATTGAAATCTTTTCAGGATCAATTGAAAGAGACGCTTCTTTTTGCCTGTGTTTCCTGGATTCCGGTGTAAAAACCGCTGCCATTTGCACTGTACGCTAATGACAAGCTGGATGTTTGCATGAAAGCCAATATGTTCTTACACTGCTTTTTGAGACAAGTAATAATCAGTCTGTCATCAATGTCATGCTGCAATCAAGCTTTGACAAGGTTTGCAAATAACTTGAAAGGAATTGCTCATCCCTGAACACTGCAGATCAAAACCAGACCTGAACAAAAACTGAAAGTCTGCTGTGCGTCAGCTGCACAGTCGCGGGGAACGTGCTGCGCATAAGCAGTAGCAGCCGCAGAGGAAACAAGGAATCCACCACCGCACCTCCAATTCTAAATTAATTGACAAGAAATTTTCTCAAGCTACCAGTCCTGGGAATGGTTCAAAATCATGATGAGCCACTTGAAATGCCCAGTCTGATTGGAAAGACTAGTTGCCTTATTCCTGAAAACGGCTGGAAAAGCAAGTAACATGGCCATCCTTGGGGTGGTATGTTTCCTTAACTCAAGGGCTGGAGTGGGCAGGATGGCTGATAAACTTGACACTCCATCAGTGAAGAGACTGTATATACATGGGACTGAGGAACCAATTACTTTGTTTCCCTCTCCTCCCTTCCTCAATCCTTTCCATCCAAGAAAGGGATGAGAGGGCTTTCCAGGTAGCTCAGTGGTAAAGAATCCACCTGCCCAAGTACAAGAGGAAGGAGGTGCAGGTTTGATCCCTGAGTCAGGGATCCTCCTCCTCCCTGGAGGAGGAAACGGCAACCCACTCCAGTATTCTTGCCTGGAAAATTCCATGGACAGAGGAGCCTGGTGGGCTACAGTCCACAGGGTCACAAATGGTCCAACATGATTTAGGGACTCTGTGCGTGTGTGTGTGTGTGTGTGTGTGTGTGTGCACACGCATGCATGCATTCAACCTGTGGGCTTTCATAGTCACAAGAAAGAAGTTCAACTTATATAATGAGAATACTTACATAAGTTAAACTTACATGACTTTGGAAACAAGATTCTTTGGAGGAAAAAAAGGTGTATTTTTAGAAGTATCAGCTGGTCACAGGTCTGCTCAAAGCTTCAAAACACATTTGTACTTCATGTTTGTATAAATAGCTGGACAACCACATGACATATGGACTTAAACATTCATGAATTATGCCTGAAATATGACTAGAGACTTGAGATGTGAATTAACTGTTGATTTTTATTTTAGCATAAGAGAAGAATTTGGCTCAGATAAGTTATCTTGTTCTTTAGAAGAACCTTAAAAATCAGGTGCTACTGAGGGAGCATAAGACATTCAAAGTTAAGTGAATATGGTAATGAAAGGAGAAAAGCATATGTACCCTAAGTAAAAAGTTCACATTCCAAATTAAAGGAGATATGTAACATATTTAAGATTCTATCTTATGATATTACAGTCATTTGAGATAATAGGCTATCAAATCCTCAACAGAACTGTCCAATAAGATTTTCATTTAATAAATATAAGCTGAACATCCCCATAATGGCTCAGTACCGTGTTAGATATTATGAAAGATAAGCATGTTATATAAGAATGGACTCTGGTAATTTCAAGGATTTTATAATTGTGTTAGGGAGAAGATACTAATGTACACTTATCTGTAGCCATGAATCTTTTAAAATGTGTAATGCAAGCACTGAAATATGCAACAAGAATCACTCTTGAACTCTATTGAGGATTTGTAACAAATATCCATAAGCAATTTGCCTAAGTCATTGATGTATGCTGAACCTTTACTGTCTTCTGAGCCAACCTGTTCCCATTTAAATATAATGTAATCTCACCCTCAAGAATACAGGAAGCTCGGGCACAATTTCAGCTGTCTCTGAGGTTCTCACACATGGACTGCTCTTAAACACCTGGACTGTCACTTGTCACTTCTTAGTACACACTGCACAACTGAGATCCTTCAGCTATCACCTCTGTCCATCCTTTCATTGTATCTCTCTGCTGAGTTCATCCTGTCTATTCAATTTCATCTCAAGACATATACCCATGAACACACACTTTGGCTCCCTACAACAGTTTACCTAAGACTGTGTTGGTTTAACAAATTGAATAGAGGTCTTAAGGATTGCATCAAAGATTTACAATGCAGAAAAATAAACATAAAGTAGGTTAAAAGTAACATGTCTCCTGGAGTATATTACGTATGGGTGGTCTTTTTTGGCCAAGTCATATTGTAAGACCCTTCTATCTTTCTCTGGAATCAGAGACCTTTCTCTCTCAAATACCTAGATCTCTGACCTCCTATCTCTGGTTTCCTCATTGCAAATCTCCAAACCACAACATGACAACACTTTGGTAGTGTGGCCCTGCTCTAAGTAAAGTCAGACTTCTACATAATTGATAAAGCCTTTTAAATCATCTCATCTCAAACGTTGTCTTACAGAGTTAGTTTCAGTCTTATTACAGTTAGTAATTCTCATGCATTGCAGAAGAAAACAAAGACTTGTTTCTAGACTTCTTGTAATCTAATATGACTTGCAAGACTAGGTAGACCCATAAACTACCAGTTCTTTTTACTAGCTGCTGCTGCTGCTGCTGCTACGTCGCTTTAGTCGTGTCCAACTTTGTGCGACCCCACAGATGGCAGCCCACCAGGCTCCACCATCCCTGGGATTCTCCAGGCAAGAACACTGGAGTGGGTTGCCATTTCCTTCTCCAATACATGAAAGTGAAAAGTGAAAGTGAAGTCGCTCAGTAAGTGTCCAACTCTTTGTGACCCCACGGACTATAGCCTTCCAGGCTCCTCCGTCCATGGGATTTTCCAGGCAAGAGTATTGGAGTGAGGTGCCATCGCCTTCTCCATTACGCTAGCTATTAATATTCAAATGCAGATAAAACCTAGATACTATATGTTGAATTCTGCTTTAAAATGTAGTACTGTTTATCCATTGTTATGGTATTAGTCACCCAAATACATTACAAATCTACCTTACATTTCAACAATCACTATGTATCTATAATTGCTGAAAGAATTCACACAGCACAGGGTATGGTACTTCCTGTGGGAAGAAAGAGTTTTAAATCATTATACATTTTATGATTGGGACCCAATATTTTAATAGTTAATTTTTAAAATAATTACATTCCTGAAAACTCTACATTCTTATGCAATGACAAAGTTCAGTGAGGCAAAATTTGTGTACTATTTAACAGAAAAGTTTTGCAGCTCCAAATATGCAACATTTAAGTCTCTAAAGAGTCTCTTCCTGTTTCCTAGATTCATCTTTGCTTGCCTTTCCATAATAGCATTGAAAAATTAAGCTAACCTAGAATTCTCATTGGAGAACCATGGAAAACAATTTAGATATTTTGGAGAATCTATAAAGAAGTAGTGTTCTAAAGTATTAATTATAAATCTCTTTAGTTTAAGTGTTGTGCTTTTCAATTCCTTTTCAAACAGCTCAGTAAGCTTTCAAAATCTAGTAAGGAATATCTATTGTCTTAGGAGACTCAGAAGTAACTGGGCAGAGAATCAAGTTCAAAATTCTGTAGTAACATCCTCCAGACCCCCTGGTGGACTCACATTACTTCATTAAATCCCTGTTCAACAAATATTTACTAAATGTCTGCTAAAGAAGGTATCGTGCTAGGAGCTGATGAGATAGTGATGAACAAGAAAGCTAAACATTGAAGTCTATACAATAGTCAAAGAGGCAAATGATGACCACGAACACCAAAAAAATCAATAAAATAATAACATATCGTATTGAATGCAAGACAAGAGATAAAAATAATTATGACAAAGTGAAAAGAAATTCAGATTTTCTTAGACATATGAAGAAAGCTTAAACTCAAAGAATAAGAAAATAAATATAAATTAAAACTACAGTGACAGCAATATTTTATCTCTTATTAACAAAGATTGAAATTTTCTATAGCACATTCTACAAGTAAGAATGAAAAGAGTATTTTGATCATGAATGTAAATCAAGTCATCTTGTATGAAAAGTAATCTGGCATTATCTATTATTAAAAAAATAACTCTAAAGCCTTATTTTAGAAGTAGCAGTATGACCTATTTATATTTTCTCATTTATGTAAAATGGTGTCACATACAAAGTTATTTATTATAATGTGTTTTTTTGTGAGTAAGATTGGAAAATATCTAAACATCTATCAACAAAATACCTATTTAATAAATTATACTACATATATGTAATTTAGAATCCAATGTAGCCATAAAAGAGAATGAGAACACAATTTTTTGTTTGTTGGCAGATGTGGGCCAATCTATAAAAGTGTCAATGTAATTAAAATTATACAGTTTGTATACTATGCAAAAAATAATGTGTATTTGTGTAAATGTGTATAAAGTCATAGATAATTGAAAAAGTTTTCCATCCTGCTGTCTAGATTACACTCCGATTTTTTTTTAGGTTTTCTTTATTTGACAAAGAAAGTAAAATTAAATCTACAATATCAGATTCAGAACAGACCAGAAATTTCCATTCACAGAACATTGCATTTTGCAATCCAATTTACATACTCTTCTTTTAGCTCATGTGTACAAACCCAACAATGATTTTTTTCATTCCTCACAAGTGGTTTGTGGTTGCGGTTCTGACAGTTAACTCTCCCACCATCAAGCATACATTGATATGATAGCACACAGCCCTTTTGTAAGAGTGCTCTTCCAGTCTTGACTGAAGAGATATTCTGAATTTCCCTTGATAGTAAAAAAAAAAAAAAAAAAAAAGAAAACAGACCTTCCTAAGCTTTTTCTCTTTCTCTATGCTGGGTTAGGAAGCGGGAATCAGATTCAACTAATTCTGGTAACCATGTTATCTAACTCTCTTACTAGGGAAAATGATAGAGGAAGAGAGGAGGCAGAAGTTCTGAGAAGTACCCCCTGGTTATTGTTGCTAGGGCAACTGTTTCTTGGCATTCTCTGTCTAGTCATCGTCTCCCACACTTAGGGTATAATTCACAGGCATGCAACACATCTGAATGGATTGGTGGGAAAGAATGGGAGAGGGTATGAGGATTCATGTAAATAAGTAAATAATTTTAAGTAGGCACATAAACAAATATGCACACCTAATATTTAGAAAGAAGAGAAAGGATGGGCATAAGAGGGGCACAGTTTTAAAAATATGAGTGTCACTGCTCAATACTAATGTTTTTTATTACACAAATTAGTTAGCCTCTACTCCTTCACAAATAGTTTCTACTCATCTGCCTCCTTTTATAAAATTCCTTCTTGCTCCAAATGCAAGTCTTCTATAGTATGACTTTAAACCAACTATACACAAAGATTTTTATGTCATTTTCCTTTTCACAGTCATCAAGAGAGCAAATAATATTTGAACACACTTCTTTATTGTTTACCAGATTTTCTGACTCGGAGGCTGGTCTGGCTTTGTTATAAGAAAATATATAGTATTTATCACCTAAATAAACATTGTCAAAAACAGATATGAGCCGTGAAATGTGCTTGCTAAATCTAGGCTGTGCATTTTTGTTTTTTCTTATATCTTCATTTCTTAGAGCCAGGATATCTACTTAACCTTTCTAATCACTATTTCTTTTCTTAACAATATAGGAAAGTTATTTTATGTATTGTGGGGGACAAAAAGAGCTACACTGCTCAGATTCACAAACAGAAAAGAAAGCCTTAAACATATAGGTCACCAAAGTCACATAAAACCCCAACAGTTTCAACTTCCTCTTAACTTTTGCTGGTCATAAGTTTTCACATCATAAAAATGTGAAAGAAGCTCATATCAATGTACCACATCTACAAAATGAGTTTAATAACAAATCCATTTTTGGAAGCAAATGAGAAGAAGGGGAAAGAATTTTAACTAAAGTGTGCTGAATTAAATTTTAAATCTTAATGGATTAGAAAGGAAGGAATAAAAATCAGAAGAAGCAACTGTTAGTAATGGCATAGCCAAAAGCTTTTCTTTTCCCTTTAGAGAGAAATGCTAAAGTCCACTTGTGAAAGTCAAATATATACTTTCATACAACCTAAACTATAAAACTAGACACCAAGGCAAATGAAAAATAATTCATACCAATTTAATTACTAACACTGCATGTTGGTTCAAATAAACAAGCCAGGATTTTGTATTATTTTATATGTTTATTTTTAATGGTGTCACCAAATTTAATGAATCAGTACATTCATGGGCTCAGAACTCCAGGGAAAGGATGATCACATAATGGTAGCCATAAGAGAAAAGTGACATTTTAATTTTGCTAAGCATTTAGTGATTCAGTATTTTATAGGTTATACTCCATAGAAGGTTATTATAAAACATTGACTATATTCCTTGTGTGTACATCACATTTGTGAATCTTATTTATTTTATACCTAGTAGTTTGCACCTTTGAATCTCCTATACTTATTTTGCCCCTTCCCCAACACTCTCCTCACTGGTAACCACTAGTTTGTTCTCTGTATTGTAAGTCTGTTTCTCTTCTGTTATATTCATATATTCATTTTGTTTGTGGATTCCACATATAAGGGAAAACATACAGTATTTGTCTTTATCTGGCTTACTTCATGAAGCATAATACCCTCCAGTTTCCTCCATGTTATTGCAAATAGCAAAATTTCACTAGTTTTTAATGGCTGAGAAATATTCCTTTGAATATCTTCTTTATCCACATCTCCTTTATGCATTCATCTGTTGATGGACACTTAGGTTGCTTCCATATCTTCTGCTAAGTCGCTTCAGTCGTGTCCAACTCTGTGCGACCCCATAGACGCAGCACACCAGGCTCCCCCATACTTGGGATTCTCCAGGCAGGAACACTGGAGTGGGGTTGCCATTTCCTTCTCCAGTGCATGAAAGTGAAAAGTGAAAGTGAAGCCGTTCAGTCGTGTCTGACTCTTAGCGACCCCATGGACTGTGGCCCACCAGGCTCCTCTGTCCATGGGATTTTCCAGGTAATATCTTGGTTACTGTAAATAATGCTGCTATGAACATTGGGGTACATGTGTCCTTTTCAAGTAATGTTTTCATTTTCCTTGAATAAGTACCCAGGATCATGTTAGTTCTATTTTGTTTTTTGAGAAATTTCCATACTGTTTTCCATAGTATATTCTGCAAACAGTTTTCTACTTTTCTCCACATCATCACCAACACATATTATTTCTTGTCTCTTTGATGACAGTCTTTCAATAGGTGTGAGGTGATATATCTCATTCTGGTTTTTAATTGTCTTTCCCTAATTAATCCAAATGGGAAAAAGTGTATGTCAAGGCTATATATTGTCACTCTGCTTATTTAACTTTTATGCAGAGTACCTCATGAGAAACGCTGGACTGAAAGAAGCACAAGCTGGAATCAAGATTCCCAGGAGAAATATCAATAAGCGCAGATATGCAGATGACACCACCCTTTATGGCAGAAAGTGAAGAGGAACTAAAAAGCCTCTTGATGAAAGTAAAAGTGGAGAGTGAAAAAGTTGACTTAAAGCTCAACATTCAGGAAATGAAGATAATGGCATCTGGTCCCATCACTTCATGGCAAATAGATGGGGAAACNAGACCAGAAACATAAAACTCCTAGAGGAGAACATAGGCAAAACACTCTCCGACATACATCACAGCAGGACCCTCTAGGTGTGATCTGCTTGTTTTTATCTACCACCCCCCCCCAATTTTTCCATTTGTGTTTTACCCTTTTCTTATTGGATTATAGCAGTTTATTGTAAATTAAATAAATGAATCTTTGATATATGGGTGGTAGCTATATTTTCCCATTTGTTATTTGCCTCTTGGCTGTGTGTATTTGTTTTCCTGTTTAAAACATTTGTGTGGTCAACTTTACAAATCTGTTCTTTATACCTCCTGCATCTTATGTCATGCTTCGAGAGATTTTCACTGTTCCAGAGGATAAAATTTGATCTCTATTCTAAATCTTTTATGGATTTTCTATCTGTTTCAAATAACAGACCAAAATGGAATTTATTTTAGGCAAGCAATAATGTAGGCCTCAGCTTCCTCTTTCCCCCCTTTTCTCTCTGTCTCTTTTTTTTCTCTTCCTTTTTTCCCCCCAGCACCAGCTAATTGTCACAGTGCTATTGATTGATTGATTAGTTTGTTCTTTGATCAGTTATATGAAATGTCATTGTTTCCATAAATCAAGTTACTTTTCATATTTAGGCATTTCACTGGGTTCTATTTTATTTCACTGATCATTCTGTTCATTTATATACTAGTATCATTCTTTTTCAAATACTATAGCTTTATAATGTATTCTATAAATATGAATCTCCCCATAACTCTTCCATAAAATGAAGTTTGTTTTTATTAAAAAAAAGAAACACTCTTGATTATATCCCAAAGAAAAGACATAGCATTATATTTTTAAAAATCCACTACCATACATATTCTTCAGGTTTTAGGTATTAGTGAAATCTTATAATGTGTATATGTTCTTTCCTCCTAGGTTCTGGACCCCTGGGTATACTGAAATTTGATCCTAGTACTGTTTTAATGACCTCAGATATGCAGATGACAGCACCCTTATGGCAGAAATCAAAGAAGAACTAAAGAGCCTCTTGATGAGAGTGAAAGAGAAGAGAGAAAAAGTTGGCTTAAAACTCAACATTCAGAAAACTAAGATCATGGCATCTGGTCTCATCACTTCATGGCAAATAGATGGGGAAACAGTGGAAACAGCGACAGACTTTATTTTTTTGGCTCCAAAATCACTGCAGATGGTGACNAACTAAAGAGCCTCTTGATGAGAGTGAAAGAGAAGAGAGAAAAAGTTGGCTTAAAACTCAACATTCAGAAAACTAAGATCATGGCATCTGGTCTCATCACTTCATGGCAAATAGATGGGGAAACAGTGGAAACAGTGACAGACTTTATTTTTTTGACTCCAAAATCACTGCAGATGGTGACTGCAGCTATGAATTAAAAGATACTTGCTCCTTGGATGGAAAGTTATGACCAACCTAGATAGCATATTAAAAAGCAGAGACATTACTTTGCCAACAAAGGTCCATCTAGTTAAGACTATGGTTTTTCCAGTAGTCATGTATGGATGTAAGAGTTGGACTATAAAGAAAGCTGAGCACCAAAGAATTGATGCTTTTGAAACATGGCGTTGGAGAGGACTCTTGAGAGTCCCTTGGACTGCAAGGAGATCAGATCAGTCAATCCTAAAGGATATCAGTCCAGAATATTCATTGGAAGGACTGATGTTGAAGCTGAAACTTCAATACTTAGGCCACTTGATGTGAAGAACTGACTCATTGGAAAAGCCCCTGATGCTGGGAAAAATAGAAGGTGGGAAGAGAAGGGGATGACAGAGGATGAGATGGTTGGATGGCATCACTGACTCTATGGACATGAGTTTGAGTAAGCTCCAGGAGCTGGTGATAGACAGGGAAGCCTAGTGTGCTGCAGTCCATGGGGTTGCAAAGAGTTGGACGTGACTGAGCAATTGAACTGAACTGAACTGAACTGTTTTAATGACAAGGAGGGGCAACTGTGGTGGGTCTTTAGGAGAATGAAACTCGCCTTGCAAGGTTTCTGTCCTGAGCGAGGTCACCACAGGGCTTTTCAAGGAAGGCTCATCTCCTTAAATAGAAGAAGACAAGCTACTTCCGCTAGCAAGGGAACCAACCCCAAAGTGTGACGTGGGGGTGCTAAAGCATTAGTTCCAACATAGCAACTGCCTCTGGATTCAGTGTGCCATTCTTTTCCAATCAATTCCCTGACTTTTACGTGAGAAACTTGGTAAGGCTGTGAATTCAACTAACGTTGCAACTCTGTAACCCTCCCCATTACGTTTTATTTGATTTTCAGCAATATGAACCTATATCTCTAAGAAATTCTGGCTTCTTTTGTAGCTGCCATGGATATTTCTTGCTCTCAGATCATTACTTGGACTGAGATTTAAAAGACCTCAGCTTGGCATTTGCTTTCTATAGATGATCCAGTGCCCTCGGGAGAATCCATCCAATGCCACAGCCCTTGCTTCCATTCAGACATCATCGTGACCACCCTAGTTTGATTAATTGTGAAGCCACCAGATGCCATGAATTATTAGGATCTATATTTCCCATTGGCAAGGAACTCATCATTGCACTCAAGCCTGTACATAGAGAGAAAGAGAAATTGATTATGAGGCATTGGCTCATGGGATTATAGAGGCAGAGAAATCCCATGATTGTAGACCCAGGAAAGCAATAAGATAGGAAAAAGGGAACAAATTCCTTCCCTCACGTTTTGTTCTATGCAGGTCCTCAGTGAACTAATGATGCCTACCCACATTAGGAAGGGCAATCTACTTCACTGAGTCCAACTGTTCAAATGCTAACTCATCCAGAAACAACTTCACAGACACACCCAGAAATAATGTGTAATCAGGGCACTCGCTGTGGCCCAGTCAAGATGATATATAAAAGTAACCATCACCCCTTCAACCTGGTGCTTGATTTTCCTCACATTTTGGCATTTGAAATCTACAACATCAGTATCTCTGATGCTCAGATTCATGGCTCCTTTGCAAGGAAAGCTTCTGAAATAAATGGCCTCTTTGTAGAAAAAGAGAGTAAAAGAATATAAATCTAAACCAGAGCATGAGATGTAAGTGATATTACTGCTAACACAAAATTGCTACTGCTGCTACTAAGTCACTTCAGTCATGTCCGACTCTGTGCGATCCCATAGACAGCAGCCCACCAGGCTCCCCTGTCCCTGGGATTCTCCAAGCAGGAACACTGGAATGGGTTGCCATTTCCTTCCCCAATGCATGAAAGTGAAAAGTGAAAGTGAAGTCGCTTAGTCATGTCTGACTCTCAGCGACCCCATGGACTGCAGCCTACCAGGCTCCTCCATCCATGAGATTTTCCAGGCAAGAGTACTGGAGTGGGGTGCCATTGCCTTCTCCTAACACAAAACTACTAGCTTGTAAATAAGACTGAAATCAGGAGGTCTCTGGAACATCATGAGTGGAATGACGAACATGATATGTTCCCCTCTGTTCCTATGATGAGAAATAGCTCTTAGTTAAGATTCTAGAACAAAACTCAAGATATCAACCAAAGGGTTACGCCTATTCCAAGAATAAAGCAATGCCTACCACTAATAAAATAGATCTCAAAATATGGCCCCAGATCATCCATCAGTGTCAGCACCATCTGGGAACTTATTAGAAATGCAAAGTCTTAGGCCCCATCCCAGACTTATTAAACCAGAGACTCTGGGTGTGGGGCCCAGCAATATGTGTTTTAACAAGCCCCCAAGGGATTTAGAGGTTTCCTGGTAGCTCAGACAGTATAATCAATCTGCCTACAATGCAAGAGACCTGAGTTCCTTCCCTGGGTCGGGACAATCCCCTGGAGAAGAGAATGGTTACCCACTCCAGTGTTCTTGCCTGAAGACTTCCATGGACAGAGGATCCTGGTGGGCTACAGTCCATGAGGTTGCAAAGAGTTGGACATGACTGAGTGACTAACCAACTGATGATCTGATACATATTAATATTTGAGAATTCCAAGTTTACACAGACCTGAATTCAAATCCTGGCTTCTCCATTTATAATTAGTGTGACATTGGCAAGACTTTTAATTTAAGCCTCAGTTTTGCCATCTGTGTCAGCTGGACCTTCACAGTAGCTACTTGATAGGATTGTTATGAAAATTAAATGATAAAATAAGTGTACAGAGCTTAGCAAAGAGTCAGTCACAGAGGATTCAAAAACTATGGGTTTGGGGGAACCATCTCTGAGGGCTGTTATGAGGATTAAAAGGGACCATGTTTTTGAAGTTTAGTATAGTAAACATCAAGCGCACGATACATAGTGTATGTTCAATAATGCTGGCGAGTAGTAGTATTAATGATGGTAGCAGTAGCAGTAATGCCGAACATCTATATTGCATTTATTAGGCGTGTTTTGGCATTTTTATTAGGTGTGTTTGTAAACCCTGTGCATACTGAATTTTAAAACTTAAAATGACTCTATTAAGCATAATTATCACCACTTTCTACATGAGGATGTCTCAGTACAAAGGGTTAAGTTTCTCCATCCAGATGACAGTAGAGCTGTGAATTTATGGAGCAAGGATCCACAACCAGGTTTTCTCATTCCAGAGTCTATGCACTTAAGTACTAATCTAGGGAAGATATGGAAGAAAGGCTGGGGATGGGAGGGAGTGAATGAGAGGGGGCAGATGTCAGAAAGGAGGGGGGTGGGGAGGAGAGAGAAGATGCCATTTTCTGTTTATTCCATTTTCTTTTTTTGAAAACGGAATGCATCTTCTTGCACAATTTGCAGCCAAAGAAATGATGAATAGTGTTGCCTCCAGCCTGAGGTTCCAAGGAAGGAAGGGAAGAAAAATGTTGAGCAGGACCCCCAGGGGCAAGGGGTTGGCCAGCTCCGGGTCTACATCTTTTTCGTTGCTAATGATCTGGGAAACAGAAAAAGCATTACCTGTCAGTGTCATTGGGGCTGTGCTATTGGGAAGGGTCCCACAGGACACACAGAAGGATCTCATAGAGGGAATTCAGAAATCCTGGCCAACTTGAGCCAAGACAGCTATAAAAAAAATAATCCTGGTCGGGACTTGGGGGAGGAGGCAGGGAGAGGCAGGTGAAGGCACAGGTCTTTCAGTCCACTGTTCTGCTGGGACGGAAAAGCCAACACTCCCCCAAAGAGCCAAGACCACAGTTGGAGAAATTGAAGAGGCAGTGCCCCAAACGTGGAGAAAGGGGAACCCCCCTCTCCTCCCTCCCTTGCAGCCTGCAAGGGCACACCTGGAAGATGATCTTTTGTAGTCCAGGGAGACCTCAAAAATAACTCCAGTTTCTAAAGATACTCAAGAAGAGCAACCACAAAATACTGAGGAATAGAAGAAAGGAATTCTCAGATATGAAAAATCTAATTAAGTTGTAATGACTAGGGGGCTGTGAGATTCTCATTTTAGTGCATGAAAAGGAGAGTTTCAATTGAGTTATTCTGGCATTTATTACATCCCTACTATTTTTTACTTACTGTCTATGTTCTGGTGAAGTGGAGACAAATGAAACCCAGTCCTGCCCTGGGGAGCTCCCAGTTCAATCAATGCAGGAGATAATTATAAATAGATAATTGCATGCAATGTTTTTTTTTTTTTTTTTTTAAAGGATATCCTGAGAACACAGAGTAGGGGTATATAACTCAGTCCAGGCCTAGAAGGGAGAAGGTATCAGAGAAGACTTCCTGGAAGAGGTAGTGCTTGAGTTGAGTCTTTAAAGATAAGGAATATGTTAGATAGGATGCCTTTGGCTGCATGTAACAACAAATCTAAACTCAACTGCCTCGCATGATAGGGGAACTCATTATACCACATAACATAGAGTCTGGAAACTGTCAAGGACTAGATTCTTTCCATGTCTCCCTTTTGCCCTCCTCAGCATGTTAGCTGTGTTCTCAAACACCAAGGACCCCCCTCATAGTCACAAGATGGCTACAGAAATTCCAGATATTACACGTGGATATACCCATGCCAGAAAGAATCCTCTTTGGGTCTTTCTCTGAAGGAGGTAAATCCTTCACAGAACCTTGCCCTACACAGTGCTGTTCATTGTTCAGTTGCCCAGTCATGTCCGACTCTTTGTAACCCCATGGCCTGCAGCGCACCATCACTCCTGCCCTCACCATCTTCCGAAGTTTGCCCAAGTTCATGGCCATTGCATCAGTGACGCCATCCAGATAGCTCATCCTCTGACACCCTCTTCTCTTTCTGCCCCACACTTTCCCTTGTCCCTGTATTTCATTGTGCAGAATGGTTATTTATCCCCACACCTAATTCAATCCCTTTGAGGGACAAAGGAATTTTAAAAAACACCACAATAAACCTAGACCACTAGGGATCCACCACCCAAGAGTAGTTACCTAAACAAAGGCAATAAAGGCCCAGGTTGTGGAGGATGCTGTATGGACTGCATTTAATAGGGCAGATGTTGACAACAACCCCACTTTTTCTCTAAAAGCTGTATTTCGGTATAACTGACATATTTACATTTTCACATATTTGAAGTATAACAATTTGACATGGTTTGACATATGTATGCACTTTTGAAAGAGCAACATAGTGAACATAACTAGTACTCTTACAAATTTTCTCTCTTACAAATTTTCTCCCTCAGGCCCCTTCCTACCCACCCTTTGCCCCTAGGCACCATTAATTGATTTTCCATCCCTGTAGATTAGCTCCTATTTTCTAGAATTTTCTATAATTTTCAATAATCATACAAAATGTACTGTTTTTTCCTGGTTGCTTCCAATCAGCAAAATTATTTTGAAATTTGCCCATGATTTTGTGTGTATTGTGTTCATTCCTTTTATTGTTTAGTAGTATTCCATTGTGTGGATATACTGAAATTTGTTTATCCATTCATCTGTCGGTGGATATTTGGTTGGATTATTTCTAGTTTGGACTATGCAAGTAAAACTGCTATGAACATTTGTGTAGAGGTCCTCTTATGAACAAATGCTTTTACTTCTTTTGAGTAAATCTCTAGGAAGATAACGACTGATCATATGGTAGGTATATGTTTAACTTTTTAAGAACCTGACATACTGTTTCCCACAGTGGCTGAATCATTTTATATTCTTCCTAGTGCTGTTTGAGAATCCCAGATATCCACATCTTCATAAGCACTCAATATGGTCAGTCTTTCTGGTGTCACAGAAGTCAAAAACTCCTTTCTATAATGAATCCTTTGTAACATCCCTTCTATTATTCAGAAATAAAATTTGTTATTATACCTACCCATACTGGGAGCTTCCCTGGTGGCTCAGATGGTAAAGAATCTGCCTGCAGTGCAGGAGACTCAGGTTCAATCCCTGGGTCGGGAAGATTCCCTGGAGAAGGGAATAGCTACCCACTCCAGTATTCTTGCCTGGGAAATCCCATGGACAGAGGAGACTGGTGGGTTACAGTCCATGAGGTCCCGAAGAGTCAGATACGACTGAGACATTAACATTATTCATAATGAATAATTACAGAAGGTCAACACAATGCCCAAAGTGTAAGTGAAAGAGAAATAGAAAATTTCTAATAAAATAATGTGTATTTCAGTATGTAAATAAGTGGGCATAATAAACTGGAAGCCATAGTTAGATGGTCAGATGCTCACACTTGCGTGTGGAGTCCCTATGAGGCCTCCTATGACAAATGCAGGTCAATAGAGGTGGGTCATTTTGGCAATCCAAACCCCACAAGTGGCATACCATCAGTGATGTGATTTATCAAAATGGTGGGCAACTTTACCTAAACTTTCAAGCAAAACAACGTGTATCCTTTGTTTTGCTACCCAGGAAATGTATTTGTATAAAACATAATATTTATTAAAACTATGGAAAATTTTCTTTATGTTTACTTATAAAGTTAGATTCTGGGCTCAGAAACAAAGAGGTTTAATTTGTTATGTACCTAAATGTCCAGTAGGTATTAGGAAGCCCTGTGGAGAAAATTTTTGATTATATTATGGATTTTTAAAAAACATCTAGAGAGAATATTTTTGGTACAACTTGGGCAATTTATAAATATGGGCTATTTATAATCTATTGATGTGACATAGAATTGTATAAGTGTTAGATTGCCTGAGTGAATAATCTGTAGTTATTAGTAGGAGAATGTCCTTGTAATTAGAAAAACAAGGTGAGTTATTTAGGGGTAAAGTATTAGGATGTCCAAAAGCAAAATCTGATGCTATAAAGAACAATATTGCATGTGAACCTGGGCTGTTAGGTCCACGAATCAAGGTAAATTGGATGTGGTCAAACAGAAGACAGCAAGAACATCGCCATTCCAGGAATCAGTGAGCTACAATGGATGGGAATGGGAAAATTTAATTCAGATAACCATTATATCTACTACTGTGGGCAAGGATCCCTTAGAAGAAATGGAGTAGGCCTCACAGTCAATAATAGAGTCTGAAATGCAGTACTTGGGTGAAATCTCAAAATTGACAAAATGATCTCAGTTTATTTTCAAGGCAAAACATTCAGTAAACAGAGAAATCCAAGTCTATGCCCCAACCACTAATGCTGAAGAAGCTGAATTTGAATGGTTCTATGAAAACCTACAAGATATTCTAAAACTAACACCAAAAAAAAGATGTTCTTTTCATCATAGGGGACTGGAATGCAAAAGCAGGAAGTCAAGAGATACCTGGAGACAAGGCAAGTTTGGCCTTGGAGTGCAATAAAGCAGGACAAAGGCTAAGGGTTTTGACAAGAGAACATACTGGTCATGGCAAACACCCTTGTCCAACAACACGAGAAATGGCTCTACACATGGGCATCACAAGACAGTCAGTACTGAAATCAGATTGATTATATTCTTTGCAGCCAAAGATGGAAAAGCTGTATACAGTCAGCAAAAACAAGGCTGGGACCTTACTGTGCCTCAGAGCATGAACTCCTTATTGCCAAATTCAGACTTAAATTGCAGAAAGTAGTGAAAACCACTAGGCCATTCAGGTGTGACCTAAATTAAAACCCTTACAATTATACAGTGGAAGTGACAAATAGATTCAAGGGATTAGATCTAATAGAGTTCCTGAAGAACTATGGACAGAGGTTCATAACACTGTACAGGAGACAGTAATGAAAACCATCCCCAGTGAAAGAAACACAAAAAGGTAAAATGGTTGTCTGAGGATGCCTTACAAGTAGCTGAGAAAAGAAGAGAAGCAAAAGGCAAAGGAGAAAAGGAAAGGTGTACCCATTTGAATGCAGAGATCCAAAGAGTAGCAAAGAGAGATAAGCCTTCTTCAGTGATCAGTGCAAAGAAATAGAAGTAAACAGTAGAATGGGAAAGATTAGAGATCTCTTCAAGAAAATTAGAGATACCAAGGGACAATTTCATGCAAAGATAAGCACAATAAAGGACAGAAATTGTGTGGACCTAATGGAGCAGAAGATATTAAGAAGAGGTGGCAAGANTTTTTTTTTTTTTTTTTAAAGGATATCCTGAGAACACAGAGTAGGGGTATATAACTCAGTCCAGGCCTAGAAGGGAGAAGGTATCAGAGAAGACTTCCTGGAAGAGGTAGTGCTTGAGTTGAGTCTTTAAAGATAAGGAATATGTTAGATAGGATGCCTTTGGCTGCATGTAACAACAAATCTAAACTCAACTGCCTCGCATGATAGGGGAACTCATTATACCACATAACATAGAGTCTGGAAACTGTCAAGGACTAGATTCTTTCCATGTCTCCCTTTTGCCCTCCTCAGCATGTTAGCTGTGTTCTCAAACACCAAGGACCCCCCTCATAGTCACAAGATGGCTACAGAAATTCCAGATATTACACGTGGATATACCCATGCCAGAAAGAATCCTCTTTGGGTCTTTCTCTGAAGGAGGTAAATCCTTCACAGAACCTTGCCCTACACAGTGCTGTTCATTGTTCAGTTGCCCAGTCATGTCCGACTCTTTGTAACCCCATGGCCTGCAGCGCACCATCACTCCTGCCCTCACCATCTTCCGAAGTTTGCCCAAGTTCATGGCCATTGCATCAGTGACGCCATCCAGATAGCTCATCCTCTGACACCCTCTTCTCTTTCTGCCCCACACTTTCCCTTGTCCCTGTATTTCATTGTGCAGAATGGTTATTTATCCCCACACCTAATTCAATCCCTTTGAGGGACAAAGGAATTTTAAAAAACACCACAATAAACCTAGACCACTAGGGATCCACCACCCAAGAGTAGTTACCTAAACAAAGGCAATAAAGGCCCAGGTTGTGGAGGATGCTGTATGGACTGCATTTAATAGGGCAGATGTTGACAACAACCCCACTTTTTCTCTAAAAGCTGTATTTCGGTATAACTGACATATTTACATTTTCACATATTTGAAGTATAACAATTTGACATGGTTTGACATATGTATGCACTTTTGAAAGAGCAACATAGTGAACATAACTAGTACTCTTACAAATTTTCTCTCTTACAAATTTTCTCCCTCAGGCCCCTTCCTACCCACCCTTTGCCCCTAGGCACCATTAATTGATTTTCCATCCCTGTAGATTAGCTCCTATTTTCTAGAATTTTCTATAATTTTCAATAATCATACAAAATGTACTGTTTTTTCCTGGTTGCTTCCAATCAGCAAAATTATTTTGAAATTTGCCCATGATTTTGTGTGTATTGTGTTCATTCCTTTTATTGTTTAGTAGTATTCCATTGTGTGGATATACTGAAATTTGTTTATCCATTCATCTGTCGGTGGATATTTGGTTGGATTATTTCTAGTTTGGACTATGCAAGTAAAACTGCTATGAACATTTGTGTAGAGGTCCTCTTATGAACAAATGCTTTTACTTCTTTTGAGTAAATCTCTAGGAAGATAATGACTGATCATATGGTAGGTATATGTTTAACTTTTTAAGAACCTGACATACTGTTTCCCACAGTGGCTGAATCATTTTATATTCTTCCTAGTGCTGTTTGAGAATCCCAGATATCCACATCTTCATAAGCACTCAATATGGTCAGTCTTTCTGGTGTCACAGAAGTCAAAAACTCCTTTCTATAATGAATCCTTTGTAACATCCCTTCTATTATTCAGAAATAAAATTTGTTATTATACCTACCCATACTGGGAGCTTCCCTGGTGGCTCAGATGGTAAAGAATCTGCCTGCAGTGCAGGAGACTCAGGTTCAATCCCTGGGTCGGGAAGATTCCCTGGAGAAGGGAATAGCTACCCACTCCAGTATTCTTGCCTGGGAAATCCCATGGACAGAGGAGACTGGTGGGTTACAGTCCATGAGGTCCCGAAGAGTCAGATACGACTGAGACATTAACATTATTCATAATGAATAATTACAGAAGGTCAACACAATGCCCAAAGTGTAAGTGAAAGAGAAATAGAAAATTTCTAATAAAATAATGTGTATTTCAGTATGTAAATAAGTGGGCATAATAAACTGGAAGCCATAGTTAGATGGTCAGATGCTCACACTTGCGTGTGGAGTCCCTATGAGGCCTCCTATGACAAATGCAGGTCAATAGAGGTGGGTCATTTTGGCAATCCAAACCCCACAAGTGGCATACCATCAGTGATGTGATTTATCAAAATGGTGGGCAACTTTACCTAAACTTTCAAGCAAAACAACGTGTATCCTTTGTTTTGCTACCCAGGAAATGTATTTGTATAAAACATAATATTTATTAAAACTATGGAAAATTTTCTTTATGTTTACTTATAAAGTTAGATTCTGGGCTCAGAAACAAAGAGGTTTAATTTGTTATGTACCTAAATGTCCAGTAGGTATTAGGAAGCCCTGTGGAGAAAATTTTTGATTATATTATGGATTTTTAAAAAACATCTAGAGAGAATATTTTTGGTACAACTTGGGCAATTTATAAATATGGGCTATTTATAATCTATTGATGTGACATAGAATTGTATAAGTGTTAGATTGCCTGAGTGAATAATCTGTAGTTATTAGTAGGAGAATGTCCTTGTAATTAGAAAAACAAGGTGAGTTATTTAGGGGTAAAGTATTAGGATGTCCAAAAGCAAAATCTGATGCTATAAAGAACAATATTGCATGTGAACCTGGGCTGTTAGGTCCACGAATCAAGGTAAATTGGATGTGGTCAAACAGAAGACAGCAAGAACATCGCCATTCCAGGAATCAGTGAGCTACAATGGATGGGAATGGGAAAATTTAATTCAGATAACCATTATATCTACTACTGTGGGCAAGGATCCCTTAGAAGAAATGGAGTAGGCCTCACAGTCAATAATAGAGTCTGAAATGCAGTACTTGGGTGAAATCTCAAAATTGACAAAATGATCTCAGTTTATTTTCAAGGCAAAACATTCAGTAAACAGAGAAATCCAAGTCTATGCCCCAACCACTAATGCTGAAGAAGCTGAATTTGAATGGTTCTATGAAAACCTACAAGATATTCTAAAACTAACACCAAAAAAAAGATGTTCTTTTCATCATAGGGGACTGGAATGCAAAAGCAGGAAGTCAAGAGATACCTGGAGACAAGGCAAGTTTGGCCTTGGAGTGCAATAAAGCAGGACAAAGGCTAAGGGTTTTGACAAGAGAACATACTGGTCATGGCAAACACCCTTGTCCAACAACACGAGAAATGGCTCTACACATGGGCATCACAAGACAGTCAGTACTGAAATCAGATTGATTATATTCTTTGCAGCCAAAGATGGAAAAGCTGTATACAGTCAGCAAAAACAAGGCTGGGACCTTACTGTGCCTCAGAGCATGAACTCCTTATTGCCAAATTCAGACTTAAATTGCAGAAAGTAGTGAAAACCACTAGGCCATTCAGGTGTGACCTAAATTAAAACCCTTACAATTATACAGTGGAAGTGACAAATAGATTCAAGGGATTAGATCTAATAGAGTGCCTGAAGAACTATGGACAGAGGTTCATAACACTGTACAGGAGACAGTAATGAAAACCATCCCCAGTGAAAGAAACACAAAAAGGTAAAATGGTTGTCTGAGGATGCCTTACAAGTAGCTGAGAAAAGAAGAGAAGCAAAAGGCAAAGGAGAAAAGGAAAGGTGTACCCATTTGAATGCAGAGATCCAAAGAGTAGCAAAGAGAGATAAGCCTTCTTCAGTGATCAGTGCAAAGAAATAGAAGTAAACAGTAGAATGGGAAAGATTAGAGATCTCTTCAAGAAAATTAGAGATACCAAGGGACAATTTCATGCAAAGATAAGCACAATAAAGGACAGAAATTGTGTGGACCTAATGGAGCAGAAGATATTAAGAAGAGGTGGCAAGAACACACAGAACTATGCAAAAAAGATCCTAATGACTCAGATAACCATGATAGTGTGATCACTCACCTAAAGTCAGACATCCTGGAGTGCAAAGTCAAGTGGGCCTTAGGAAGCATCACTCCAAACAAAGTTATTGGAGGTGATGGAATTCTAACTGAGCTATTTCAAATCCTAAAATATGATGCCATGAATGTGTTGCACTCAATATGTCAGCAAATTTGTAAAACTCAGCAGTGACCATAGGACTGGAAAAGGTCATTTTTCATTCCAGTCTCAAAGAGGACAATGCCAAAGACTGTTCAAACTTTCACACAGTTTCACTCATTTGACACGCTACCAAGGTCATGCTCAAAATCCAAGCTAGGCTTCAACAGTATGTGAACCAAGAACTTGCAAATGTACAAGCTGGATTTAGAAAAGGCAGAGGGACCAGAGATCAAATTGCCAACATTCATTTGATCATAGAAAAAGCTAGCAAATTCCAGAAAAGAATCTACTTCTGCTTCACTCACTATGCTAAAGCCTTTGACTGTGTGGATCACAACAAACTGGAACATTCTTAAAGAGATGGGAATACCAGACCACCTTATCTGCCTTCTGAGAAACCTGTATGCAGATCAAGAAGCAACAGTTAGAACTGGACATTGAACAACTGACTGGTTCCAAATTGGGAAAGGAATATGTCAAGGCTATATATTCTTACCCTGCTTATTTAACTTATATGCAGAGCACATCATGAGAAATGCTGGGCTGGATGAAGCACAAGCTGAATCAAGATTGCAGGGAGAAATATCAATAACCTCAGATATACAAATGACACCACACTTATGGCAGAAAGTGCAGAGAAACTAAAGTGCCTGTTAATGAACATGAAAAAGAAGAGTGAAAAAGATGACTTAAAACTCAACATTCAAAAAACTAATATCATAGCATTTGGTCCCATCACATCATGGCAAATACATGAGGAAACAATGGAAATGGTGACAGACTTTATTTTCTTGGGCTCCAAAATCACTGCAGATGGTGACTGGAGTCATGAAATCAAAAGGTGGAAGAAAAGCTATAGCAAATCTAAATAGCATATTGAAAAGCAGAGACATTACTTTACAAACAAAGGTTCATCTAGTCAAAGCTATGGTTTTTTCCCATAGTCATGTACAGATGTGAGAGCTGGACCATAAAGAAGGCTGAGCACCGAAGAATTAAGCCCTTTAAACTGTGGTGTTGGAGAAGACTCTTGAGAGTCCCATGGACTGCAAGGAGATCAAACCAGGCAGGGCTAAAGGAAATCAACCCTGAATATTCATTGGAAGGGCTGATGCTGAAGTTGAAACTCCAATACTTTGGCCATCTGATGGGAAGAGCCGACTCATTGGAAAAGACCCTGATGCTGGGAAAGATTGAAGGCAAAAGAAGAAGGAGGCGACAGAGAGTGAGATGGTTGGATGGCATTACTATCAATGGACATGAGTTTGAGCAAGCTCTGGGACATGGTGAATGTCAGGGAAGCCCGGTGTGCTGCTGTCCCTGGGATCACAAAGAATCAGATACAACTGAGCAACTGAATGACAACATTAGGATATCTGCAATGAAATGTCACACGATTCAGACAAGGAGACAGGAAGAGATTTTCTTATATACATACAGTAACAATAATAAAGCAAATCTGCCAAAATATTACCAGTTGTTCCTGCACCTTTTCTGTAGGTGTGAATACAGTTGTGTGTGTGTGCCTGCTCAATCATGCTTGGCTGTTTGCAACCCTGGACTGTAGCCCAACAGGCTCCCCTGTCTATGAGATTTCCCAGGCAAGAATACTGGAGTGGGTTGCCATTTCCTCCTCCAGGGGAACTTCCCAACCCAGGGATCAAACTGCGTCTCTTGCATCCCCTGCACTGACAGGCAGATTCTTTACCACTAGTGCCATCTGGGAAGCCTGTGAGTACAGTCAGCCCATGGGTTCCATATCTGTGAATTCAGCAAACCATGGATCAAAATTACTGGGGAAAAAATTCTAAAAATTCCCCAAAAAGGTAAAACTTGAATTTTCATTGCCATAGTGACTGTTTACCTAACATTTATATTGTATCAGGTATTACATTATAGAGAATTTAAAGTATACTGGAGGATTGCATAGATTATATGCAAATACTACATGATTTTACATAAGGGACTTGAGCAATCATGGATTTTGGTATCCACAAGGTTCCTACAGTCAATGCCCCATGGATACTGAGGGACACCTGTATTTTCCAAAATAAAAAGTTGAATGTGAGAGAAACCTTTTGGCCGGCTATGCATTCACGCTAAGTCACTTCAGTCATGTCCGACTCTTTGTGACCCCACGGACTGTAGTCCACCAGGCTTCTCTGTCCATCGGATTCTTCAGGCAAGAATACAGGAGTGGGTTGCCATGCCCTCCTCCAGGCGCTCTTTCTGACCCAGAGATTGAATCTGTGTCTTGGGATCTTTACCACTAGTGCCACCTGGGAAGTGGCTATTGAGTTTAAGAAAGGGAAATTATGCAGGATATGGGATGACTCTTTGCCACCCGAGGCAGTTCTGTGCTTTGCAGAGCATTTAGCTTGGCCTGAGCTTGAAATTACTAAATATTCATATTTCCCTTGAAGGCGTCCAGAAGTGCTCCCACACATTTCCATTAAGAGTGAAAGAGAGAGCCAGTCCTTGGCACCTCCCATCGCTGCCGGGGGCCCTGGGGCGTGACGGGCACTGAGCTGGGGGTCAGAAGACTTCATAAGCTTTTAGAATTAAACAGAGAAGATCTCATTTCTCAAAGTGGGGTCCAAGGACCAGCAGTATCAGCTTACCCTGGCAGGGGTGGGGGTGGGGGGTTGATTGAAATGCAGAATCTCAACTCTGATCCCATGTCTCCCTCTCCACCCCCAAAGTGATGAGTCAGAATCTGTGTTTGAACAAGAGCTAGGTGATAACGCAGGCTGAAATTTGAGGAGCACTGCTTTAGACTTCGGATTTAAGCCATGGTCTCAGCGCATCCCTGAGGTGGGGTGGGCATGAGGAAGGAGGGGTCACCTTCATTCCTGTTGCAACCACAGGCCCAGTTCCTTGGGCTTCTACTTAAACTTTGGGTTGAAGAAAAGGGTAGAGAGCTAAAAAAAAAAAAATGAAAACCATCTTCCAACTCTTATTTTACCAATGAAGAAACAGAGACCATGGGAAGTGATGGGACTAGCTAACACTCACAGGATACATTTATGAGTCAGGACTAAGATCCAGACCCCCTGACCCTGAACACAGCACTCTTCCCACAGTGCTCTGAACCTGTTTGCCTCAAATAAATCCAGTAAAAGGCTGAACTGGGTGACTGTGGCTGTCAAAGAGTGCTGCAGACCATAGCCCAGCCCACTCCCTGCTGGAGGCTGGGCCACAGACCTGCCACCAAACCCACCCCCTGGCTTAACGGACTGATCACCTTTATTTTTCCCAGTGCCCACTTATAGACGTCTGGGTCATCAGAAAATACTAGGCATGTTGACCCAGGTCACTAAGGTATCTGTTGGAAACCCTCTGATACCACCACCAAATAGCCCACCATCCCTGCCCAGAGTTGAAGTGAAGTGAAAGTCGCTCAGTGATGTCCGACTCTTTGTGACCCCATGGGCTATATAGTCCATGGAATTCTCCAGGCCAGATCTTCCTGACCCAGGGATCGAACCAGGTCTACTGCATTGCAGACAGATTCTTTACCAACTGAGCTATTAGGGCACCCCCTGCCCAAGTTCAGTTCAGTTTAGTTGCTCAGTCGTATCCGACATTTTGAGACCCCATAGACTGCAGCACGCCAGGTTTCCCTGTCCATCACCAACTCCTGGAGCTTACTCAAACTGTGTCCATCGAGTTGGTGCCCCAAATTGGTACAGGTCAAAAGTTTCTTTCCAATCTAAACTGAATGAGCTCTGGGATCTGAGATCTGTTTGTTTCATTTCTTACAGTAAAAGTGAGTGCTGTCACCGTGGATGTTCTTTCCAATTGCCTTACATCTTAACGGCTGTCCAGGACATTCTGCCTGCCCAGGCCTCTCAAGCAAAGCTGTCTTTATTAACTCATGGTCTGAGGCATTATTAATTTACTACTTCGCTTTGTGTGGTGACTTGACTTGAAAAGCCAGCAATTAATCACATCTTCCTGCTCCAAAAGTCTCAGTTTCACTTCCTTTTTATGTCTTTGCACTCATACATGAGTCTGAAACAGTGATACGATGCCAAAGCATATATGAAACCTCAAATTGGCATTTTGCATGTTCAAAAAGTGGAGCAAAATCCATTTAAAAGGACATATTTTCCTCAAATTGGAAAAGATTATGACCAAGTTTTATTTATGCAAATACAATCTCTCCTTTGCAGGACTGAAAGTATGCCCCTGAGGAAGGCACATTAACCAGCCACTCAGACTAAGTCAGTCCATGGGCTGGTCCAGCTTTCCAGTTCCAGCTGACTGATAAACACAAAGTAAACAAAAGCCTGAAAGCTAAAGAGCAAAGTGGGAACGGACTGTTCCTTTGCTTTTTTTCATTCTCTGCTATTGTTTACTAACTTGCAGCAGAGAAACTAGTGAAAAGTCCACTCCTCTTTCTATCTTAAATGAGTTTTAAAAGTGTGTACTTTTCAGACTGGCTCTAGATCATTGACCAATCTTGAGATGACCCAAATTAGCACAAGTAAAAACTGTGTTCTGACCAGCTGCTGCTGCCTGGTAATAGGGTCTAAGAATCTCACTGTTGGGTCACAGCATGTGTATTTACTGTTCATATGAGTCCTTTGTCTGAGATTCATACATGGGAAGCTGAAAGCCCAAGAGACACCCATGTTTGGGCTTCATTTCTTGATGAAATCCTTGCGACCCGGTATGATGGTTGAATTATGTTCTCAAGTTCGTAAATCAAAGCAAGCCCCAGTACTTCAGAATGAGACTGGATTTGGAGATAGGGTCTTCAGAGAGGTAATTAACTGAAACTGAGTTTGTTAAGGTGGTTCCTAATCCAAGATGACTATTATTCTTATTGCTGTTGTTGTCTAGTCACTAAGTTGTGTCCAACTCTTTGCATCCCCATGGACAGCAACGTTCCAGGCTTCCCTGTCCTTCACTGTCTCCCCAGTTTGCCCAAAGTCATTTCCATTGAGTTGGTGATGCTATCCAACCATCTCATTCTCTGTCATCCCCTTCTCCTGCNGCAGGAAATGTGGATTTGATCTCTGAGTTCAGAAGATCCCTTGGAGAAGGAAATGGCAAGCCACTGCACTATTCTTGCCTGGAAAATCCCATGAACAGAGGAGCCTGGCAGGCTGCAGTCCATGGGGTCGTGAAAAGTTGTACACAACTTAGTGACTAAATAACAACAATCTGTTTCTTTGGCAATCCACTCCAGTACTCTGGCCTGGAAAATCCCATGAATGGAGGAGAGTGGTAGTAGCTATAGTCCATGGGGTCACAAAGAGTCGGACACGACTGAGCCACTTCACTTCACTTTGCGGTTAATGTGAGAAATGGATGAGAAAGTGAATGTGAGGGCATGAATGCGTGCGTGCTAAGTCGCTTCAGTTGTGTCTGACTCTTTGTGACCCTATGGACTGTAGCCCACCAGGCTCCTCTATCCATGGGATTCTCCAGGTGAGAATACTGGAGTGGGTCGCCATGCCCTTCTCCAGGGGATCTTCCCCACTCAGGCACTGAACCCGCATCTCTTATATCTCCTGCATTGGCAGGCAAGTTCTTTATCACTAGCACCACCTGGGAAGCCCACGTGAGGGTATAGTAAATGCTCAATGAACATTATCTATTATTATTATTAACATTATTATTAACTAAATGACTGCTTGAAACATGTACTCTTAGCAAGAGGTTGGACTGCACTCTTTCTTACATTATGAATTTGCCACACGAACCCTGTCTTTTGGGATGTTTCCAAAATGAATTGGTTTGGTCCCGGTTAAATGAGCCCAGCTTTCAGATTATAGTATATACAGTGTTGAAACTTTTTTGTCTGATTACCTCCCTCCAAGAACAGAGGGAAGAAAGAAGTCTCTGCTCTCCCTGCCACTCCCCATCTCGGACTCCCTGGCACCAAATGCCTCGGCCACCATGCTGCCTTGCAATGTCCCTCGTGTCTCTCAGGCTCCACAGCAACACCAGGACAACCAAAGACAGACAGTGAAGACTGTCCTCTGGGCTCCTGTCACAGCCTCATGCAGACTCTCAAGGGAGATTAGAGAAAACCTCTGTCTGTCTGCCTTCACCATTTTATCCACGAGGCAACTACGGTGGAGGATGTCAAAGTGATGGAGAAGCAAGGTTAGGGAAGTAAAGAGTCAAGGCTGTGTGTGTTCTTCCTCTCTAAATAACACTCTGTATGAGCACAATAACTTCCTTCACAGGATTAAAGCAGTTTTCACACATATGTACCTGTCCACCACCAAACATGTAGGCAGAGTTACCCTGGGGGACCTAGATGGACGTGTTGAGCATTCAGCACCGTCAACCACGCTGAGCCCCTCCCTGCCTCTTATCTGGCATCTCTTTCTCCCTCCTCCCAACACCCAGTGCCCTCAGAGCATTCCATTCCAGCCCTCTGTTATCTGTTCTCATAGCACCTTGTATTTCTCTTTCCCAGATGTTATCACGATTCAAATTTTACTTCTCCCTTTTCAGACTCTAAACTCTCAGAGGGGTTCAGTCTGTTTTTGCTCAACATTGTGTCTCAGCTTTTGGCATGATTCCTGGAACATCACAGGCCTTCAATAAATATCTGTTAAATGAACTGATGGAGGGATGGAAGGATGGATGGATGGATGGATGGGGTATCCAGACTATCATCCCACCGAACTCTAGGATTAGGCTCTCTCACTCCTTCTTGACCCATCAGAATGCACGGCTCTGTTTTCCATATTTATGTCTCCTTGCTCTTTCTCATTGATTAGACGCACCTGAATAAATGCTCTCCAAAGCAAATCATGTGCATTTTAATAGGAACCTCTGTCAAAACCAAATGCCTGAGGAGTAACTCTAATAGTGAAACTCTAGGCCTTGTGGACCTGGGGAAGAGTAAGAGATTGAGTCAGAAGTCCCTTTGGTAACCTCTCAAGTCAGCAATTCCAGTAAGGAATTCACTCAAGCAAATCAGAGTCAGTACAGAGACTGGTGGAGAGCTCTGACTCTACCGCTCAGCGACTATGTGACCTCGGGCACATTACTTTCTTCTCTGTATCTCAGTTTCCTGCTCTCTAAGACTGAGATGACACAATTCAACCCATGGGGTTATTGTGAGAATTAAATAGAATAGTCTGTCCAGAACACTTAGAACAGTCCCTGGCCTGTCACCATAAACATCACATACTGTTTTATATGAACTGGCGCCTTGTTTTTCCACCCCAAATAACTTAACTGTGTGGATAACATGCTTCCTCTATCTTATTTCACCATCTGTCTCAAACTCCAAGCCAAAATTTGACTTGACACCATTGAGAAAGCTCAGAGGACTTCATCTTTGCTTGTAGGTCTGTGCAAAGCAGCATTCCACGTGGAATGCTGGAGGCTCTGGTAGGCAAGATAAGATCCCCATGGTGTGGCAACTTTAGGAGGCAATCTCCATTTGGGAGTGTAAATTCTGAAATGCAGCCTTTCTTAAAATATCAGTTGTACAAGAAGGTGGGATCTGCTTAGCTGAGAATGTGTCTTGGGAGCCCAGACGTAGCAGATGAGGACACACAGACCCTGTGTTCTTTCCAAGGTTCAGGTGCCGAGGCCCGTTCCCAAGGTAACAGTGGCATCATTCCTCTGTCTGATGGCCCTGCATCGGTGGTGACCTGTACCTTTGGCCTCTCCTCCTGCTGATAAGCCTCGCTCAGGGCCTCTTGGTAACTTTCCTATTTCAGCGTGTTTACCTTTACGACAAAGGCACATCTCATTATTAATGGAGCCTCGGGGTGAACAAGCAGCTGTTGTTTCTCACTGTGCTTTACAGACTTCAGAAGCCTCCATTAAACTCCTTGGACAAAAGTGTCCAAGGGGCCACAGCTCACACACCACCCACCCTGTCCCCCAAGTCCTTGTTTATATGGACAGTGAAGGAAAATGGAGAGAAGCAAAAAAAAAAAAAAAGGTGGAATCTGAGGAACCAGACACTGCTGCTTGGGTTAAAAACTGTAAGAAACACAGAGTATCCCCTTCCCCAATCTTACTGAAGCCTGGCTGCCGTTGGAACTTCATGAGAGAACTTGTCATAAACTGGTGGGCTTGAAGACACAGGAAGGGAAAGTGGCCATGTCCCATACCTCCAGGGACAGGGATCTCAGACCTTTTCCAAAAGAGCTCTGTGTGAAATAAGCCAATCACAAAAAGGCAAACACTGCATGACACTTCTTATATGAGGCGCAGAAAACAGTCAAATTATAGACACAGAAAGCAGAATGCAGGTTGCCAGGGGGGCTGGGGAAACAGAGGAGTTGGGGAATGTTGTTTAATAGGTAGAGTTTCAGTTTTACAAAATAAAAGAATTCTGGAAATGAAAGGTTGGTGATGGTCGGACAATATTATGAATGTATTTAATACCACTGAACTACCATTAAAATAATTAAGGTGGTAAATTTTTGTGCATTTTATTATAATTAAATATTTCTATATACACACATATATAAATATATATAAATATATTTATATACTTCTCTATTATATATCTANGGCTGGGGAAACAGAGGAGTTGGGGAATGTTGTTTAATAGGTAGAGTTTCAGTTTTACAAAATAAAAGAATTCTGGAAATGAAAGGTTGGTGATGGTCGGACAATATTATGAATGTATTTAATACCACTGAACTACCATTAAAATAATTAAGGTGGTAAATTTTTGTGCATTTTATTATAATTAAATATTTCTATATACACACATATATAAATATATATAAATATATTTATATACTTCTCTATTATATATCTAATATATACAATCTCTATCTATAGTATAGATGTATATATGCGTATATGTATATGTATTCTGTTCCTTGGAGAACAGGTTGCATTAATTCAGAGCTGTGAGCATGCTGTGTGGCAGTAATTTCTCTTCTAGGCCCAACTTAACTTTGCCTGGACTGGCTTACAGAGCAGAAGACATTAAGGTGACTCTAGGGTGGCCACACTGAGGAAGATTCAGGAAAACCTTGCAGAGTTAACCTGCTGCAAAAGTGTGGAGAAGGCAAGATTGGTCTTTCCCTAGTCTCCCATTTCTTATATTTTCCTTAATTTTATCTGACTCTTATGCTCTTGTCTGACTTTCTTTCATCACAGAGTAAGATTCACTTGAAAATAAAACTGGTTTTGGTCCTTGCACCTGGTAGACTCTTGGTAAATATGAATGAATAAACTATTCCCCCCCTAATTATTTATAAAATCTATTTACTCTTTCCAAACCTTTTTCATTTCAGTCACTTTATTTAATCCTCAAAACACCTGTTTCAGGTTTGCCACCACTGGAAATCTAGCATGAGACGCATTGGTATTGCCCTTCATCAGGGTGGTGGGGTCGGGGGGCAGACAGTGGAACCCAAGATACACTTGGTTGAAGTCACTTGGACAGTATTTGGAGATGCAGGCTTAGCATCAGTGCTCCTGGCTGGTTTCTCAGTGCCCTTTGCACCCAGCTAGAATGCCTCACTCTCAGGAGAATAGCTAACATTTATCAAATACACCCTGTGTGCCAAGCACCATGCTGAGAGCCTTTCATATGGTATCTTCTTTAATCCCACCATAATGGTCCAGGAGTGTATATATTATATATATATATATAATTATTATTACCCCCACTTTACAGATGAGTAAAATAAGGTATGGTGTGGGAGTGGTAAAGAGAGAGGGAAAGTCACATAGCTAATAAACAGTGCAACCTAGATGGGACCTCAAGCTGTTTGGCTAAAATTAACCACTTAACTACTATAACATTACCATCTTAAAATGAAAGGGATGTAATATTACCCTGCAAAGAAGTTTTTTTCAAGGAAAACTAGAGAAAGAGTGAATGCTAATCAATAGGATGACCCTCTAAAGGAGGACTTTCAGAAACATATGGGGATTTTTAAAAAAGGTCTCTTTCTATAATAACTTCTCTGCCCCGAAGTCCCTAGTCTCTGAAATTGGAATCGATTTTGTTGGAAAATTTTCAAATGCGTTCTGGTGTAGAGGGAAGTTCTAGACTCTGGCCCTGATTTTTACTGATCCCGGTTAATCTTTCATGTTGCCCAAAGCAATCATTTCAACACAGAGTCTATTTTTATTCTCGTGTCCAATGCATTTCACTAGTTGTGTCTAAGTCATGTCTCTGTTCTTCTGATTCTGTTTTGATTTTGATAGAGAGAATAATATTGATCCTTTGATCCTATTTTCCTCTCTAATGATACTACAGGGCTTTCCTGGTGGCTAAAGAATCCATCTGCCAATGCAGGTTCAATCCCTGGGTGGGGAAGATCCCCTGGAGAAGGAGATGGCAACCCACTTCAGTATTCTTGCCTGGGAAATCCCATGGAGAGAGGAGCTTGGCGGGCTACCATCAATGGGTTGCAAATGAGTCGGACATGACTTAGGGACTAAACAACAACAACAATGATACTACATTCCGTAGTAGGACTTAACCTTAAAATAAATAAAATACTATTCTCACTATAAGTATTTAAAGAATTGCAATTACCTTCCTTCATAATGCTGTAGGTATAATGCTTATCATTATTAAAAGTAACTTTGGAGGGGGCGTGATTTTAATATTTAAGAAAAAGAAATAAGAATATTTCCTGTATGTGTCAGTATTGTTAAGCACTTTCATTTCATTAACAAATGAAAAAAGTTCAAATAAAGCTATCTTAAGTAATGAAGGAAATGAGTTCATCTAATTAGGAAATTCAGAAATCAAGAGGGCCTGAGGATCCTTTAAGTCTCAGATGATGTGATCTGCTGCCTCGTTCCATTTCTGTGTCTTTCTGGTCTCTGATTTTCAGGGTATTTGGGCCTCTGTTCCTCCCATCGTGGTTGAACCTCCGCCATGAGGAGGAACGTGGCCTCATACAGCTTCAAGCATAGTTACTCTTGATGAAAATTTCCAGAAGAAACAGAGAGGTTTTCTCTCTGAGCACATATATAAACAACTCAAGAAAAAACTCTAACTGGTTCTTACTTGGTCAAATGCTTTTTGTTGGGCCAGTTGCTGCGGCCACAGATAGGTTTGAAGTTGGCCAGGTAGAGAGTACATGATCATTTCTGTGGTCAGGGGCTGAGTGCTGTCATTAACTACCCTTCTCCGGGAAGAAGAACCCATAGGAGAGGGAGGGCGCCTGCTGCCCAGAGGGAGTTGAAAGCTGTGAATAGAAAGTGGCCAGTGTAATATGGCCAATTCTGTGGCCCTGGCAGAGCAGAAACTGCAGTAAAGGTCAACTCCAATGTAACCTTAATCATTTTAGCTAAATAGGGGATTCAGGCTATAAAAATAATTTATTATGTTCCATAACCTACTTGCCCAATAGTACACACACAAAAGTCACATACAAACACCCACACAAACACCCACAGAGCACCTCCAATAGACTAGAAAGACACACTTTTTTATTCAGTGCAGAACAGACTCTATTGATTATCAAATGTATGAGTGGAAGAGTTACTATCCCCTTCATATTTTCTTGTCTTTAGTGAGAATAACTCTATTCCATACCTCATAGTAATATAAACATGTTAATATATGTAAAGCCATTGGCATAGAGCCTGCCTGGCTCCTAATAAATGCTGTGTTATTCTTTTTTTAGTGTTAGTATTAATACTCATGTTGTATAACCTTGCACAAGTAGCTTCATACGCCTGTGCTTCAGATTCCTCTCTGGAAAATGGGAAAGCTACACCTATTTCCAAGTGTGAGGTGTAGAGGCTTCCTTGGTGGTTCAGTGGTAAAGCGTCTGCCTGCCAGTGCAGAAGACACAGTTCCATCCCTGATCCGAGAAGATACCACTTGCCAAGGAGCAACTAAGCCCATGTGCCACAACTACTGAACCGGCACTCTCGAGCCCAGGAGCAGTAACTGCTGAAGCCCGCGCACCCTAGAGCCCATGCTCAGCAGCAAGAGAAGCCGCCACAATGAGAAGCGTTCACACTGCAACTAGAGAGTAGCCCTGGCTCACCGCAACTAGAGAAAAACCCGCTCAGCAACAAAGACCCAGCAGAGTCAAACAGAAATAATGAAAAAAGGAAAAAAATTTTAAAGAATAACCTAATCAAAAAAACTTACCACCTTAAAAAAAAAACAAACCTGAGATTTAGGTAAAAACAGCACATACGGGGCACATGTGTGAGGGCTAAGTCAGTCGTGTCTGACTCTTTGCAGCCCCATGGGCTGTAACCCGCCGGCTCCTCTGTCTATGAGATTTTCTAGGTAAGAATACAGGAGTGGGTTGCCATGCCCTCTTCCAGGAGACTGAACCCACGTCTCTTATGTCTCCTGCATTGGTGGGTGGGTTCTTTACTACTAGTGCCAGCTGGGAAGCCCCATATAGAGCATGTGTGTTAGTCACTCAGTCATGTCCAACGCTTTGCGACCCATGGACTGCAGCCCACCAGGCTCCTCTGTCCATGGAATTCTCCAGGCAAGAATACTGGAGTGGATTGCTGTTCCCTTCTCCAAGGGATCTTCCCAACCCAGGGATCAAACCCAGACCTCCTGTATTGCAGGCAGATTCTTTACTGTCTGAGCCACCAGGAAAGTTACATAGACCACAGCATATTGCAGAAAGACAAAGCTGGCCATCATCAGATGGGAATTGTTCTTGCCTCATAATTTCCGGGCCCATCCCTGGGTCCTGACCACGGAAAAAGAACCAAGACCTAGTGGGAGAGAAAGCCCTGCTGTTGATTCCCTTCCAGTGAGTGTTATCCCATGTAACTCCTGAATATTCAGTCACTGCAAGAACCCCTTTAGTTGTTCCCCATCCATAGGCAGCTTTAACATTTGCTCTAAGTAGAAGAGCAAATTCAGTGTCCTTTTGGTAGTGAACAAAAAAAAGGCAATTTTTCACCATTTAAATGATCATCAACTCTTCTCTTTCCCTGCTTATATGTTTCCTGTTCCAATCCATAGAGGCCTGTTGGAAATTTTAGCCTTAAAAATGACCAATAATCACTGCCTAAATCATAGGCCATGAGAACTGGAGAGAAGTTAACCATATGATAACAATTAAGGTGATGCCTGAGAAAGGCCAAAAATGTTGAAGGTTGTTTGAGAGTGGACTCCCAGGTATCTCCAGGATGTGGCTTTGTCTTTCATAATTTCTGGTGGAACTTTATCACTTTGCCTTCTTTCTGATGGCAAGTTACTCTCAAATTTCTTTTCCCCAAAACAAAATCTTGCTTTAAATACTCTTAGATTCTGAAAGTAGGCAAAATAATAATTGAATAAAATTTAATACTTTAGAAAGTTTTGCCTAGGTCAACACTATTTCTTTATGGCACATTTTGTTTGTTTTTTCCACTTAAACATCTATTTATTGGTAACACTGGAGGGCAATACAGCAGACTCTTGGCAGTGGAAGCAGGGAATGTTACAGTGTTTTGTTTTGTCCTTGTTTTAACCACTTTATTGAGGCATAATTGACGTAATAAACTATACACATTTAAAGTGTCAACTTTGATAAGATTGGGCGTATGTACATACCTGTGAAATCATTACTACAATTAAGAATAAGATAAAAGTCACTCCCAGAATTCCTTTCCCCTTCCTCTAAAATTTGTCTCACTTTTCTAAGGTGGAGACAAACACGGTTTATAAGCAAAGATTTTTCATACATATAGGGAAACTCGGCAGAGAGGCTGGGAGTGCAGTGGCACCTCCACTGCAAAGCTGACTTTCAGAGCTTTAAGAGGAGCTAATTACCCTATTATGGAGACTCTCTGCTTTCCTAGCTGCATGTCTGCTAATGATGGAAAAGGCTTTTGGAGCACAAGTGTCCTTCAGGGATTTCTAAGCACTCCATAAACTAGTCTCATCCAACCCGATGGGGTTCTCTGAGTTCTTATTGTAAACAGATGGGAAAGAAAGTGTATCGACTCTCAGTGACCTTTTTGAAATCACTTAGAAAGACAGCAGTGAAGGGGACGTTCACAAGGATCCTGTCCCCTGATTTCTGAAGCCAAATTCAACCCACGAAACCCAACAGGTTCAGATAAAGCTCAAGATATATATTTAGAAATTAAACTAAAAGGGAAAAAGATAAGACCAATGGAAATGCTCATTCTCTTCTGAGTCACGGCAGCTTCTGGATCCCCTAGTGAAGGGCTAAGAATTATGAAATGTTTTGGCCGGGCTGGAGGAAGGAGTGTTCACCAGATTGTCTTGCAACGTGCTGTGCAGGAAATTATCCATCAGGTGGAAGAGGGTAACCCTGCAATTCCATCCAGATGAGGCACGATCAGAGCCATGAAGCGTCTACGTTGAAATGTGAAACAAAACCAAATGAAATCAAAGGACTTGAGTTAAAGTGAGGGATTGGGAAGGATGGGAGCACTGGAAAACATGTCAATTCTATATACTCCTGGACCTTAGAAATAAGCCTATTATTCCCTCTCAGAGCTCTGATTCACATCTCTCAAATTCCTTGGAAGTCCAGGCCTATGGGAGGGGCAAAGGGAGCATCTATTGTTCAGGGGGTGGGAGGCTTAATGTGTAATTGTTGAGATGGATTCAATATGACTGAATCTAAATAAACACACAGCTTTATCAGCTAGAGATGAAAGGGTCTGGCTAGCTCTGAATCTCTTTCCCTGAAAAGCATAGAGATACCCAAAGGGAATCTTATCGAGGGGTTTGAGAATCCAGAAAGAGATATAAACTAGTAGACTTAAAATATACACAAGATAGGACCTGGGGACAAATTGGGCTGACTTGAATTCCCTTTGTCTTTCTTTCCACTTCCCTTTTCCTCTTGGAACAGCTGATGTATATCTGTGTGCAGTGGCAGTGGGGAATCCAAGAAATATTGTATTTCTAAAGTAAAAAGAAAACTGGCCCTGGCATATGTAAAAAGCCCCTTCTCCTTCATGTTTGCATTGTGAGCAAGACTTCGCTAAGCCTTGGAATCGCTTGTCAAGGTATAAAGATCAGAAGCCCCTGGTATCAGCCAGGCTTGCTTATCCTTGCTTCTTTTTTAATATTACAATTTTTATTTCTGTTCACTTAAGATATATGAGAAAGTACAAATGGGCCAAAAAGAAGAAAACCACTGTTAACATTTTCTTAAATATTCTTCCAAAGCTTTCTGCAGAAAACCAAATGGAAGATAACACTAAACTTTTTTTTTTTAATAATTTTCTCATTTCTTCCACTTACAATGAACATGTCATAATGTTTAATTAATCCCCTGTGTTGGACAGCCTGGTTATATCCAGTATTTTATCCTTATAAACAACCTAAATCTTTGTGCAAATTCCTCATTTCCTTAGGATACATTCCTAGAGGTGTCAAGTCAATATTGTGCATATTGTGAGGCTTCTTAGAATGGTTGATACTAAACTGCAACTTTCCCAACACCCACATTCCATGTCAAGTTTCATCAGTCTTCACTCCCATATACTCTCCCTGTGCTAACTTCAAGTAGCATCACTCTTGTCTTCTGCTAATTTGATTGCGTAACAGTGGCATCTAACTGTTGTTTTAATTTGCATTTCTTTACTAGTAAAACAAATTATTTTTCATATATGTATTGTCCATTTTTTTTTATTAACTAGCTATCCATTCCCTTACCTTATTTTTCTATTGTGGTACATTTTTTGTCTTTTTCTTCAAAAGAACACTTTACATGTAAAAGATATTCTTTATCAGCTTTTAATATGTTGCATATTTTTTTACAGTTTGTCTTTTGTCCTTTAACTTTTTAATAATGGATGGTTTTTCCAGTAGTCATGTACAAATGTGAGAGTTGGACTATAAAGAAAGCTGAGCACCAAAGAATTGATGCTTTTGAACTGTGGTATTGGAGGAGACTCTTGAGTCCCTTGGACTGCAAGGAGATCAAACCAGTCAATCCTAAATGGAAATCATTCCTGAATATTCATTGGAAGGACCGATGCTGAGGCTGGAGCTCCAATACTTTGGCCACTTGATGTGAAAAACTGACTTATTTGAAAAGACCCTGATGCTGGGAAAGATTGAAGGCAGGAGGAGAAGGGGATGACAGAGGATGAGATGGTTGGATGGTATCACCGATTTGATGGATGTGAGTTTGAGCAAGCTCCGGGAGTTGGTGATGGACAGGGAAGCCTGGCATGCTGCAGTCCATGGGGTCACAAAGAGTCAGACACGACTGAGCAACTGAACTGAACTGATATACTTAAATTTTTTTAATTAGGAAAAAAGAAGATTTTTGCCTTGGAATCATGCTTACAAAGTTCTCCATTTTGCTCTCTGAGGAGATGTGGAGGCTTTTAGACAATGCTTCAGCAAACCTCCCTGGCTATGTTTTATGCATTTTTTAGACAAAAGAAACAGAGGCAATGAAGAGACTCAGTGAGACTTAAATTATAGTGGAATAAAGTTTTATATATTTTTGCTTACTAGAGTTGGTTAGCTTTTTCTAATTTGTCACAGAACATGAAAAATCCAGTAAAGCCCCCCAGTAGACAATGATGCCCAAAGGCGTGCTGCTTCTTCACTTGATTGCTTAGATTCATTTGAAACCTTGTTTCTTTGGAGGGAGTTCTAAGCAGACACACTCACCTTACCTCAAGTTTCTTTCTCACCCCTGAGCACCTTACTGTGTTAAACACTCAGTTTGCTAAATTTGTTGGAGTGACAGACTCTAAAGGAGGCCCAAGGGAAGAGTCTCTTGGTTAAGGAAGTGTTTCTCAAAAGTGATTAATCCATGGGGTAGGGTCAGGACAGGGGGCAGAGTCCTCTATTCAGGATCACCATCTTTCCAAAGACTCAGAGCCATAGAAACAATCAACTTCCCTGAATTCCATGGGGGTACATGTGCTTTCACGTGAGAAATTCGCTCTACCTAAAGGGGATTATTTTCCACAACGGAGTAATAGCCAATGGGAAAACCTCACCAATAATATCTAGAAATCCACTCTGTTATTTGACATAAGAGTCTAGAGTCCATCTCAGTTTTGTGCCTGTCTAGCACCTATTTTCTCTTCTTGGGTTGATGAAACTTGAATCTTCTCCAGGGAATTTAACTGCCTTTATTCTCCAAATACACAATTTGAGGACAGAGGTGCTGAGACCACCCCCTGACACTATGTAGACACAGGAGTCAGACCTAGACAATCAGAGCATTTCATTCCCCTTGGCTAGAGTGATTGGTTCAAGGATGGGCACAGGACCCAAGCTAGACCAATAAAATTTAGTTACAAGACTTTCACTGATTTTATTAGGAAAGAGACAAGTTCTTTTCACTAGGGATGCTGAGCAGACAGGCTGTAGGCCTGGATTTTGGTCTCCTTTTTACCTCATCATGGGAAAAGCCTGTCGGAAAGAAACCTGCTCAGATGAAAGTGGCTGGGTCTATTAAAAAGAATGAAATAATGCCATTAGCAGGAACATGGATGGACACCTAGAGACTGTCATACTGAGTAAAGTCAGACAGAGAAGGAGAAATATCGGATGACAACCCTTATATGTGGAATCTAAAAATAAATGATACAAATGAATTTACTTACAAAACAGAAACAGATTCACAGATTTAAGGAACAAACTTATGGTTACTNCCTGTCGGAAAGAAACCTGCTCAGATGAAAGTGGCTGGGTCTATTAAAAAGAATGAAATAATGCCATCAGCAGGAACATGGATGGACACCTAGAGACTGTCATACTGAGTAAAGTCAGACAGAGAAGGAGAAATATCGGATGACAACCCTTATATGTGGAATCTAAAAATAAATGATACAAATGAATTTACTTACAAAACAGAAACAGATTCACAGATTTAAGGAACAAACTTATGGTTACTGGGGAGAAGAATGGGGGAAGGGATAGTTAGGAAGTTTGGGATGGGCGTGTACATACTGCTATATTTAACACAGATAACCAACAAGAACCTACTGTATAGCACCTGGAACTCTGCTCAGTGTTACGTGGCAGCCTGGATGGGAGGGACACATGGGGGAGAATGGATACACGAATGTGTATAGCTGAGTCCCTTCCCAGCTCACTTGAAACTATCATAACCTCATTAACTGGCCCTAGAATTGCTGGGAGAAATATCAATAACCTCAGATATGCAGATGACACCACCCTTATGGCAGAAACTGAAGAGGAACTAAAAAGCCTCTTGATGAAAGTGAAAGAAGAGAGTGAAAAAGTTGGCTTAAAGCTCAATATTCAGAAAACGAAGATCATGGCATCTGGTCCCATCNAGTGGTTTTATTTGTGTGGGCTCACTTTTCTCATCTAAAAGAGGTTGTTGGAAGAAAAAAACGCTAAATGTCTCTTCTAGGGCCATAAGTCTTGGCTCTGTGATAACACTGTGTCAACACTTCAAGCTAATCTGAAGTTCTGTCTCCAACTGCCACCTCCACACCCAATGACAAATGACACTGATTTATTTTAAAAGTTGAAAACCAAATCATAGGTACCACATACACTTTAAGGGACTGGTAGATAGAGAAAGACTATCTCTAGAACATTACTAGGATGTAGATTCCTCCGGAAGTGTGTTAATGAAGTGAGTAATACACTAATACATTAACTGTCATAGCTATTGTATAGATTAGTAATAAATATTTTGCTTTTAAAAGGTCTACTGCTCCAGTTTTGCTGAGCTAAAGTAAACGAAGTTCCAGCATGTCAACAGATGACACAAGGGTTCAGAAGTGATGCTGTCTGCCCCAAGCAGATGAACAGAGAAAGCAGGAAGAGAAACTGGTCACACTCCCAAGTCTCTTTAGTCACATCTCCATTATTTACTTTGGTGAATTATTGATGGTCAGCACTTAGACATGGTCATGAAATGATCTTTCAAAAATACAAACTGAATCATATCATCCCTCTGCTTCGAAGCTTCATTGATTCCCCAGTGCCTTCAGGACTAAATTTAAAAATCTTGATATGGTATATAAGCCCTTAGTGATGTGGCCCTTGCTGTTAATTCCATATTGCAGCATCAACTCCTGCCTTTCCTCTTTATGTACCTATACCAGGTAAATAGGTTTATACATATAAAACACTTAGCACGCTTCCTAGCCTTTGGTCAATGCTTATAAATGTCGACTCTCACTATTGCACATTAGTGAAACTTGTAGATTCCCAAAGATGCATCTCTGGTCCCTCGCTTCACCTGGGAATCCAAGCTCACCCTGCCCTTGCTCTGTTTTTATCCACCGTGGCTGACACTTGCAGGCCACATTGTTTCAGATGGCCAGCTGGCTGGGTTAGGCCAGAGGGAGGCTCTGGTGAAATAGGGAGGATAGCAAGAAGGGCGAGGGCATCTCTCTCCTTGCTGCCTCGCTGGCTTCCACAGCAGTAACTATGTGTCTTCTGTAGTTCTGGCCCTTACCAAATAGGCCCAGTGTGATTTCAGCTTCTGGTCCCTTCTTTTCCCCTCTAGTTTAGTGTTAGTTGCTCAGTTGCATCCAACTCTTTGTGATGCCATGGACTGTAGCCTGCCAGGCTCCTCTGTCCATGGGATTCTCCAGGCAAGAATACTGGAGAGGGTTGCCATTCCCTTCTCCAGGGGATCTTCCCAACCAAGGGACTGGACCTGGGTCTCATGCACTGCAGTCAGACTCTTTACCATCTGAGGTGATAATGGCTTCTTGCTGATGCCGTTTTCTGCATGGACTCATCATCCCATGCTTAGCTCTCAGCATCTCTCTTTATCATACAGCCATCCCTTGCCTTAAATTTCCTCTGTTGTAAGTACTTGAAGAGGTGTCTGCTCTCCTGCAGAGACCCTGACTGATTCACATAACCTGCCTTCCCACCACAGGCCTTAGCTTATTCTCTTCCTTTGCCTCCTCATCCCCAAAGCCAACTCTTAGTCATCCTTTAAGACTTTATTCTCCTGTCGCCTCCTCTTTGAAACTGTCCCAGTTTCCACCCACGTCTTTCTAAAGAATTAATTGGGTACTCTCTTCTTTCACATCTCTCTCATAATAGTGGTTTATTCTTGGAAACCACTATAGATTTAAATTTCTTAAGAGCAAGTACACTGTGGTGTTCAATGTGGTATCACAGACTTATCCTATCAGTTCAGTTCAGTTCAGTTGCTCAGTCGTGTCTGACTATTTGCGACCCCATGAATCGCAGCACGCCAGGCCTCCCTGTCCATCACCAACTTCCGGAGTTCACTCAGACTCACGCCCATCGAGTCCGTGATGCCATCCAGCCATCTCATCCTCTGTCGTCCCCTTCCATCCCCAATCCCTCCCAGCATCAGGGTCTTTTCCAATGAGTCAACTCTTCGCATGAGGACTTATCCTATAGAAGACATAATATTTATTAGACAAATGGCAAAATGTGAAACTAAAAAATACTTCTTATACTAACTGAAGTCAAAGAGAGATATCATATGATTCCACTTATATGTGAAATCTAAAAAGTACAAATGAACCTATTTACAAGACAGAGATAGAGTCACAGATGTATATTGGGCTTGATATATACACACTACTGTATAGAAGATAGATAACTAGCAAGAACGTTCTGCACAGCACAGGGAACTCTATTCAGTACTGTGTAATGACCTAAATGGAAATAGTATCTTAAAGAAGAGTAGATATGTGTGTGTGTGAGAGTGTGTGCATATGTGAGTGTGCTCAGTTGTGTCTGACTCTTTGTGACCCCATGGACTGTAGACCATCACACTTCTCTGTCCCCGGAATTTTTTAGACAAGAATACTGCAGTGGGTAGCCATCCCTTTCTCCAGGGGATCTACCCGACCCAGGGCTTGAAACTGCATCTCTTACATCTCCTACATTGGCAAGCATATCCTTTACCACTGTGCCACCTGGGACAGCCCCAGGATATATGTATATGTAAAACTGACTCACTTTGCTATCCAATAGAATCTAATACAAAATTGTAAGTCAACTATACTCTAATAAAAATTAATTTTAAAAAAGAAATCTTTTAAAATCCAGATAAAAGTAATTGTACACTATCCTTGTAGCAGATACTATAAGTTACCCACTTGATAGTCTCATCTCCTTTTTCTTGCTAACAGAAACCTAGTTCTGTTTGGAGCAGCAGTGTTTCCAGCCTCCCTTGCAGCTCAAGGAGGTCACATGAGAGGCCTATCCAGTGAAGCAAATGAGGACTTCCAGAGAGGTTTCTGAGAAAGCTTTTCTCTCCAAAAAAAAAAAGGAAAATTGCAAACCCATGATACTATTTCAGGGTATAATGGTTAATTCTATGTTTTCAACTTGGCTAGGCCATGGTATCCAGCTATTTGGTCAAACACCAATCTAGATGTTGCTATGAATGTATTTTTTAGATGAGATTAACATTTAAATCAGTAAAGTAGATTATCCTCCATAATGTGTATGAGCCTCATCCAATCAGCTAAAGGCCTTAAAAGAGAAATGCTAATGTTTCCCAAGGATGAATTCTACCTGTACATTGCGTTTGAACTTCAGATGCAATATGAACTCTTCCTGGTGTTTCCAGCCTATGGTCTACCTTATAGATTTTAGACTTGCAAGCCCCCACAATTGTGTAAGCTAATTCCTTATAATCAATCCATCTCTCTCATATATATGTATGCTGAAACTCCAGTACTTTTGCCACCTCATGTGAAGAGCTGACTCATTGGAAAAGACTTTGATGCTGGGAGGGATTGGGGGCAGGAGAAGAAGGGGGCGACAGAGGATGAGATGGCTGGATGGCATCACTGACTCAATGGATGTGAATCTGAGTGAACTCCGGGAGTTGGTGATGGACAGGGAGGCCTGGCGTGCTGCAATCCATGGGGCTGCAAAGAGTTGGACACGTCTGAGCAACTGAACTGAACTGAACTTAACTGAACTGATGTATGTATGTATATATAAAACAGAACCAAACAAAACCAATATGTATCATTGATTCTTTTTCCCCAGAGAATCATACTAATACATTGGTTATACATAGAAACTCAGGGAAAGAATAAACTTTTAGTAGGAAGCAAAGATCCCTTGAAATATCCACCTTGGCAGAAATCATTAAGAACTGTCATTCCAAACTTTGTTGAGTATGTTTATAAACTTTTTTGGTAATTTTTGGATAAAGAAAAACTTGATCCATCCTACTTTCTCTTTTGATCAAAGACTAGTCTACACTTCTTCCAGGCTCAGTTTACTTAATCTTCAGTATTCTTCCTTTCTGTGCCGTCATATCCATTGGATCCTGGCCCAGTGGTCAGCATCTTCACAAGCCAGTTTTCCACCAAGTGCAGATGGGAGTCTTCTGACCCTGCAGATTGCAGCTGTGATCTCATTCTATCATCCAGAGGGTTTCTTTGTTGCTGTCAGAGTTAAAATTGTAGCCCTGTCTTCTGCTGCTTCAAATGAAAGGTCATAGGATGAGGAGAACCTATCAACAGGAGTGGATTACTTAGGAAATCAGGTTTTGGCATTTTAACTTCTGAGCATTTACTAGGTTAGATTGCTGGAAAATGACAGCACTTTTTAGTGTGGGATATGAGCCATACTGAAGCACAGATGTTAGTCTGGTTCTCACCTGTTCTTCACTGATGGCTGCAAACTCTGAAACAGGCCTGCCTCAGGCAAAATCAGGCAGTGCCAGCATCTGCTCTGTCTTCAAGGTCTGCTTTATGTCCTTTAGTCAGTTAATCCCTTCAATGAGTCCTTCCCCTTGGGGGCCACCATTGCCATCTCCTCCTCTCCTGCTAAAGGGAGAGAAGACAGAAAACCTCTTTCTTTATCTAATGACTAACCTCATCAGAAAACTTTGAGGCTCTTTAAATCTTCATCTAGCGGGATTTGGCAAATCACGGCCCTTGGGCCAAATCCAGACTCTGTAGTCCTCTCAAGTTAAAAATAAAAAAGGAAGAATATGTGACAGAGACCACATGCAACCCACAGAGCCTAGCATATTTACTCTCTAGCTTTTAGTACTTTGCTGACCTCTCTGGATTTGATAGGAATAAAGCCTTTAGCAATGGAATTGCAGGCATGAAGGAGGGGTGGAGGAATTTTGTGGTATGAGGCTTGGGCCAGCAGTGTTTAACAACAACAAAAAAAGAGGGACTTCCCTGGCGGCCCAGTGGTTAAGACTCCGCACTTCCACTGCATGGGGTGAGGATTCGATCCTTGGTAGAGGAGTTAAGATCCCATTTGCTGTACAGTGCGGCCATAAAAATACATAAGGAAATAAAAACAAACAACAACAACAACAAAAATACAATGGGAATTCCTTGAAAAATTGTGGTTGAACACCTTACCCACAGGAAATGAATGCCTTCCTGTGAACTTCTGTGACTGGGAGAAGCCTAGTATCTTGATTACCATGGATTCTGAAACACTTGGTGTTTCTGTTAACACATTCTTATCTAGCACCAAGTACTGCCCAAAGCACTTTCCATGCATTTTATCTCCCTTAATCCTCACAACCAACTCCAAGAGGAAAATGTAGTTACTAGCCCCGGTTTATGGACAGGTAAGACAAATCTTACAGATCAAATTGGTCCAGGATACACAGCAGGTTAGAGGAAGAACCTCGTCTCAAATTCAAGACTGTCACCATGCACATCACCACCAGCCTATGTTGCTTTCCGGTTCTGACAAAAGTAGCGGGTAGTGCAACAGCTTTTCCTTCCACAGCCTGTTGGAAGGTTCTAGAATCTTGAGTGTGCTTGCCCATGCTTCCTGCCCTTCTGGTTCCCATCCTCTGGCCCGTCTTCTCCAGCCTACTTCCTCTCCTAACCTTGGTCTTGATGTGGGGGTGGAGGGAGGCCAGGGCAGTGTGGTCACTTAACTTTATTATGCAACCATGTAATAGATCCCAGTCCTTCAGGAAGCTTGACAAACTGGAATATGTGTTTAGATTTCTAAACTCAGAGATGTTTCAGAGCAAAGAGGATCAGGCTGTGTCCTCCAGATGGTACAAACGGTTTCCCTCTTCTGTGTACCACTGGGTCACAGCTGCCACTGGAATACAGCTGTTTACAGAGTCTGTGCAGGACAGTATGCGGGGAATGTCAGAGCTGTAGACCTGCTCCTTCCTCCCTGAGGAGGGGAGAGCAGCCAGGCTTTCACATTTCCAATGCCCATTTAGTTCAAGAAGAATTTACTGAAGAACCGCAAAGGGCTCAAGGCTCCCACTCTACATGATATAAGCCTGGGTGCAGTGTGCCAGTGGGCATGTATGAGTTTCTTGTGGCTGCCATAACAAATTACCATGAACTGGATTGGTTAAAACAACAGAAATGTATTCTCTTGTGGTTCTGGAGAGAAACACAGAAGCTCCAAATCAAGACATTGGCAGGGCCACACTCCCTCTGGAGGCTCCAGGAAGCAGTCTTTTTTGCCTCTTCCAGCTTTTGGTGGCTAACAGCTTTCCTTGACACCTGGCTGCATCATTCCAATCTCTGCCTTGGTGGTCACACTGTGTCCTCATCTGTCTTCTCTTCTGTATGTCTCTTATAAGGACACTTGTCACTGGACTAAGGTCCTATCCAGATAATCCAGGATCAGTACCTCATCTTAAGAACTTTAATTTAATTACATCTGCAGAGATCTCTTTTTCTGAATAAGGTACCATTCACAGTTGCTGGAGACTGGGACATGGACATGCAGCCCACTGCAAGTGTGTACTAGTACAAGAGAGAGAAAGAGACAGAGGCCAGGGCATGGAAGAAACCAGTTGCCTACCCAGGGTTCTCAGCTTCCAGCCAGCTCCAGCCCCTAACCCTATTTTTCAGTCATGGGGAAATGTCATTAGTGGTGAGTATCATACATACAGTACTCAAACAGTATAGGTGTTTATCAGGTTTATCATGAATGAGGTATGTTCATCATGCAGTGAGAGTTAAGAGATAGACAGCTTAAAACTATCATGCTTCTCTATCACTGTCTGGGGGAGAAGGAAATGGCAACCTACTCCAGTATTTTTGCATGGAGAATCCCATGGACAGAGGAGTCTGGTGGGCTAAAGAACATGGGGTTACAGAGTCAGACACAACTGAGTGACTAACACACACACACACACATCATTGTCTGGGACCCTTCCGCTCCTTGTCTCTCTGTCCAGCCTTAGTTTAAGGTTTCCATCCTTGGGTCACCACATGGTTCAACCAGGCTGCTGAAGCTTCAGCCATCACATCTACGTTTTAGGTAGGAAGAAGGAGGAAGATTAGGAAGGGCAAAGTGCTGTGTGTTTTCTCAGTCAACTCATTTAAAGAGCTTCATAGAGGGTACACCTAGTGCTTACATCTCTTTGGTCAGAACAGGATGGGCATAGGTGCAAGGGAAGCAAGCAAACTAGGTGTGTGTGTGTGGTGTGTGTGTGTGTTTAATCTATGTTGAACATAATAAAGGGTCATCACTAAGGAAGAAGGGGAGACTAGATATTGGGTGGGCAACTACTCTCTACCACAGGGGCCTCGTAAGCCACACATCTTTGCACTCATGCGGCCGAGGCAGAGAACACTGTAACCTCCTCTAACTTGTAACGTTTGATAATAAAAGAAGCTAACATTTGCTGAGGGCTCTCTGACACTGGACTTGGTTCTTCCAGATTCAATAAAACTTACAACAACCCTCTGAAATTGATTATATTATGGTATTCCTACTTACAGATGAGAAAACTGAGGCTCAGGAGGAGCAGGTAATTTGCCAGCGGTCCCATGGCTGGAGAGTGGCAGAGCCAAGCTTGAACCAGATATGCCTGTGGCACAGCCCAGCCTCCATGACAGTGGGGCTGCTCTGAGACTTTGAGGAGGCTGAAGGAGGGGACTGAGGTCACCCCTGCAGCACAGTGACTGTGGGAGCTCCGCTGAGAGCTGCCTTTTCTTACCTGTTGCTACATTCACCAGATGTGCGACACTCACTTTGTCATCTCTGTGGTATGTTGTTTAGTCGCTCAGTCGTGTCCAACTCTTTGCAACCCCACGAACTTCAGTACACCGGCTGTCCTTCGCTGGCCTTCACCATCTCTCTGAGTTTGCTCAAACTCATGTCCATTGAGTTCATGCTGTGTTATATGTTTCTATTCCTTTAAAAATATTTTCTTAATCCTCTCACCTTCTACTTAGCCCACAGCCCCCTATATTCATATATAGAATTACATGTGAATCATACATAGAGAGATGTGTGTGAATATAAAACACTTGACTTACCCTGCTGACTGCTGCCTAACACGTGAAGCGGCAGGTGGACTCTGCCAGGCACAGCTGACTCCCAGTGCACAAAGTTCTGCTCCTTCTCTGCCGAACACTGTCCACTTGCCCACCTCTGTGCCTTGTACCTACCAACTCTTTTGGGGGAAGAATACTTTCCTTTCTCTCTCATCCTAAGTTTAAGCTGCTTCCTCTAAGACCCCTGATCCAGCGTCCTTTTATCACGCTGTCCTCCTCTGACTGCCCTTGCTGACAGCTCTCCTCGCCTGTCTCCCCGCCTCCTGCGTTCCTTTCTCTCTCCTCACCCCCATCAGTTCTCTGGACCTCTTTTCAGTATCACCCCCTTGGCTTGGAGTTGTCTTTGGGGCCCACATCAGGTGGTACGTATTTTAAGACATGCATTTTCGGAAGGTTGACGGCGATCTCCTGCTTTTTAGGTTCCCTGAGTCCCCCACATCCCTTTGTGCCCACCTCTTTCCACAGCCTGTGATGCACAGTGACAGCACTGGTTCAGCGGGTTACACGCTCCCTGAAGGGCTCTCACACACTCTCGCGTGTTGCGTGCACATGTTCGTGGGACAATCCTGTTTATTTAGGCAAGATACAGAGCGAAAGGGCAGGGAAATGGTCACCCCAGGCAGCAGCAGGTGCGGCCTGTCTGGACCAGGTTTCTCCTTTGCTCCTGAGTTCTCTTACAGGCAGCACTGCAGATGGGGCTCTGCCAGGGTTCAGGAAAGGGCCCAAGCCTTGCTCAGCCACTGTTAGCCTTAGGCTCACCCCTCCCCAGGAATAATTTACACTAAAAATCCCAGGGACCAGGGAGTCTGGTGGGCTGCTGTCTATGGGCTCGCACAGAGCTGGACACAATTGAAGAGATTTAGCAGCAGCAGCAGCAGCAGCAACAACCAACGAACTTGCATTTGTGGGGCTGATCACAAGCATCAGCCTGGAGAAGGAAATGGCAACCCACTCCAGTATTCTTGCCTGGGAAATCCCATGGACAGAGGAGCCTGGTGGGCTACAGTCCATGTGGGTGCAAAGTGTCAGACCCAACAAAGCAACTGAGCACTCAGCACTCACAAGCATCAAGCTCTCCTGGACCTGACCTGGACTTAACACCAGTAAAACCACATCTTCATCCAGGAGGAGAAGGGAGGGTCAGGGTCCAGGAGATGCCAGCTTGGCAACATCTCTGCCCCAGTTTTCAGCACCCCTGATGGCCCAGTTTCCCAAACTTGCCCAGGTGGGTGGGATTTCTAAATCTCATTGTTGCCTAAAGAAAGGACTCCATCTGTGTGGAACTCCAGGTGCTTTAGGAAGGATGTGAGACACTGGCGGAGCAGGGCCAAGCACACTGTGCTTCCCTGCTTTCTCTGATGCTGCCCAGGGGAAGGGAAGCTTTGCACGCACAGTGGGTTCGCTGCTTCTCCTTCCCTTTGCTTTCTGCCCAGGGCTTCTGAACTGGCCTCCCCAGTCGGTATCAGCAGGCACAGGCTCTCTGTTGTGTGTCCATTATGAAGCAGCCGTACTCAGGCCCCCTTAATTCACACCAGCCTCAGCTGCATTGCAAGCCACTGCATTTAACAGATTTGGGGGACAACTCCAAGCCTCACCCCTACTCAGTCTTACCCAGGATAAGATGAGAGCTGCTGCTAAACTAAACTAACAGTATTCTCTGACATGTTTGTTTATCCTCTGAAGGCTCCTGATGACTCAGCTAGAACCAGCTAAATCAAGGTAGATACTGGACAGGATGGAGAGCATGAATTAGATGTATGGTCATGTTCCATCACTGGGATAAGTGCCTAGTAGGTGGGTCAATGCCTTTCTACCAGACACAGTGATGTAGGGCACACATCAAGGTTCTAGGCCTTGGGAGCACCTGAGACTCCCTCCTCTTCTTCAGATGCCCTCCAAGTCCTGTACTCAGTTGCCAGGTCTTGTAGACCATGCCCTTGCAGAAGCTGTCCCTGTCTTTCCATCTTCATCATCCCCACCACTCCAGGTGAGGCATTACCTGCTCATACCTAGATGGATGAAGAGTTAGACGCAACAGAGCAATTTGACTTCACTCTACCTTACAATCCCTGTCCTTACACCCTCCCAGTCTCCTCCTAGCTTGATCTTTTGCCCCCAGTTTCTTGTCTCTCTTTCCGTATTGAGGAATAAACTCCGTCAAGTGCACAGTCTTACTTGTAGCTCACCATAATTGTCCACAGGCACACACATGTATACCCCCACTGAGTCAAGATAAGGAACATTTTCAGCCTTACACCCACTGGCTCCTTTGTGGCCCCTTCCAGCTATTATCCACCTCAAGGGTAACCACCATCCTACCTCTATCCACCATAGACTGCTGCTGCTGCTGCTGCTAAATTGCTTCAGTCGTGTCCGACTCTGTGTGACCCCATAGATGGCAGCCCACCAGGCTCCCCCGTCCCTGGCATTCTCCAGGCAAGCACACTGGAGTGGGTTGCCATTTCCTTCTCCAATGCATGAAAGTGAAAAGTAAAAGTGAAGTCACTCAGTCGTGTCCACCTCTTAGCAACCCCATGGACTGCAGCCTTCCAGGCTCCTCCGCCCATGGGATTTTCCAGGCAGGAATACTGGAGTGGGGTGCCATTGCCTTCTCTGCCACCATAGACTAGTTAACGCCTAATTCTGAGCTCTGTATAAATGCAGTCACACAATAGGAACTCTTCAGCATCTGTACTGTTTCAATTTTGTGCTTCTCAAACTCAGCACCGTATCTGTGAGATTAAGCTATGTTGCTCATAAAATGCCAGTATTTTATTTTTTTCCTTTGCTGGGTAGCATTCCATTGTCTGAATATATGCTTCAATTTCTCTAACCACTCCCCCATAGATGGGCATTAGGTTTTCCAGTTTGGGGCTCTTTCACATACAGCTGCTGTGAGCATTCTTGTCCAAATGTTCACCTCTCCTCGTGTTTCTAATCCCTTCCCTTCCCATTTCTTCACCTCATCCTGCACACATGGCCAGAAATCTGAACACTTCTAACTTGAAGGAAAATGAAAGGAAAAAACAAAATTCTTCTGGCCAGAGACCACCTATTCTCCACTCTTCCCATCTCCTTCCTATATCCCCCACAACTCCTCTTGGACGTGCCGCTGTTATCTCCACGTCTGTGGTGCCCACTCAGGGCAAAATGCCTTTGGATAGTGCTGATTTTCCTGCCCCCACCCCCAGCCCCTTTTCCCCTCCTGCTCTTGAAAGCAGGCTCTCCTCTCCTGGAGTGTTTGATAAAATGGCATCTAGGATGGTCCCTGTCTGCAGACCCAATCCTGGCCTCCCAGACCAACGTCTAATATCACTAATACTACCTCCCCCATTCCTTCAGCTGGGAGTAAGGCCCACTGCCCCGTGCTCCTGCTGTTCGTCATTTGATATTCTTTCATCGCATTTACCACTGTCTGCCTCACACTACTGTTGCTTGGGAATCCACCCCATTACCCGCCTGGGCCTCAAGTCTCTGCATGTTGATCTGCATCTGTTTCATCTCTGATTTGTCCCAACACCAAGCACCGTGGCTGGCACTGATAAGGCTTCCTAAAATGAACAGTATTATTCATTTATTCCTCTCCATGGATTCTCCAGGCAAGAATATTGGAGTGGGTTCAGTCCAGTTCAGTTGCTTAGTCGTGTCCAGCTCTTTGCATGGACTGCAGCACGCAGCACGCCAGGCTTACCTGTCCATTGCCAACTCCCAGAGCTTGTTCAAACTCTTGCCCATCAAGTCGGTGATGCCATCCAACCATCTCATCCTCTGTCATCCCATTCTCCTGCCTTCAGTCTTTCCCAACATCAAGGTCTTTTCAAATGAGTTAGTTCTTCGCATCAGGTGGCCAAAGTATTGGAGTTTCAGCTTCAGCATCAGTCCTTCCAATTAATATTCAGGACTGATCTCCTTTAGGATGGACTGGTTGGATCTCCTTGCAGTCCAAGGGACTCTCAAGGATCTTCTCCAATACCACAGTTCAACAGCATCAATTCTTCGGTGCTCAGCTTTCTTTATAGTCCAACTCTCACATCCATAATTGACTACTGGAAAAACCATAGCTTTGACTAGATGGCCCTTCGTTGGCAAAGTAAAATGCTTTTTAATATGCTGTCTAGGTTGGTCATAGCTTTTCTTCTAAGGAGCAAGCATCTTTTAATTTCATGGCTACAGTCAACATCTGCAGTGATTTTGGAGCCCAAGAAAATAAAGTCTGTCACTGCTTCCATTATTTCCCCATCTATTTGCCATGAATTGATGGGACCAGATGCCATGTTCTTAGGTTTTTGTTTTTTTTTAATGCTGAGTTTTAAGCCAGCTTTTTCACTCTCCTCTTTCACTTTCATCAAGAGGCTCTTTAGATCTTCTTCACTTTCTGCCATAGGGCAGTGTCATCTGTATATCTGAGGCTATTAATATTTCTTCTGGCAATCTTGATCCCAACTTGTGCTTCATCCAGGCTGGTATTTTGCATGATGTACTCTGCATATAAGTTAAATAAGCAGGGTGACAATCTATAGTCTTGACATGTTCCTTTCCCAATTTGGAACCAGTCTGTTTTTCCATGTCCAGTTATAACTATTGCTTCTCAAGCTGCATACAGATTTCTCAGGAGGCAGGCAAGGTGGTTTAGTATTCCTACCTCTTGAAAAATTTTCCACAGTTTGTTGTGATCCACACAGTCAAAGGCTTTGGTGCAATCAATAAAGCAGAAGTAGATGTTTTTCTGGAACTCTCTTGCTTTTTGGATCTTGGCAATTTGATCTCTGGTTTCTCTGCCTTTTCTAAATCCAGCTTGAACATCTGGAAGTTCATGGTTCATGTACTATTGAAGCCTGGCTTGGAGAATTTTGAGAAGGATGCCTCTTCTCCAGGTTATCTTCCCAACCCATGGATCAAACCTGGGGCTCCCACATTGCAGGAAAATTCTTTACCATATGAGCCTCCAGGGAAACCCATTCATTTATTATTTCTCATTAATAAATTATTAAATGGCTTACTATTAAATTATTTGCTACCTGTACCTATATTATGAAGATTCTGTCTCTGAAACATATCCAAAAAGTTTAAAGCCTTCAAACTTTAAAGAATAAGATGAGGAGATATATATATACATACATATATATATATATATATATATATATATAGTGTATGTGTGTGTGGTTGTCAGAATTCTCAGTCTAGGATGGCTCTGAGTTGGTGCACACAAGTGGCTGAGTGTGTGGGGGCTATGGGGGTCACTCAGGCTATGCAAGGGCAGGCTGTTCTTGAACATTTGGGTGGATTCAAAGATTCTTTGATTCCGAGTTAACCTCAGTGAGGGCAGGAATACTCCGAAGACAGCAGAAGAGAGGAATGCTCGTAGGCATTCATCAGACCCCCAGTGGCTGACTGCAGCTAATTCAGCCTTGTAGAATATCTTTGTAATGCCCCACAGTCTATTTTTTATCCCAATATTTTCACTGCTTGATGACAGCTGGTTTTTCTATTTGATTTCTGTCTGTGCATACCAGGGTGTGATCAGAAGGAAACAACTTTATCCTCCAGTTTTCCCCTTAGTCTTGAAACGCAACCAATCTAACTAAACCCACATTTACCAAAAGTTAGGTGGGTATGACATCACTTTTGGATGTCAAACACTTAAGTTTTTCACCATAGAATAAGTCTGTAGGACTCTGCCCAGCTGCTTGGGGAAATGCCCTGTAGAGGAACACGGCCTTCTTTGTAACACTCATGCCAGGCACTTTTGTTCCCTCCATGGGCTGTCCTTAAAAGACGGGCTGTGAAATTAGCCTCTCCTTTCCAATGAGCACTATCAAAAGGGCAGCATTCTTAGTTGTCCAGGACTAACATTTCAGAAGAAATGCTAGTTAAATAACTTCTTAGGGTTATACTTTAATCCAGAAATATTATTTATCTAGTGGTCTGAATATCAACCTTGATTTTTATCCTCAAGAGGGAAAAGAGGAGATGGCAACACTTGCTTGAGAGGCTGTCTCTGTGATGAGTCTTTGAATTATGAATCACTGATTTTTTTTTGGGAAGAAAAAAAAAAGATTAACTTTTGGAAAATCCACAGACCTTATTTTTCAGAGCGATTTTAGGCTCATAAAAAAGATTTGTGGAAAATACAGAGTTACTGTATACCCTACCTCCCACAGGGCTTCCCATGTGGCACTAGTGGTAAAGAATCCACTTGCCAATGCAGAAGACATGAGACACGGGTTTGATCCCTGGGTCGGGAAGATCCCCAGGAGAAGGAAATGGCAACCCACTCCAGTATTCTTGCCAGGAAAATTCCATGGATAGACAAGACTGGTGGGCTACAGTCCATGGGTTGCAAAGAGTCAGGTACGACTCAGCACAGGACAGCACAGGACCACCAGGGAAGTTCCCAGAGTAGTAGATTTTGATGAGGTGGTGGTGGATGGTGCTTGAGGAGGAAGAGTGACTTTCACAGGGCTTCCCAGGTGGTGCAGTGGTAAAGAATCTGCCTGTCAATGCAGGAGACACAAGAGACATAGATTCAATCCCTGGGTCTGGAAGATCCCCAGGAGGAAGAAATGGCAACCCATTCCAGTATTCTTGCCTGGAAAATTCCATGGACAGAGGAGCCTGGTGGGCTAGAGTTCATGGGGTCACAAAGGGTTGGATCTGCCTGAGTGTACACACACACACACACACACACACACACACAGTGACTTTAATGTGCAGCAAGAATTGAAAACCACGGGAGAGGCTGAGATGTTTGAAGGAGACTCAAGTGAGAGCAACTGGAAGGTATTTCTTCTAGTGGGCAGGAAACAGAATTATCTGAATTCTCTGCTTCTCTTTATCTTTGTTTCTATATGTAAATGGCATCCATTCATCCAGGCCCATTCCTTACAGAGAGTGACACTGATGTAGAAAGAGTCCAGAACTGATCTTTGATGGAAAGGATTATTCACTTTAGAGGTTCGGTGTAACCCTGAAAGCGGCACTGAAATGGAAGCTCTGTGAGAACAAGGACTTTGTTCTCTTTACTTTGTGTCTCCAGATCCTAGCACTGTATCTGAGGATGCTTGTTATAACACCTAGCCCAGCCTGGCTCATCTACTCCTTGAATCTTCTGTGACACCTTCCACAATCCTCCCAGGAATAAATGAAACACATCAAGAAAGTACTGTTCGCATCCACCATTCCCAGAGAGAGGAGAGGCTGTGACCCCGAAGGCAGTCACTGGCTAGGACTTCTCTTACTGGAGTTACTCTGGGCCATCTGGCATTAGTGGGTGGCAGGGCAGGCAAGTTCCTGCAGCCTGGCAGCAGACGCAAACGTGGCAGTCCTGCCACTCCTGGGAGGCTGGTCTCACACCAGCTATCGCCAGAGAGGAAATGAGAGCTTTCTGGTCGGCCCTGCTTAATGCAAAGTGGTTTACAATGGGAACTATTTTAAATGGACCATCTGGTATAAATTCACATACTAAGAAGGGATAAATATCAAATCATCTCCCGTCCTCCTCAGAAACATCAAAGTCTTGGTTGTAGCCTTTTCTTCCATCCCTAGATAATGTAAATACCAAAGCAAACTTCTTTTGTTCTCCTTCCTCAGAAATGTTCAGACCAGGAGGCCTCATTATGAGTTTGGGGGAAAAAAGTAATTTTTACATAATACTGGAAAAAAATTTTTTTCTTTCCTAAATCAGTCATTCTGTTTTCCTGTAAATGGTGACCACTTGCTTAGTTAACACTCACTGGAAGTCAAATCTGATAATGTAACTAATACGCAAATGACAAGCACTGTGGAATTCTCTGGTATCTGGACTTGGGGTGAGTTGTCCACAGCCTGTTTTTCTACCATGTAGTAAACAGGAAATACCTCTTAAAATTTTTGAAAAAACTCAACTATGGGGGGAAAAAAAAAAACCCAGCACAGGGATGCGTTGGGCAATCAAGAGTTTATTTTGTTGCTTGACCTCCATAAAGAGATGTTTGCCACTGTTGGTGTCTTTCCCCTGGGGAGCCATCTCTTAAAATCAGGAAGAAACTCAACACTTGAAAAGACCAAGAGAGAATTCAGATGGTGTTTCATTCTATTTGAGAAAGACCAGAGTCCTTTCCAGTTTGTATAAAAGCCTTGCCCAAAACACTGAGGTCACATCTCAGTTTTTCCAGAGTAAACAGTTGCCCAGCCAGCCACCATCCTTTCTACTTTCGTTTCAAGTTTTCTACAATCCCTATAATGTGGAAGATCAAATAAAGAGCGTCCTTCAGTTTCTGATGAGACATAATAAGATGTTTCCCCTAAATGTGCATATTTTGATTCAAAAGCTTTAGAGGCAAAAGAAGTCTGGCCCTTCCCCTTAGCCTGGAAGTATCATGCAGAACTTTAGGCCATTAGAGCACAGAAGGCCTAAATAGATATCTCTCCAAAGAAGACATGCAGATGGCCGAGAGACACATGAAACGACGCTCAACATTACTAATTATTAGACAAAAGCAAATCAAAACTACAAAAGGTATCGCCTTACACCAGTTGAATTGGCTGTCTTCAAGAAATCTACAAACAAATGCTGGAGAGGATGTGGGAAAAAAGGAACTCACCTACACTGTTGGTGGGAGTGTAAATTGGTATAGCCATTATGGAGAACAGTATGGATATTTCTTTAAAAACTAAAACTAGAGCTACCATATGATCCAGACACCCCACGCCTGGGCATATATCTGGAGAAAACCACAGCTTGAAAAGATACTTGTACCTCAGTGTTCATTGCAGCACTATTTACAATANATAGCCATTATGGAGAACAGTATGGATATTTCTTTAAAAACTAAAACTAGAGCTACCATATGATCCAGATACCCCACGCCTGGGCATATATCTGGAGAAAACCACAGCTTGAAAAGATACTTGTACCCCCCTGTTCATTGCAGCACTATTTACAATAGCCAGGCCAGGACATGGAAGCAACCTAAATGTCCATCAATGGAGGGATGGATAAAGAAGTGGTACATATATATAATGCAATACTACTCAGCCATAGAAAAGAATAAAATAATGCCACTTGCTACAACAAGAATGGACCTAGAGATTGCCATACCAAGTCAAGTCAGACAGAGAAAAATAAATATCATATAATATCACTTATGTGTGGAATCTAAAAAAAAAATGGTACAAATGAACCTATTTATAAAATAGAAGTAGTAGAGCCACAGATACAGAAAACAAACTTATAGTTATTCCTCCTCCCCAAGGAGGAAGGGGAGGAGGAATAAATTGGAAGATTGGGATTGACATAAACACACTACTATACATAAAATTGGAGAAGGAAATGGCAATCCACTCCAGTACTATTGCCTAGAAAATCCCATGGACAGAGGAGCCTGGTAGGCTATAGTCTATGGGGTCACAAAGAGTCGGACACGACTGAGCGACTTCACTTCATACATAAAATAGATAATAAGAACCCTTGTATAGCACAGAAACTCTATTCAGTACTCCCAATGACTTATATGGGAATAGAATTTTTTAAAAAGGGTGGATATAGATATATAACCAATATACTTTTCTGTATACCAGAAACTAACACAACCTTGTAAATCAATTATACTCCAATTAAACTAATTTTTTTTAAAGAAGAACTTTAGGCAATTAGAAATTACTCCATTGCCCAAGAATCAGTTGATGTTTTCTAATATATTTCAAGCAAATGAAAGCTTTGCGAAGTGAATCAAAAGACATTTAAAAGTGGCATTTGGCTGGACCGTGATAGGAAGTATTAATAGTAAATAGCTTTAGAGAAGAGGCAAGGTTATCTTAGATTTATAGGTCTTGCAAATATTTACGCAAGGTGCTAAAAAGTAGCATCTCGTCTTAAAATTATTGGCCAAAGCGGGCTTATGCTTTTACTTTGTAAGTAAATATTGCTGCGACATCCTAAACAGATTTATTAGGCCTGTCACCAACAGCCAAATATTTATGCAAGCTCCATGGGTTGAAACGGTAATTTAAGGAGCCTGTTTTAACCACAGCATTGTAAATGTTTAAGGTAACATCCTGCCTCTTTGAAGCCGTCCCACCTAGCCATATCATCATATTTATAATAAAAAGACAACTTGTTCAAAGTGATGCATTATTTCCTGCTGTCCAGAGTGAGGCTTCTGTCCTTTTAGCACAGCCAAGCAGAGGAAAAAAAAAAAAAAAAGATTTCAGAGAGATCCTTCTATGCAATACCAGGGAAGAAGCCACTGAATGTATTACTAATGGGAGTTGGGAGAGAGAAACTGTAACTCTTGTAGCAGCTGTAAACACAGGCATACCTCAGAGGTATTGAGGGTTCGATTCCACACCACCACAATAGGAGACTATTGCAATAAAGTATGTCACACGATTTTTTAAATTTCCCAGTGCATATAAAAGTTGTGTTTATACTATACTGTGGGCAATAGCATTATATCTAAAAATATGATGTACATAAAATTATTTAAGATATTTCATTGCTAAAAAATGCTAACCATCATCTAACAACGCAGGGTTGCCACAAATCTTCAACTTGTTTTAAACACACACAGTTTGTGAAAACACAATAAACCAAAGTACTAATAAAATAAGTTGATGGGTTTCCCTGGTGGCTTAGAGGTTAAAGAGTCTGCCTGCAATGCAGGAGACCTGGGTTTGATCCCTGGGTCGGGAAGATCCCTGGAGAAGGAAATGGCAACCCACTCCAGTATTCTTGCCTGGAGAATCCCGTGGATGGAGGAGCAGATGGTGGGCTACAGTCCATGGGGTCACAAAGAGTTGGACACGACTGAGCGATTTCACTTCACTTCACTTCACTTCATGCCTTTGCTATGGAGTAGTTTTTAAAAATGCAATTAGACCTTGGTAAGAATACACAGATATATTTAATAGTTGTATTCATTTTTCAATCTATTTTGGTTTAAAGTACCTCAGTAACTACTGATAAGGTTTGCTCCCAAGTCTGGTCTGATTTATCAGAATAAACTTGTATCTGTGTATGACTAGCTAAGTGAATTCTGGGCTTTGCTAAGTTCTGGCTAGTTCCTTTGCTTTGGTCCTATTGGCCTCAATACCAGACTATGATATATCCTTTAGGACCCTTTCAGTAGCAAGTGAAACAAACCGAACTCAACTAGCTTAAACAACACAGATCAGGCATTGGCTTATATAATGGAAAGGTCCAGGAGGAGCGCCTTCTGGCACAGTTGGATTCAGGTGCTCAGAGCTGTTGCTGAAATCCTTTGCTCTGCTTTCCTTTGTACTGACTTCACTCTTCAGCAGGTTTTAGTTTTGTGGTGGTCAAGATGAGCTCTAGCAGCTACAGACATTTTTTTTTTTTCCTACCAGCAAAATTGCAGAATGAGATTTGGTTCAGACTGGGATACATGGCTGTTCCAGCCATGATGACTTTGGGTGCCTACCCTTGTTGAAAGAGGGAGAGGTGTGAGTACCAGAAACAAATCTGAGTGAAGTCACAAAAGCTGGAGTTTGCTGATTAAGATACTTTTTATAGCTATGCGCAAACACAAGAAGCTTGTTTTCAGATTCCAAAGATGACACTAAGATAGATGTGCTGGATGAGTCTCTAGAAACCAGAAGCTGCCTGTCAAACTGGTAGTCAGTGACATGCCAAGAAATTAAGAGAATGGGAGAGATTAAAAAAAGAGTTCATTTGTGTAGACGTTTACTAAATACCCATCACAAAGAATTTCAGCAGATCTGCTCAAATTGGCTAACATCCTAGTGTTGATTAACCTAATAGCATTGTTAAGGATTAAGACAATTTACCTCAGACACGGACTTCCCTGGTGGTCCAGTGGTAAAGAATCCACCTGCCAATGCAGGAGACATAGTTTTGAACCCTAGTCCAGGATGATTCCACATGCCACAGGGCAACTAAGTCTGTGCACCACGATTGCTGAGCCTGCTCACCCTAGAGCCTGTGCTCCACAAGAGAAGTCACCGCAGTGAGAAGCTCACACACCACAACTAGAGAGCAGCCCCTGCTCACCGCAACTGGAGAAAGGCCACGCGCACCGACGACGACCCAGAGCGGCAACTGCAGAAAGCCCACGGGCACCAATGACCCAGAGCAGCAACCGCAGAAAGCCCACTCGCACCAACGACGACCCAGAGCGGTCAAAAATAAATAAATAGGTAAAACTTGAGAAAAATATTGGCCTTGTTTCACCTGAGGTGCTTATAAAAAATGCAGAATCTTGGAGCCCAGATCTCTTTGTCATGCCATCAGGGAATAGGGTATCAACATTTTCACATACTTGCTAGGAAAATTTTAATAAACTGGCTTACATGGTAAAAATATGGGTATTTTAGACCATAGGGTGTATGTTTCCACTTAATTCTACTTGCTATCTGCTCACTACCTGGTTAGTTGACATCTTGTTGATGCCATATGCACAAGAAAAAAATGGCCCCAGATTATGGCTAGAGTACAGATGGAATACTTTAGGTAATAGGATTATTGGGGTAAATTGAATTATCAGCCCCAATTCTTCACCTTATACTGGCAGGGAATATTTGCCCACTTCTTGACTTTGAGTTTGCCCATATATCTTGCCTTGCTCAATGGAATGTGGACAGATGTAACAGACACAATTCTCAATCTGGGCCTTTGGAGACCTTCAGTATCCCGACTTGCCCTCTCCCATTTTTGCCAAATCCTTGAAAGGCATTTCCCCTGAGTAGAGGTAAGCCACCTTTCATTCCAGGCCCAAAGTAACCCATTTGGAGCAGAGCTTCCCAGAGAAGTCTGGCTGGACTACAGCTTGAAGCAAAGCCTCCCAGACACAACAAACTTAAACCAACCAAGCTCAGTGATAGACCCATGAGAACAAGTGATTGCTGTTTTAAGCCACTGAGTTTGGGTCGTTTTCTTACACAGCGTTGTATACTAACAGAGGTAACCAATACAGTCAAGGGCTGTAAATATCTTTGGGGGTTTGGTTTGATTTGATTTGGGTTGACTCTGCCTGAACTGAGGGAAGCAATTTGGAGAGTAAGTGGCAATTTCAGTAGGAGGGATCTTTCTGGGTGACAAGGGGCTCTAGCTTCTTGGGAATCCAGGAGAGATGAGGTGGAACTGTGTTCATTGTCAGGACCGTCATCGTAAACAACAAACACTAAAGGCACCTGCCCTAGGCCCAGTGCTGGGGGAAATTGTGGGAGGTATAAGGTCAGGTCAGTGCTCTAGAAAAGCTATGATCCCACTGCAGGACAAAATCTGGGTGGAGGCACTGAGACCACCCTCTGACACTATACAGACGTAGAAGTCAGGCCTAGCCAATCAGAGCCTTTCATTTCCTTTGGCTATAGTGATTGGTTCAAGGATGGGCACGTGACCCATAAAGCTAGACCAATACAATTCAATTTCTAGACTCCCTTTGATATTATTAGAAATGAGATGAATTCCTTTCACTAGAGATGATTAGCAGACAGGTTGTGAGCCTGTACTGTGGTCAGTCTTCTCCTTGCTCCATCATGGGAAGTGAAGTGAAGTGAAGTGGCTCAGTCATGTCCGACTCTTTGCGACCCCATGGACTGTAGACTATACGGCTCCTCCGTCCATGGGATTTTCCAGGCAAGAGTGCTGGAGTGGATTGCCATTTCCTCCTCTAGGGGATCTTCCCTACCCAGGAATCAAACCCAGGTCTCCCACATTGCAGGCAGACGCTTTACCGTCTGACCGCCAGGGAAGCTACCATCATGGGAGGAATCTGTCAAATGGAATTCCATCTGAATCGACTCAATCTGGCCAGATTTCATTCAAGGCACACTGGTTAAAGAATAAGACCTTGGTACTAATGGTAAAGAACCTGCCTCCCAATGCCAATGCAGGAGACTTAAGACATGTGGGTTCAATCCCTGGGTCAGGAAGATTGCCTGGAGAAGGAAATGGCTACTCACTCCAGGATTCTTGCATGAGAAATCACATGGACAGAGGAGCGTGATGGGCTATAGTTGATGGGGTTGCAAAGAGTCAGGCACCACTGAAGAGACTTAGCATGCATGCACGAAAAGTGAAAAATTCTCCCTGATTCTAACCACCACCCAAGCAAGATTTCAACACAGAAGTTTCCAAGCCCCTGGAGCTGAGTGGAATGACTCAGAGTGAGTGACCATCCTCACTGGTGGTTCCCAGGATTTCAAGGAGGGCAAAGCTGAAAGCTCATTTGATTCAGGAGCTCCAGTGGAAATCCATTTCCTTCCTCATGTCTCTGTTCTTACTTTCTGGTTGACACTGCCACCCAGGACCTCTATATAATTTGCAGGGCTCAGAGCAAAATGAAAATTCAGAACCCTTTCAAAATTTACTCAGAATTTCAAGACAGTGACCACAGAATATTAGGCACCTGGTGTGGACTCCTCTGAGTGGGGGTGGGGGGTGGGGGTCATGGTGATGGTGTAGGTGTCGCACAGGCAGGAAGCTGCCCCTGTGTCACCTGGAGGGTAATCGCTACAGCTGATGTCTACCTGTGTTAAAGGAAGCACCAGCCAGGGGTCCAATCCTGGGGGAAATCATAAGACGACTCCCAGACGTTCATCCAACAGTCACCGTCTCAACCACCTCCAAGCCACCCATCAGGGAGAGTGGTTAAGTCAAGTGAGGGCCAGCTCCACAGAGAAAATCAGCTGCTTCCTCCTGTCCAGCCCAGCTTCAGGGCTGAAAGACAAGAGCAGACATAGCAGTGACTGGGAACCGTTCTGCAATCGCAGTACCCTTCCCAGCTGGGCTTCTTACCACAATCATTCCAAAAATATTTGTCTGTGAGCCCCTAAAAGTGCCTTGCCTGTGGGTTTGAGCGATCACAGCTGTGAAGGTTGCACAAGAGGAGCACAGCGTCTTTGCTACCACACGTGGAACTCAGCACAGCCTAGAAATGCTCGAGCCAGCCTCTGCCAAGGTAAGACTGGCCCACTCCAGGGACCCCCAGCCCACAGCAACTGCTCAGCACGTGCAGACATTTGGCGACCAGACCCTCCTTTGAAGTCTACGCAAAACTGGGCAAACGTTCCTGCCTGGGAACATGTGGCTGTCAGTGGAAGGAAGGGTATAGTAGAGGCTCCCTCTCGCCTGGCCCCAAAGTTTAGGAGCTGGCACTTCTTTTCCTACAGTGTGAGAGCTTCTGCTGTCCCCACGCAGAGCTCAAAGGCTCATCTACTCATCCCTGTCTTTAAAAAGCTCAGCCCAGTGCTTAAGGTCAAGGTGAAAGTGCCCACTTGGTGTACTCCTGATTTCCCTTGAAAGAAATAAGAAAATGGCTCTCAAAGTGTGACCCCCAGACCAGCAGCAGCAGTAACTGGTTAGAAATGCAAATTCCAGGCACCACCCCAGATCTATTAAATCAGAGACTGTGAAGGCAGGAACCAGTAATAGTAAACCATCACACCACTTGCTTTCAACAATAAGCATTTTAAGAATGACCACAATGCTTATAACCAAGTTTATTCAACATTTCTATTTGCCAGGTACTGTTCTAACTTCTTTTACATGGATGATTATCTTTCTAAACCATACAGTTTTGGTGTTTCGTTATAGCAGCCTGAGCTGGGACAATGGGGACCGCTGAAATCATACTTCTAGGTCTTTACAGGACATAGCTGGGATGTAATGTGATCAAGGTCAGCATCTGTATCAGACTGACATGCACCACACAGCCACTTGCTGAGTTTTGGGCACCGTTGACCAAGCAAGCCGATACAGAAGTTACAGCATGATGTAAGGGAAGTAGGCCATTACTAAAGTATGCAAGCATTCTCTGCTTATGGTGACAGCTGACATTTATTGAGGTCTTCCCGTGTGCCAGGCCCTGTTCTGAAGACATCATAGATTATTATCCTAACTAAACAGAATAGGAAATGGGAATGTATATTGGTTAATGCACTTCCCAGGTGGCACAATGATAAAGAACCCACCTGCCAATGCAGGAGACATAAGAGATGTGAGTTGGATCCCTGGGTTAGAAGATTCCCTGGAGGAGGGCATGGCAACCCACCCCAGAATTCTTGCCTGGAGAATCCCATGGAAAGGGGAGCCTGGTGGGCTACAGTCCATAGGATGGCAAAGAGTCAGACATGACTGAAACAACTTGGCATGCATGCATGCATTGGTCTTGTTTGTTCCAGCTTATACAACTGATAACTGATGGAGCCAGAAATCAAACTTACGCAGTCTGGCTCCAAAGCCTGGGCCCTTAACTCCAATCCTACCTCCTCTTCAGTGTGACCTGAAATGGATTTTGGCTACAGAGAGAAATGTGCCTTGAGTTCCCCCACCATCCCAGCCCTGACCTCAGCCACCAACAGAAACCAGATCTAAAAGGAGGCACAGAGATTCAGTTTGCTGTACACCTGAAACTAACACATTATATCAACTATACTACAACAAAAATGAACAATTATAAATAAGTAAGAGCCACAGACGTTCACCTGGCTTGGACCTCAGCCACAACTTGGAGAAGTTAGTATCTATTGATGAAAGAATCAAGGTGCTGTAGGTTAAAACAAAACTAAACTTGACCAACAAATGGTGGCTAAATCAACAGTGGCACATGTGTTTAATTTGGTGAGATTCTGGTGAACCATAAATCAGAAAAAAGCCTGGCGGTGAGGGGGGGGGCATTTAGTGGGGCCTCCTTACTGGGCTGTGTTTGTACCAAGCCAGGGCTGGAGCCACAGCTCTGGGTGAGCCTTGCCCTGCCATGCAGGACTCCTGGGGCCTGGCACGCTGCTTGTCTGCTGGTGGTTGTGCTAACAGCTGGCCTGGCTCAGTGAGCAGTTGGGGGGGCCACTCCTGCACACCTGCAGGCTGTGCCCCTGGCACCACAAAGCTGGGCACTAGACTGCTTCCAACATTCCAGCTGATGCCTTCCTCAACCAAGAAGGGCTTTAGGAAGACAGCCCTTGGGGACTTGGCTGGGTTATGGGGACCCCTGCAGTGAGGAGCCAAGTAAGAAATGAATCAGATGGACGGTTCTCAGCAGGGAACGTGGAGAGAGCATGTGAACCCAGCCTTCCTCTTGTTCGGCACAAAGTGAAAAGGCTGGTGGGGACTCTACTATGGAGTCTTTCAAGCACCCCACATCCTATGTTCCCTGAAATTTGTAGACTGGTATTTTCATCTAAAACTCTAAAAGCAGGTGTAGGGTGGAGTAGCAGCTTGCCTGAGAAAGGTCAGTGCTTGCTGGGTTTGGGAGAAGGAAGAAGAGGATTCATTCACGTTTCCCAAGCCAAATGCGGGCCTGAGGAAGGGAGCTGCAGGGGCGATGAGGTGACCCCCGCAGAGAACCAGCCAGAAGCCAGAGAGGCGGGGCCAGGCGGCAGCTGCAGCCAGCAAAGCAGATGTTGCTTCAGAGGAATCTCAGGTGTGAAATGTGAACTTGCCAGTGCTGAGGATGCAAGAAACCAGGGAAGCACAAGCTCTGGGGCACGCAGCACACAGAGCGTCCTAATGATAGACTGCGGTGACAGCTTGTCCACTGTCCTCTAATTCACCCGGCCTCTCCCTCCCGGTGCTATCCTGACCCTCAGAGCTAAACAAAACCTGGAAAAGAAGGAGGTCTAGTGAGGAAGGGAGGAAAAGACATTACTGTATCCATGTCCACTGCAGTCTCCTTGCCTGAGGCAGATCAGAGCTAAAGGAGGAAACATGCCCATTGGATGAGAGTAGAGTTTAGTGGATAAGCCTGGACATTCAACACTCGAAATTGACCAAAAAAGCTATTGGATTGCCTGAGACGTTACCCAAAGGGTAGTGAAGAATAATTCAAGTCTTCAGAGTATCTGATGAGAAATGGTAAGAAAGGAAAGATGGTGCTTTCTAGGTAGACTTTTTGATGTTCAATTCATTCATCCATACATCTTCATATATTAAACACATATACACATCTCTCTTTATATATATATATATATATTTGTAAGTATAAGGATCAGTGGCAACCCACTCCAGTACTCTTGCTTGGAAAATCCCATGGACAAAGGAGCCTGGTAGGCTGCAGTCCATGGGGCTGCTAAGAGTCGGGCACGACTGAGCGACTTCACTTTCATGCATTGGAGAAGGAAATGGCAACCCACTCCAGTGTTCTTGCCTGGAGAATCCCAGGGATGGCAGAGCCTGGTGGGCTGCTGTCTATGGGGTCGCACAGAGTCAGACACGACTGAAGCGACTTAGCAGCAGCAGCAGCAAGGATGTCCAAAAAAGACAGGTTGATACTAGGTGATTGAAAGATGATACAGTATTATAAAAGGAGTGATGGGAGATTTGTAGCAAAGGGTGAAGCAAATGCCAAGGATATGTCTTGGACCCTTGGAGAAAGAGCATGGCCATATGCCAAGAATTTGTCATTGAAAAGTCAACACATGACAAGTATACAGCAGATGATGGGAAGAGGCTGGTACCTATGAACAGGTATCCAGGCTGACACTTCAGTGGGCAGCCCCAGAAGTGCAGGGCCAAGTGTAATGGGGATCAGTTATCTCTGTAACAGGGGATCAATTATTTCATGGTTTTTAGTGGATATTTTGTGAACACTCATAATGTGCTTGGAACCATCAGGACATATGAGTAGTCTTTTAAACAATAAGCATTTTCATCACCTACATGGAATTTCTTACACTCTTGACTCATAAAATATAATGAGGTCGCTTTCTCTTAAAAGACCCTATCCTTCACAGAGTAGATATTTTGTGTAGTTATAGAACCCTAATCTCTATTTTGACAAGGCAGACAGATGTGTGTCATGTGGTAAAATCAATATTATTATCCATGGAACAGTAGCAGACTAGCCAATCTGTCCTTCACCTTGGCACTCAGGATCAACTTAGAGAAATGTTAGCATCCAGCTCTTAAAATAGTCTGTACATTAGATGAAACACACTTGAGTGCACACACTGTCTTAGAAGAAAGGAAAACATATTGATCAAAGAATGTCTCAAACTTAGCAATATTAGACTACATTACTAAGAGTAATGCTAATAGTATATGTTAGTTACATTAGTTACTAATAGTACATTAGCACACAATAGTAATACTAGTAGTATACAGTAATAATATTAGTATACATTACTTAGTGAACTTAGTAATGTATTACAGTAGAAAGTAATGACCCCAAGTGTAGAAAATGAAAATGTACTCATCCCTGTATAAAAGTCCAGAGTGAAGCAGGTGATCTTGGGTGCAGGTATTTCCAGCCACGAGCTCATCCACACACCAGGCTTGATATCGCTCCCATTATCAACATGTGACTTCCATTGCTGAGTCTAAGAATGCACTGCCACCATTTCTCAGTGGTTAGGGACGTCCCCCCCCCACCCCATGCTGCTCACATCATTGCCTTTCACATCCCCATGGCCCAAATGGGTCAAAAGGCCACAAAATGGTCACAAGGCCACAAGTAAGGCTGGATAATACAGTCTGTGGCTGGTCACCAACATGCCCAGTGAAACGCAGGAGTTCTGTTACTAAATAAAAAGTGGGAGAATGGATACAGGGAGTACTGGGGGGACAGTAGTCTCCTCTATGACTCAGTAATTATTAGACAAGAATTAAGTCTGTATTTTCACTTAACAAATGTTTATTGGATACTGCTTGTGTGCCAGGACTCTGTCTTGCCATACAGATAAAGTTCAAAGAAAAAAAGACTTTGTGAATGTGATTGATGCCTTTGTTAAAAGGAAAATCCCAACCTATGTTAACTAAATTCACAGATAGATCATCCCTTATAGATTCATTTCTCTGCGGGAGAGCACAGTGAAGGCGAACCCCTTCTCCTCACCTGGCATCAGTTGAATTAAAATGTTTTGAACACCCAGCAGTGATGCAGCACTGGGTGAGCTCACGGAGACATGAAGAGTAGGCATAGTGTTCACCAGGTGCTGGAAACCAAACCGTTTTGGCCTGGCAGGAAAAGTCACATCCAGGACTGCAAGTGAAGCCTTCTGCTATGTGTTATCCTCTCTCCGTATCCATACTGCACGTGTAGTCCTAACTCAAAAACAGTTCTTTAAAGTTGTCCTTTAGGAGCAGAGAGAGAGAGAGCTGGGCTGGCAGACCAAAGCCCTGGGTTATGTAATGACTCTGGTGCTGAGCAGGACCTTGAAGAAACAATAGACGGAGCCTAGGTTTCTGGTGCAAGAACTCCTCCAATGAACATGCATCTGTCACGTGCCCTGCAGGCTCTGTGCTAGGACTATGGAGGCGGCTTCTCTTTACCACCTTCTTGGAGTCTTCCTGATGCTCTGTGTACCCCAGCTTCTGTGGACGAGAAACATACGGCTGGAGTCTCATCATGCACACAAAGCATACAAACATGGGTGTGGGTGTTTGTGGCAGAGCCTGCTAATTGTCCTCCAGCGTCCCTTCTCCTGTTCTTTCATTATAATATAATCCTTGATTTTCACTTGGGCACAAGGCCACCCCTCACACCCTTCTTGGTAGCAACAAAATTCTGGCCAATGGGGTGTGAGTGGAAGCGATGTGTGCAACTTCTGAATTAAGCTCTGAAAAATAAGAGGCGAGCCCTGCTGTGTTTCTTCCCCCTTCCTGCTGGTGAGTCATCTTGTACCATGTAGATGGGAAGGATGGCAGAGAAATGGGATGGGAGAAAACTGGTACCCTGTATTAGATTATTATTTCCCTATAATAAGCCATTCTAAAATATAGTTGCTTAAGTAACAAACATTTATGGTCTCCCTCTGCATCAGAAATCTGGATCTCCTGGCTCAGAGTCTCTCTCAAGTCTGCAAACACAGTGCTGGCCAGGGCTGCTGGATCTCAGAGATTCACTGAGGTGGGACCCATGTCCAAGCTCACTCCTGTGGTTGTTGGCAGCCATCAGGTCCCAGCTGGCAGTTAACCCAGGACATCACTTCCTCTCCCTGTGGGCCTCTCTGTGGGGCAGCTCACAGCATGGCAGTGGCTTCCCAGAGAGTGAGAGAAACAGAAAGAGCCAACAAAATGGAAGACACTCCTTCTATACCCTACTCTCAGCAGCCACATCCCATTACCTCTGTGTGCNATGTCCCCTTGCCCCCGCATAGGCACAGCCTGCCCTGTTATGAACGCCTCCCGCCAGAGGGGTGCACCTGTTACCCGTGATGAACCTACACATGTCACTATATCCCAAGTCCTTCGCTTACTTTACGGCTCACGCTTGGTGTCGCACGTTCTCCGAGTCGGATATGGGTCTACCAACACAGCCTCACGCAGTGGAGTGTCACTCCCATGGAAACCCAGCGGATGACTCCGTAAGGAAAACTCCATCTCCCCTCAACCTTCACTGGACAAATGCCAATTTAGCATCTACTGTGTGCCAGGTCCTGGGCACAGGGTCACAGCTTAGAGTAAAACTGACAGAAATTCCTGCCCTTGTGGAGAAGAGGCATACAGTACTGTATGGTGAATGCTGCAGAGAGAAGCAGGAGAGGAGGCTGGTGGTTGCAGTTTAAAATACAGGGATCAGATCTGCTATCAAAATGCCCATCTTAAATGTCCATCCACAGAAGAATGGATAAAGAAAGATGCGGTACATAAATACAATGGGCTATTCCTGAGCCATAAAAAAGAATGAAATAATGCTATTTGTAGCAACGTGGATGCAATTAGAGATTATCATATCAAGTAAGTCAGATAAATACAAATGCCATATGATATCACTTACATGTGGCTTCTAAAATATGATACAAGTGAACTTATTCACAAGATAGAAACAGCCTCACAGACTCAAAAATCAAACCTATGGTTACCAAAGGGGAAAGTGGGGTTGGGGAGGGATAAATTAGGAGTTTGGGATTAACATATAACTAGTTATATGTTATACAATAGCTATATAACATATAACTGCGAAGTCACTCCAGTCGTGTCTGACTCTGTGCGACCCTATAGACGGAAGCCCACCAGGCTCCCCCGTCCCTGGGATTCTCCAGGCAAGAACACTGGAGCGGGTTGCCATTTCCTTCTCCAATGCATGAAAGTGAAAAGTGAAAGTGAAGTTGCTCAGTCATGTCCGACTCTTACTGACCCCATGGACTGCAGCCTACCAGGCTCCTCCATCCATGGGATTTTCCAGGCAAGAGTACTGGAGTGGGATGCCATTGCCTTCTCCAACATATAACTATTATATATAATATATATATAACATTAACATATTAACTATTATATATAAAATAGATAATCAACAAGGACCTACCGTATAGCACAGAGAACTCTGTTCAACATTCTGTAATAACCTATATGGGGAAAGAATCTGAAAAGGAATAAATATATATGTGTGTGTGTGTGTGTGTGTGTACATAACTGATTCACTTTGCTTACACCTGAAACTAACGCAACACTGTAAATCAACTATGTTCCAATTTAAAATAAAAATTAAATTAAAAATAAAGTAGTGATGAGGTTTGATATCAAAAGCATGATCAACAAAAGTAAAAACAGACAAATCAGACTTTGCCAAAATTTAGAACATTTGTGTTTCAAAGGACATTGTCAAGAAAATGAAAAAAGAACCTAACAGAATGCAAGAAAATATTTGCAAATCATATATTTGATAAGGGTCTCATATCAGAATAGATAAAGAACACTTACAACTTGAGAAGAAGAAGACAACCCAATTAAATAACGGGCGGAGTTTGAAAAGACATTTCTCCGAAGAAGATGAGGAAAAAGCAAATCAAAGTACAATGAGATTCCACTTCAGTCCAGTAGGATGATAAGAATGAAAAAAACAGAAAACAGTGAGTGTTGGTGGGCTTTCCCTGGCGGCTGAGTGGTAAAGAATCAGCCTGCCAATGCAAGGGACGTGGGTTTGATCCCTGGTCCAGGAAGATCCCACACGCTGCAGGACAAGTCAGCCTGGATGCCACAGCTGCTGAGCCAGTGAGCTGCAACTAGTGAGGCCCGTGTCCCTAGGGCCCATGCTCAGCAACAAGAGAGGAGCCCCCACTCTCTGCAACTGGAGAAAGCCCAGCAATAAAGGCCAGCGCAGCTATAAATAAATAATCTTAAAAAAAAGAACTGGGTTATTTAAAAAATAAAGTGTTGGTGAGAACGTGAGAAACTGGAGCCACTGTACGTTGCCAGTGAGAATGTAAAACAGTGCAGCCACTGAGGAAAATAGTTAGATGGCTCATCAAAAAGTTAAGATATAGAATTACCATAAAATCTAGCAATTCCACTCCTAGGTATACAGCGAAAGAACTGGACAACCAGTACTCAGATATATGGTCACAGAAGCAATATTCACAATTAGCCAAAAGGTGGAAACCACCCAAACGTCCATCAGGGAATGAATAAACAATATATGATATATCCATAGCATGGAATATTATTCTGCCATAAAAATGAAGCACTAACTCACACTACAGTGTGGAGGGGCCTCAAAAACATCATGCTAAGTCAAAGAAACCAGATACAAAAGACTATGTATCGTATGAATTCCATTGATATGAAATGTCCAAAACAAGCAAGTCCACAGTCAGAAAGCAGACTGGTGGTCGCCAAGGACTGAGGGGGCTGGGGGAAGGGGCAATGGTGAGTGGTTCCTTAATGTTTTGGAACTAGATAAAGGTGATAGCTGAACACCGTTCCGAATGTACTGAATACCAAGAAATTGAAAATGGCTAGTACTGTTATGTGAATTTCACCTCAATAAAAAACAACATGGTAATCAAGCCTCAAAGAATCAGCCCTTTCAAGATCCGAAGGAGGAAGGTGTAGGTCATATGGCCATTTCTAGATGCATATACCCTCTCTCTATGGGCACAAACGCCTCCCTGAAACCTGGAACACTGCTCCAGCCGCCAGACAGTCCCACTGGAGGGTCTGCCCTTGGGGAGGGTCTGTCCTGTTCACTTCATATCAGGACCTGATCTGCTGATCAGCAGGTGATCCACAATATCCCTGCTTCCCCGGCCAGATCTGCAGAAGCATCCTCAGGCCAACGGCCTTAATAAACAAAATTGGCAATTTCTTTTCTTTTTAATTTAATTTTTAAAATTTTATATTGGAAGAGAACAAAAGAGGAAGAGAAGAAAAAAGACCTAGGGAAACAAATTCAAAACAATTAACAAAATGGCAATAAGAACATACATATCAATAATTACTTTAAATAAAAAAGTCAGTAAAGAATCTGCCTGCAGTGCAGGAGACCCGGGTTCAACCCCTGGGTTGGGAAGATCCCCTGGAGAAGGAAATGGCAACCCACTCCAGTATCCTTGCCTGGAAAATCTCATGGACGGGGAGCCTGGTGGGCTACAGTCCATGGGGTTGCAAAGAGTCAGGCACGACTGAGTGACTAATACACTAACACAACAAGACTGGCAGTTTCTGAGAAGGAGGCTTAGGTGTGGAGAGATGGGTACTAGAGGGAGAAAGCCTAAGGGTACTGGTTACTCTGGAGCGGGGTCTCCCAACTTCTGCACTACTGACATGACGAGGGGCTGATTGTGGAGCTAGAAAAGCNACTAACACAACAAGACTGGCAGTTTCTGAGAAGGAGGCTTAGGTGTGGAGAGATGGGTACTAGAGGGAGAAAGCCTAAGGGTACTGGTTACTCTGGAGCGGGGTCTCCCAACTTCTGCACTACTGACATGACGAGCGGCTGATTGTGGAGCTAGAAAAGCCTCTTGAGGGTCCCTTGGACAGCAAGGAGATCAAATCAGTCAATCCTAAAGGAAATCAGTCCTGAATACTCAGTGCAAAGACTGACGCTAAAGCTCCAATACTTTGGCCATCTGTCGCAAAGAGCCAACTCACTGGAAAAGACCTTGATGCTGGGAAAGACAGAAGGCAAAAGAAGGGGATGGCAGAGGAGAGATGGTTGGATGGTATCACCAACTCAATGGACATGAGTTTGAGCAAACTCTGGGAGATAGTGACGGACAGGGAAGCCTGGCCAGTCTATGGGGTCACAAGGAGTCAGGCATGACTTAGCAACTGAACAACAACAATAACAATTCTCTGTGGGCGGGGTTTCAGGGGAGCTGTCCTGCATACTGTAGGGTGTTGACCAGCATCCCTGGCCTCTACTCACTAGATGCCAATAGCATCCTCCTCTCCAGTTATGAGAATCAAAACTTATGACAACCAAAATTCATCTCCAGATATTGTCCACAGCCCCTGGGAACACTGAAATCCACTGTTGTGCGGAAGGATCAAATAGCATGTTTGGACCTTGGCCAGGTTGATGAACTACTGCCCTCCTCCCAGCTTTCTCTCTTGGAAACTTAACTAGCCTCGGTATCCTGTTTAGCCCTAGAGTTACATTTAGCATCATGGAAGCTTCATAAAAACCAAGAGATCTTACAGGCTGGAGTTGGAATATATACCCACTTTCCCGGTGTGAAAATGAAGTCTGAAATAGGCAACCTGGGAATAAGAGTCTAACAAAGGAAAAGCAGGTCTTCTTTGTCACCAGCTTCAGCCTTTGCCTCCAGCTGAAAGCAGTCGAGCCATGCTCCACGCACACTCTGAAAAGCAAATTCAAGACTCAGGGCAATTTGGGGAGTCAACAAAAGCCATTCCTGCTGACGATCATCTCTGATTGGCTTCCTGCCTCCGAGCTGATGGTCATTAGGAGCACAGAGAACAAAGCTGGGCTGTGTTGCACAAATACTCCATTCTGCCTCACCCTGCAGCCCAGAAAATAAGAGACAATATTTGTACACAAAGAAGCAATGCCAAGCCCTTCCCCGGCCTCCCCTCGCCGAGGCTTCTGAAGCCATGATTTGAATCTGATGAATTCGCTTTCCTTCTCTGCCAACTAGCTCCCTGTTTGCTTCTGCACCAAGCTGCTGCCTCACTCTTGGGGCCCCCTGGCCTCCTGCCCCTAAATGGCTGGGATGTGACTTCCTTTGTATCTGATTCGAGCTGAGGTTCCAGGAAGAGTCCCACAAGACCAGCAGCAAGCTGCACTTTCATGGGCTGCATTATCAGGCTTTCAATTGCCCGTGGTCACCTGGGTTTCAGACCCAGAGCTCTCCAGTATGACAATGAAGTCTTAGTCAGCATGCAAACCAACAGAAAGAGGCTGCCCATGCCCATCTTATTTCTTTTTCTAATTTTTTTCATCAGATATGGATACACTGGCTTCCCTGGTAGCTTAGCGGTAAAGAAACTGTCTGCAGTGCAGGAGACATGGGTTCAATCCCTAGGTTGAGAAGATCCCCTGGAGGAGGGCATGGCAACTCATTCCAGTATTCTTGCCTGGAGAGTGCCATGAACAGAGAAGCCTGGTGGGCTACAGTCCATGGGGTAGCAAAGAGTCAGACATGACTGAAGCCACTTAGCAGGCATATACACTGCTATCAAATGTCAGCTCCCCCCCCTCTCTCCATGCACCCTGCCAGTGTCCAAAGACACACCCCAAATGGGAACCTGCAACACTGACCTTACACCCTTGTTACTTAAGATGTGGTCCACACCCTTGCTATCTAACATGTGGTCGACGAACCAAACAGCAGAGGCCAACACCCAGTAAAAAAGGCAGAGCATCAGGCCCCATGCTGACCTGCTGAGTCAGAACACACATTTCAGCAAGATCTCCAGGGGCTCTGTGTGCACACTGAAGTTTGGAAAGTGCTGCCTTAGATCTATTTCAGGGGGGAGGAGGAGCCCAGGTTACTGTGGCTTTGAGTCATCCAGAAAGATGTGGGGCTCGCCTTTCTGCTCCAAGCCTTCTCCTCCATGTTGTGACCCCAGAGGAGGAGAATTCAGGAGGCCTGGACCAGTCTTTTGCCTCCACTCAAGGTGAAACCCAAGACCTTCATGGAACAAGAGTGATGTTGGAATGAGATGAAGCAGCAGCACAGAAAATTCTGGTTTACTGCTCGTGGAAATAGTCACAGCCCTCTCACGGCTACCACCTCATTCAGAAGAAAAGCCAAAGTCCTCCCAGCAGTCCTGCATGACCTGCCCCCATCGCCTCCATTCTCCCCCTGGTTCACTTACCTACAGCCATACTGGCCTCTCCATCTTTCTCAAACACACAAGGCACCTTTTACTGCCAGGGCCTTTGCCCCTGCTATTCTCTCTCCTAGAATGCTCTTTCCCCAGAGATCCACAAGATTCCCTCCCTCTCTTCTGGGTCTTTTCTCTTTTCTCATCCTCAGTGAGGCCTTTTACCCCATTTCCCTATTTAATTTTTCCGTTGGCCCTTGCCCCCAAACACCTGCTATATTTTTCTCCTTTACCTGGTTTCTCTGTTTCTTTTGCCTAATAGACTATAAGCCCGGTACAAGCAAAACACTTTGTTTTGTTTGATGCTTTGTTCTCAGCACCTAAGAGGGCATCTGTTCCAGGGCAAGTGCTCAGTAAACACCTATTGAAGAAAGGAAGGGTGGGTGGGTCCTGCTGTCCACATCTCTCTCCTCACTTTGTCATGTGCCAAGTCTCCATAGGCACATTACGGACACAGATCAACTCAAAATCTGCAGTGATGTGGCTGGTGCACAGACACCAAGATGGGGTACTGAGTTCTTGGCACAGGAGATTCTTTCCCCAGGTAGAGGTCAAAGGTTGTCCAGGCAGGGGGAGATGAGGCTTTTTCAGCCCAATCCCGAGTTGTGCCTGATCCTCCCTATTTAGAAAGCCTGGGTTCTAACTCACAGCTGCGGTGAGCAATGCCTCTGTGAGCTGAGCTGAGCCTTCCTGCTCCCCGATTGGTGCAGGGAGAAAACACCTGTGTCAGCGGGATCCAGACTAATCAGCCAGCCGAAGAGGCCAAGAGAAGAGGGAGGGAGATGAGGAGGAGAGACGCACCCCTGGTGGGAGGAAAAGCTGGCTCCCGAAATGGCTCATGGAAGTCAGACTAGCAAACAGCCCTGCAGGCGCATACAGATACACAAAACTTCCCCCACAATTAGATAGATCAGGACCCCCAGCGGCCCCAGAGAGGGGCTGTGTGTACACGGGAAATGACCTAGTGATTTCTTTACAGGGAATAAGGGCCGTGTCTGTAAATAGGAGCTGTTCCTGGGAGCCAGAGCACCAAGGAAAATCAATTTGTAAAATGGGCATAGCTGATGATCCCAGCCCCTTAGCAAGACCTTGCAGAATGTCCAAATGATCCATCCTTCTCTTTGTGGTACCTCACCCCATTCCCATCTCATTTCCAGCCTTCTGCAGTTAGTGTGAAAAATCAAACCAGGTTTGTTAACCCATCAAAGTCTTGTCTCTGCTACAGGGGCTGCCTGATGGGTGTGTTCTGAGGAAACAGATACTTCAATGAGTCAATCAGGCAGTTGAGATTGTGGGGAGAGGCCAAGCAACTTTTATTTTCATGTTAGTTCCATGCTTTTCACCATTACCAGGAAAAGAGTAGGGGGTACCAAGGCCTTGGGTATAGGACAGATTTCTTGCTCCACTAAACAGATGCCACAGTTTAATTCAGAAATATGATCAACTATTATGAGGCCATTAACAGATACAACAATCATAATTACAGCTGCAATTTATTGAGCACTTTGTTGGGCAGACACCAAGTTAACCACTATATACTCACTGTTTCAGTTAATTCCTTGCAAAAATTCTACAAGGTAGGTTCTATTGCAAGCTCCACTTTCCAGATAAGAAAATTATGGCTCAGAGAGGCTAAACAAATTGCTCAAGGTCATATATATGCTAGGGTTCACTTCAAAGTCATGCTGGTGGGGGTCCCCACAGACCACTCAACCAACAGCTTAGGCCTACTTGCCAGAAGGTGGATGTTTTGGCCTTTACTTAAAAACTGGAGTTGGGGTACACCTGGGATGTTTACCATGATGAGGCCAACTGGATCAGTCTTCACCTGAGTTCCACAATCTAATACAGTAATTATCAACCGTTGCATACTAGTCCACTTCTTCATAAGACCAGCCACAAAGGGTCATATCAATCAATATCAATTTCCAACAATCAAAAGGGTCTTTCTCGAAATCGCAGACATCTGGAACTCTCTCCACCAGCGGATCAGCTTGAGACCGATAGACGTGAAGCACTAACAAGGGCAGTTCTGGCGATGCCCAGAATGTTTTCAGCACCATGGCCAGTGCCATGAGGCGGGCTTTTAATTACGTGGCAAGTAAAGTCTCAGAGACAACTGTGAAGATCTACTTTTAACATACACAGTACAGGCACATACACACACACAAAAGATTCTTTATGTCAGCAGGAAAATCTAAGAGAAAACTTAAATCCCAACACTAAAAGTTTTGGGGCTTCCCTGGTGGTCCAGTGGTTAAGAATCCTTTTGTCAATGCAGGGGACACAGGTTCGATCCCTGGTCCAAGAAGACCTCGCATGCTGCCGGGCAACTAAGCTAGGATGCCACAGCTACTGAGACTGCACTCTAGAGCCTGTGTCTGGCAAGTACCGAGTCTGTGCGCCAAGAGCTATTGCTCCGCCATGAGAGAAGCCATTGCAATGAGAAGCCGGCACACAGCAGCCAGACAGTGGCCTCCACTTGTTGCAACTAGAGAAAGTCTGTGTGCAGCAACGAAGGCCCAGAACAGCCAAATAACAAATAAATAAAATTTTAAATTGATTTATGTGCTATTTATTTTTTTAATGTACACAATGATTTCCAATTCTTTGGTTCTGAAAAGAGAAGTCTACCCAGGGCAGTTAAATTATGCTTCTGCTCAGAAAACTGGATATTATCTGCATGAGAAATTACAGAGCAGGGCAGCTGAAAGGATTTCAGGGTCAGACATGGTTTTGGCCTGGGGCACAGAAGTTTCCTTCTCCAAGCCTCAGTTTCCACACACACACATATATACGCACATATAATGTGAAATGTAGCCCCTGCCTCCTAGGGCTGGCTGAGAATGTAATGAGTGGATACACACAATAATACATGCAGAACAGGGCCTGGTATATAGTATTTGGTTGGCCAAAAAGTTCACTCAGGTTTTTCTGTAAGACGTTATGGAAAACCTGAATGAATTTTTGGCTAACCCAGTATGTATTTAGTAAATCTGAGTACTTTGTTCTTGTTTACTCTGGTTCTTGTGATGATTAGAATGCCTACTATGCTTATGAAAGCATAATATGAGGTTCATCTCATTGTAATCACGCAATCAATGTTTATTGTTTTTATTTCAAATGCCGCTACTAGTATTATTAACTTTTTCCATTTCTTTTTTAGTCATGTAGTCTCATTCCCCTCCCTTCACTGAAGAGTATAAACACCTACTCTCATCATGGCTGATCAGGTTGTCTCTCAAATCTGAAGTATTTTCAGGAACAAAACACAGTGAGTCCACTCCCTGAATATCAGGCTTAAAATAAATGTTGCAAAAACATCCATCAGATGTTTCGTACAAACGGGATCCTATAATACACAACCTTTTGTGTCTGGCTTCTTTCACATAGCATAATGTTCTTGGGTTTATCCGCACTCTGGCATGTATCCATAATTTGCTGCTTCTTATGGCTGAAAAATATTCCACTGTATGGATATATCACAACTTTTTTATCCATTTACCCACTCTGGGGTTGTTTAGATCTTGTTTATCTAGAATAGGGAAGAGGAAGAGGGGGGAATTCGTAATGGCTACAATGTTTCCTTTTGGAGTGATGAAGATACTTGAGAACTAGATCACAGTGGTGTTGGAGAAGTACTAAATGCCACTGAACTGTCATTTTNACTCGATGGACATGGGTTTGGGTGGATTCTGGGAGTTGGTGATGGACAGGGAGGCCTGGCATGCTTCGGTTCATGGGGTCACAAAGAGTTGGACATAACTGAGCAACTTAACTGAACTGAACTGAGAAAATGACTCATCTGGCTCACCCTACCATGAAGCTCACAGTTGATAACCCCACTGACTAAGAATTTCTAATCAGCTTTAGAGTGTCCCACTTTTAAATATGTGTATATCCGAGCCAGACATATTAGGGGAAATTCTCAATTATAAAATATTAGAGACAAAACCAATACACAGAGGAAAATAACTTGGAGGGAGAGAAAAACTGAAAAGAAAAAAAATAAAACTATAATTACTATCTTTAGGAAAAGAAGATATTACAGCATGAAATAGAAGCGAGAGACTAAATAAAGAATACTCAGAACCAAGAAGAGGTGTCAGAAATTNTTAGGGGAAATTCTCAATTATAAAATATTAGAGACAAAACCAATACACAGAGGAAAATAACTTGGAGGGAGAGAAAAACTGAAAAGAAAAAAAATAAAACTATAATTACTATCTTTAGGAAAAGAAGATATTACAGCATGAAATAGAAGCGAGAGACTAAATAAAGAATACTCAGAACCAAGAAGAGGTGTCAGAAATTAAAAACAAGATAGAAGAGATGTTAAAATTCAGAAGAAAGGGAGAAAAAGAAGGAACAAAATGAAAAAAAGGAAGGAAAACAGGAGAGAACAGAGAATAAGTCAGAGAACGTTCCCAGAATCTCCAATATCCGAATAAAAGGAGTTCCAGAGAAGATGATGTTATCAACAAAATGATTGGAGGAAAATTCTCAGAACTGAAATATATGAGTTTCCAGAGTGAAGGAGAATCACTGCAACCTTCAGAGCACGTGTTTAGAAGACACTGCAGGTTCTTTGTCCAGATCTCCTGTACCTGCCCGGCACATTCAACTGCTTCAATCGGGGCTCATAGCCCCTTTCTCTGGGGCAGCTGTGTCTCCTGGAAGGATCTGTCCACCACTCCAGCTTCTGAACAGAAGAGTTCATGCCAATGACTGATGAGAAAGATCTAGAACCTTGCCCTGAAAGAGGAACCAATGTTGGTACAACTTGTGCACCAGAGCAGGGCCAAAGCTAGCTTCCAGCCAAAACCACATCCTTAGCTCTTTTCCCCAGACTCATCCTCCCTCCCTCGTTTACCTTCTCCTGAGAGGAATCCCTCAATTAGTCATACACACTCAAACTCCTGTCTCAATCTCAGTTTCCAGGAAACCCAACGGAAGGTGATAGGAAACAAAGAGGATTCTAAAAGCTTTCAGAGATAAAAAGTAGAATTATACAAAGTCTCAAGAAGCAGAATGGCATTGGCTTTCTCAGACTTGGAGGCTAAAAGACAAGGGAGAGGTTCCTTAAAAATTCTGAAGGAAAATGATTTACAGCATAGAATGATGTTAAGTGCGTGAGTGCGTGTGTGCTCAGTCGTGTCCAGCTCTTCGTGACCTCATGGACTGTAACTCAACAGGCTCCTCTGACCATGGAATATTCCAGGCAAGAACACTGGAGAGGATTGCCAGTTCCTCCTCCAGGAGATCTACCAAACCCAGGAATCAAACCCGTGGCTCCCGAGTTTCCTGCATTGGCAGGTGGACTCTTTACCACTGAGCCACCTGGCAAGCCCTACCCAAGATAAATGAAGGGGAAAAGGAAATGAAAGGATTTTGGATTTTTAGACTCCAAGATCCCCAAAAGTCTACCTCCTTTTCATTTTTTCTCAGAGATCGTTCACCAAAACAAGAAAGTATACCCAGGAAGAGATAGACATAGAATGCAGAAAATAGGAGACCCAATGAAAAGAAGTGAATAAAAAGTTCAGGAAAATGAGGAAGGGAAATCCCAAGATGACAACTGTGATGAGGCCCACAGGGCAGACTCCAGGAGGGACCATTTCACAGCATATAAAATTAAGAGACTCTCTAATATATGTGAAGACATTGAAAGAGTGATACAGTTGGGGGATGGTTTAGAATATGGTAGTGATAACTGCACAGGAAACTAAGCACATGTAGAACCAAAACCATTATTAACTTTAGGACAACAAATGTTTGTGCTGGAAGATAATCATACATGATTCAGGTATGAAGTTTACAAAGTCATCAAGTACTACACATCAATCTAACCAAAATTACAATAGATGGAGCCAAAAAAGTCTCTGTGTGGCAGAGTTAGGTGGGGATAGGAGAGAAAGGTAAATCCTCATCTTCCATAGTTGAAAGTCAATAGCTGATGCTTAACACTGAAAAATCAAGACTTGTACTTGAACCACAAGAAAGGCCAAAGGAGTTGAAAGGGCTTTGGCGGCATGGTATATGGACAGGAACAGGCTGCTGTGTTTTGGGGAAACTTTGTAGATACATTTGATTCTTTAAATGCTGTGCAGTATAACCTTGATTTTTAAAACTACATTAAAAATGAAAATGCCTCCAGGGACAGATGCCAGGGGACATAAACTAGATTACTGGATAAAATGCTGTGAGGAGGGCAGTTTTGACCAGTTGCTGGCATGGAGCCCAGACTGAGGAAATATTTTTCTCAAGGGACCTAAGATGCTGAGAGAAAAAGCTGACTCTGGTCCAGAGAGTGGAAGTAGAGTGATGATGACGTGTAAGGGGCATAAGAGCACGCTGACCCCAGGGTCAAAGTTGGAGCCCATTAGTTGGGAGGAAATTGAAAAGAGGCCGCATTACGGCTTCAGCAACTTGTGAACTCCTGTGTGATCACACTAAGATTAAAGCCAAATTAGAATTCCCACTTGTTTGTTTTCAGGACAACAGTCCTCACCTCCTTCAGAGTCCCCTCAGCTCACTGGGGCATCTTCAAAGGTGTTTTCACGCAGGCTCACAAATCTGCCAGCTACAGTCAACGCACCTAAGCTACCGTGGTCTTCCTTTCTGGTCCCTCACTGTCTAGTCCAGGTTGTCCAGAGGCTCATCCTTTCACTGAGTCTCAATCAGTACTAAATTGAAGGCTGTGGTCCTATGCTCTGTCACACTGGAATAGATGTCAGTATACTCTGGACAAGATACCCAGAGTGATGCTGGTTGTCATGGCAATAGCTTTGAAGGGGGCTAGAAGTAAAGCACAGATGCAAACCTCAAATCTGACTTTTGGAGGCACCTTTCCTGTTTTCCTAGAAGATGGCCAAGAAATGTATCCCAAAGGTAATAAATATGGGAGACCCACTGGAGGAGGCTCATGTTTAGTGGTGCCTCTTTTGAGAATTACTCAGGGGAGGAAGAGGGTTGCCTAGCTGACCAACATAGTTTCTCATTTTAAATAAGGCTGCTGGCTAAATATTTCTTTCTTTTTATGTCTCTATCTAGGCTCCCCTGAATAGGGGAGTGAGTGGCTCAGTGGTCAAGAACTCTCCTGCCAGTGCAGAAGATGTGGGTTCAATCAGGAAGATCCCCTGGAGAAGGAAACGGCAACCACTCCAGTATTCTTGCCTGGGAAATCCCATAGACAGAGGAGCCTGGTGGGCTACATTTCATGAGCTGCAAAGAATTGGAAATGACTTAGTGACTAAACAACAACAACAACCACCTATCTATATTAATTAATTAATAATCAAGGGGAAATCCATTGGATTAACCAGAAGAACTACCAGCAGTTTCACTTAAGTGGTGAATTGCTCTATTTCTTTAGAAAATGAATCAACTTACCTAAGTGCGAAGCACACATCTATGTGAGTTTGTAAAGCTAAGTAAACCAAATAACAGGCTCACAGCTACTGATTTCAAGGGCCTGGACAGAAAACTTCACAGAACTTGTTTTTAGAGAACTGAATTCCTTTTTTACCTTAGCAAAAACCAAGACTCAGAGAGGATAGGTAACATGCCCAAGTCACACAGCAAGTAAATAGCAAGTCTCTATATTCCAAGTCTGGATATTTTTTTGCCTCAAATTATCTGCCCATTAAAGTGAGGCAACCAACTTTACAAACGTGTAAGGGTGAGTATATTACCATATTTTCCTAAATCTATTATCACACTTCTTGTGGGAGTCTGACAGCCATGGATTACTCATTTCAGACATTAGATGCTGATATAATCCAGCCTCCCCAGGATTAGATTCTTCTATCACAAGTAGGAGGGAGTGGATGGCAGGCAGGAACAGCAACCATGGCTGCCCAGCATCCCACACAGAGAGCAGATGAAGAGCTCTGGTGGGGGAACTTAAGCTTGACCCCTTTGGCCGGGGCAACTCACCAAGATTGATGGCCAGTGGATTCCACAGACAACATTAAATTACTGAATGACACCTGAGAGCTTCAATCTCTCTCTTCCCCGCCCCCCCCCCGCCCCNCAGCATCCCACACAGAGAGCAGATGAAGAGCTCTGGTGGGGGAACTTAAGCTTGACCCCTTTGGCCGGGGCAACTCACCAAGATTGATGGCCAGTGGATTCCACAGACAACATTAAATTACTGAATGACACCTGAGAGCTTCAATCTCTCTCTTCCCCGACCCCCCCCCCAAGTAACCCACCTCCTCTCTGAAAGCTTCCTAATCTCCTCCACCCACCCACACTTAGATCTCTCCTTTCTGATGGTGGGACTATCTCACTTCCCATTGCCCTAATCTGATAAGAAATCAAAGATGGCAAATACCTTCCATGTGTATACATTCTAGGACTATAGCAACTGTAGCTACTGACAGGAACAGAAATATTTAACCTGAATTATCCTTCCACCTTAACTAGATATCTGTGATGGTTGATTTTACATGTCAACTTGACTGGGTCCTGGGAGTACCGATATTTGGTTAAATACTGTTTCTGGGTATGTTTGTGAGAGCTTTCCAGATGAGATTATTTGAATCAGTATACCAGGTAAAGTGGATGGCCCTCCCCAGTGTGGACGGGCACCAACCAATCCTTTAAGAGCCTAGAAGAAAAAGGTGGAGCAAGGGAGGGTGTGCTCTCTGCCCGACTCCTGGAGCTGAGACTCTGATCATCTGCTCTGGGACTGGGGCTTACACCTGGTTCTCAAGGCTTTGGACCCAGGCTTCAACTGTGGCACCGTTTTCCTGGGTTTCTAACTTTCAGACAGCAGACATTAAGACTTCACAGCCTCCTAGTTATGTGAATAAATTTCTTATAATAAACAGCACACACGCACACACATACACACACACACACACACACACACATCTCCTATTGGTTCTCTTTCTCTGGAAAAAGTTGATGAATACATAACTTGATTTTTAACTCCTCCAAAAGCTACTCACAAGTGGATATGTCTTTTACTAATTCCATCTTTTTGAAGCCTATAAGAACACAAGGGGTTGAAAACATCTTTTTCACAGGCTTTACCTACTATCATTGTGGACTTCTGTAACAGGATATTTATCAATACAAATAGTATCATAGGATAGTTAAACATTAAAGTTATTATCCCATGAATCAAAATCAATTCCAAGTGAATAGAAATTCAACATAAAAATTCCAACCAACTACCAATGAAGAAAACGTAATATTTTTCAAAATTCTAAACATAGGTGTAATTTACTAAGTATAGAAGACAAAGTAAGATTCTAAGCATAGAAGTAACAGAATAATTAACAAGAGAAGAGACTGATTGATTTCACCACATTTTAGAACTAAAAGTGAAAAATAACTTTAAAGGCCAGGATAAACAAATATTGAAAGTCTGAAAAAGAGAAAAAATTTCAACCTAGAGCTGATATAAATAGATAACAAAAACCAAAGATACTGGTAAAGAAAACTACTTGGACAAAAACTCCTCAAAGAAGATTAAAAAAAAGTTGTTTGCAAATATTTATAGCCACTTGATTCATAACTGTCCAACGAGGAAACAGCCCAACTGGCTAATGGATAAACAAATAGTGGTACATTTGTACAAAAGAATACCATGCTGCTAGAAGAAGGAGCAGTCACTGATATATGCAAGAATATGGCAAAACCTCAAATATCGTTGTGCTATGACAGAAACCACACCAAGGAACCATACATACTTTATGATTCCATATATACGACACTCTGGAAGAGGAAAAACTGTAGGAACTGAAGACACATTAGAGAAAACCAAGGGCTGGCAATCTGGGGAGGAGATTGCCTACAAAGAGAATTTTGGAGGTGAGGGTGAAGAAAATATATCTTGACTGAGGTAGTGGGTACATGATTACAAACATTTGCCAAAGCCATACATCTGAAAATAATAAATTTTACAAATACAACTATTACAAATATCCAATCCTGGCTAGGTTTCAAAGAATCTAGTGTTCTCATACGGTAATGTTGGTGATGTAAATTGGGATGACTCTTTTGGAAATCATTCTTGAAATATGCATCGAGTCATTAAATGTTTACTCTTTGATCTAGAAGTACCATTTATGGGAATCTATGCCAATGAAGTTCTGAAAATGGCTTGAACAATCATGTTCATGGAATAATTTATCATAGATCACTAATAACTTTGAACAATTAGAGAAACTCGATTTTCAGTAGTGGGTGCATTGAATCATTATGGAAAATTTTATGGTGGTGTTATGCAAGAATTAAAATGATTGTTATAAAATCTATATAGCCACATATACATATGGAAGTATATACATGATGTAACATTACTGAAGAGAGCCAAGCACAGACTTATGTGTGCATTCTAGAAAGTCAGTAAGTATAGTGGTTAAGAGCAAAGATCATTGAGCTAAGCTGGCTAGGTTCATGTCTCAGCCCTGTCACCTACCAGCTGTGACCTTGAGTTGCTTACTTAATCTCTCTGATGCTCATTTCCTCATTTGTAAATTAGGAAAAACAGTAATGGCTTCCTCATAGGTTTCTCCCCTCAAGGGTTAAATAAGTTACTATCACATAAACCTCTTATACAAAAATTCCCGGCACAGAGAAAGCATTTTATTTAATGTTTTAATATATGTTTGCTATGCTGTTTTGTCTCTGCAAATGCAAAAGCTCTGGACAAAGATAACACAACAGTGTCATTCTGGTATATGTGGTTGTGTAATTATTAATTAGGATGGTTAAGATTGTGGGAACATTTTTCTACTTTTTCCATTTTTGCATTTAAAAAAAATTTTGATTTTTAAAGGCTTACATAGATCTCGCAACAGATTTATTCACCTGCAGATTTTATTAAACAGAAATTTTCTCAGATTTATTTTTTGACTTGCTTGTTAATGGATTTCCAAGCAATGGTGTGACTAAAGAGCTAGAAAGATATGTATACCAAGGACCCATGTAAATTCCATTGAAAGAAGCACTCTGAAAATAGGAAACATCACAAAATGGTTTGAGGGTAATCATATCCATGGAAATACTAATTAAGATTATTTACTTCATTAAATGATCAGAAGGTGCCCAATTTTCGAAAGCAGAAAAATGATGAATTAAATACAAGATAGCTACCCAAAGGAATATTATCAATAGTTTAAATTATGATTATAAAGATTATATAGCCATATATACACATGGAAATGTGTAGGAACAGAAGTGTCAAGGGAAGAGAATTAAATATCTCTGTCTGGAAACAAAGCTTAAGATTCGTAAGCGAAGGATGGACTTTCTCTTGGGTCCCCATGCTCCTTGCTTTCTTGGAATGTCTTAGTCTGGTATTGGAGGTTTGGAAGATCTCACCTACAGCCAACGTTGTGTCTCTGCTTTGTCTCTGTAGAGCTGGCTTACACATAAGATATATGCTGGGTGGACACAGGGCAAGAGAGTCCCTACCTCAATGCCTTCTGCCTGCGTGTTCCGGGCAGCACTGGGAGCCAAGCCCGGACCTGAAACGAATCTGGGGAAATTTATGCTGACACTTGGTTCCACATCTGGAAATGCTGAGGGTCAGTCATGATTCTCAGCATTGCGGTCATTCTCTTCTTTAGCAAAACGTCAACATACCTCGCAGGCAAGCACTCTTCTTTCCAGACAACCAGGGCATTCCAGCAATTGACTTTCTGAAAATGGAATGGGTTTGCATGTTCAGCCCAAAGGTGAAATTTTCCAGTGTCTTTGGCTGGAAAAATCCAGAGCTGTGTAGATCCGCTAGCAGTTAGTTTCTGATCAAAGGAGACATATTTTACATAGTACTCCCTAGATTAAACAGGCTGTTTGAAAAAATTTTTCTACCAATATTTCATGTATCTTTTAAAAATCAATTAAACTTGACAATTTAAATCTTGTGTCTCAGACCTTCCTGAAGTGAAAATGTGAAAAAAGAAAAAAAAAAGGAAATTTTATTAAAGTTAGAAGACAAATAGAAATTAGAAGTCAAAGGAAGTTTTTGCCATTATTTTATATAAAAGAAAATGGCAAGTTGAAGCGAGTGTCTGTATCACAATTTAAAGAGAACTGTATTTATATCTTGTGCTATCTTTTGCTTCATGGCTTGTGTAATTTGTCTTTCAGCAGGGAGTAAAAAAACATTGCTTGTTTATGCCTTGACCTAGATAGAGGAAAATGACTTCAGCGGGAAGGTTTTAACATCATGAAGTACTTTGTCAATCAGTAAGCTGCTTTTCAAAAGTGCTTGTATGATTACACCCCCTTATTTTTCAATGTGGTAATTATTTATAGGGCCAGTTGTAGGTTTAACTCTGGTAAAACGATTGCTGGGAGGGCTCGGCTCCCAGCCCTTAGACCAAGCACAATACTGCTCTGTCAGACCTCTGCACAGATGTTTGTTCATACGGATCCGGACTCAGCTGTGTGTGCGAGTGTGTGTGTGTGAGCAGTGGCAAGGGTTACTCTTAATCTGGGTTTTCCTAGAACATAGAGAACACAAAGTGATCCTCTTTATTACTCTGTGCCAATAAGATGCTTCTGACCCTCTGGGCAATACAAACCTCCCACCCGCTGCCCACCCAAATGGGAAGCCGGTGGGGTTTTAATCCACCGTGGCTGCGGAAAATAGACCACCCCTGAGAAAAGCACAGGCAGGTTGTGCGGGGTTGCGAGAGATCCTCATCAGATATAGACATTCAGGCCTCCTGTTCCCTGACAAAGCAGGAGTCAGGAAAGCTTTGAAAATCTGCTTTGGCCTAAAGCGCAACTTATGTTAGTCAAGTAGATATGTTGTAAAGGCGAACATCTGACCCTGCACTCTAATGCCGCTGTTGCTGAGACCTGGAGTGGTCCATCAGAGATGCGCCTAACCAAGAGGCTGAAAACACGGACTTGGGAGCCTGCCTTCCTGGGTCTGGACTCTGCTCTGCAGCTTATGAGCCGGGGAACCTTAGGCAAATTACTTAACCTCCCTGTTTCTTTTTCTGTAAAAGGGAGATGCTAATCACACCTACTTCATAGGGCTAGTAGGAGGACCTTTATTTGCAGAGTGCTTAAACCTATGCCTGGTCAGAGTTAGATCAATGTGTGCTGAATAAAATGAATAGATTTGCAGAAACGATTTCATTTCCAGTGCCACTTCTTCCCATCCGTGGATTCTATTCGATTTAAAAACAGTAGTAAGTTTCCTTACTTGTCCCAGATCTATTGTTTTTGACTTTCAACTTAAATGTATTTAGGGGGGACAACTTTGCCTTTGGAAGCAAACACATTGAGCAGAGATCTTGCATTCATTGAAGAATCTGGGTTAAAATATGAATTCAACACTCAACTGTGAGGACTTGAGTTTCCTAAGTTCTCTGAACTCAATTTATTCATTAGCAAATTGGAAATAATATGAGCCTCTTAGGATTATGAAATTAATAAAAGTTATTGTGGAAAGTACTTGGCAGATAGTCCAGTTGGCTGGACTGGGGCAGTGGCAGGAGTCGGGGGAAGCGGGCTGTGGTAGAGGGAGGGAGAGTTCTCTTCCTGATAAGATTCAGCCTTTATCTTTTTACTTTAACCTGCCTGCATTTAACTGTTTCTCTTACAGTTTTTGAAAACCTGGTCTAAGATTCATACTAGATTGGGGGAGGGGGGGTGATATTATGTAAACTGTTGAGCCTTTCTAGTCTTTGAGTATTGTTACTGTTAATATCTTTCTTAAATCATAAATTTATCTGTTCAGTTAATGTGAGTGACCCTTCTAATGATACTTGTAAGATCCAAAGACAAAGAGCTGGTGAAAATTATATGTACAGTAAGAATATGTTGAGAAAGTACATTTCAAGAAACTCCTCTGGATATGGGGTTGTGGCTCTTTAAGATTTTCAACAAGTGTGTCCTCGGAGTTCTCTCCTTCATTTGCTGTTTTCAAAACATCATGTCCTTAGGCAGATATCACCTGGAGCTTCTTGCCTTTTATGACAGGTTTTATTTGTCTGAAGGATGAGTTTTTTTAAGAGAGAGTTTTCTATATCTTATTTTCAATTAAAAATCTGGAGGTGTCAAAATTAACCAAGATTTTCATCTGCCCAGAACGTGTGTCACATTTGCTCTTTCTTAACAAAGATTTTTTTTCTCCTCAATGTCAAGTTTAAGACCCCAAATCCTCATTTAAATTCTATTTCAAATATTGAGCAAGTTACTCTCCATGGGGTTTGCTGACGCAGGGGCGCCTGTGTTTGTTTTGACAAAGGAATGGCATTTCTGAGTCCTGTTCCTTCACTCTCGGAATGAATCCCTGGAGACTTTAGCAAACTGACAAATTGTCTCTCCTGGAGAGAGGAATCCAATAGCCGTTAGTGTGTTGGCCACTGGGTGCCCTGGCCACAGAGACACATGCAAAGCCCAGACCAGGGGAGGCGGCTGGAGTGGGGCTGGGGTCCCCCTGCCCCAGAGGCAGTGCTCAGCCTCAGAGACATGGTGTCATCTTTCTAAATGGCTTACAATCAGCGCTATGCTTTATGATGCTCCACCCGAAACTAAAAAGGTTTCTGTGATCAGGCACACTAGGAGAATCTTAAAGAGTGTTACAGATTGTGTTCCTTTCTCAGAGTCACAAGGCATATTAACATATTCAGTTTCTTAGTAAAGAAATTTAACTTCTTCTCATGCTACCTGGAACTGTTTAACCTGGAAGCCCATTTTTCAATATCTGATTGAAAACCTAAGAACTTGAGGTCCCCTGGATAATACTGTTTTACATGAAAAATGCACACATGAAATTAGAAGTTTGGGATTAACAGATAAACACGACTGTATATAAAATAAACAATAAGGACCTACTGTGTAGCAAAGGGAACTATTTTCAATACCTTGATGTGATAACCTGCAATGGAAAAGAATCTGAAAAAGAATATATATCTCATCTCTCTTGAAATACAGGGCAGCCTTTTAAAAAATATTCCACAAGGCAAGATCCAACTCCTGCTCTCAGTCAGATTTCAACTTTTCTTGCCTCCCGTGTTAGAATCTAGTCATTTGTTCCTTCCTCTGTGTTCCCACAATACAGTCTCTGTGATTCCCTCTCTTAAAACTCATCAGCCCATTCCATTCCATCACTCAGTTTCCCTGACCCTGACCCCAGTCCTTTACCTAGCTGCTTTCCCCTCATCTCATGTGTCATGGTTTAGACATCATTTCTTCCAAGAAGCCCTCCCTGGCCCTTCCACACAGCTGGATGGGCTGACCCTTCTCTGGCGTCCCTTTGCAGCTCTGCTACCCACTTCATAGCATTCCCTATGCTTCACTATAATCGAGTCTCCGCACTGATCTGTCTACCACTTTGGCCTGTAAATTTCAAAGGGGCTAAAGCTCTTTGTGTTGCTCCCCACTGCACCCTCAGGTCCTGGCTTAGGACCTCTACTGTGGCAACTGTTAATAAATACATAATGAAGGAAAGGATCAATCAGTGGATCCAACTCAGCTTTGCTGCCTTGTGTAATCCTAAAATTCTATCACCAGATCCCCGAATCTCATTCCCCAGGGAGGAATCTCTCAGATGAATGGTCAAATATAATCCAAGACACAGTCTCTGAAATTATCTTCCTCAGACTTTCAGAAGGTGTGAGGCAAGCGGTGGAGGCTTCCTTTTATTGACAAAAATCAAGTCCAACCTCCTGTTAGCTCTTTTATGCTGGCCTCAGCCAGTTAGGGCCAGGCTTCCTCCCATCAGACTTCCTAAATAAATCATCAGATTCAAAACTCTTGTATTGGGCCTAAGCATGGCTTCCCAGAAACCTGCTTCCCGTTTTCATGACAAATCATGCATGTTCTCGGGCTCTGAGAATCCACTTTATTTATTTATTTTTGTCTCATTGCATAATAAAAGACAGGCACACAGAATCACACACAAACTTAAAAGCAACCTTATTCTCTCCTGTTCTTGTGCAAACTGAACCGAAGCCTCACTCAGCAGCCAAATTCATATTCTAATAAGACGACAAGAAACTATTTCCCTAATGCAATCATGAATCAGTCTGTGTCAGACAGAACTGTTCCCCACAACGCCCTTCCTGGTTGGAAAGCAAAACATGTAAGCTGGATGGTTTCAGAGAAACTAATTGCTTCTGGCTGCAATGAGATGACTGTATAGTTGACCAAGGAAAACATGCTAACACACAAAAACACCCATATGAGATGAATTTCTTGAAATTAGCAGGCCTACATTCCTGGGGCCAGATAGCAAAACTATTTTACCCCCTTAGGACATGATGCTAGAGTTAGTCAGACATTTCCAGGATTTGCGCTCTGTGGAAAAATATGTTGACCCCATTGCAGAAAACTGCTCTAAGAGAGACATGTTATAAGCACACCCACAGCAGAATAAAGGTTTTCAGTGGTAGTAAGGGGTGGCTCTCTCACAGGCCCTGCTGCCCCTTCAGTGACCGGAGCTGTGGAAAGAGTTTTAAGGTCATGGGGGCAGCTCAGAAACAGGATTGTAAAATAACTCCACTCAATGTCTGGAGCCATGACCATATGCTTTACCCTTTTCCATTCTCTGGGATGTCCAAATCCAGCAATGTAATCTACTTCTTTCTGTACTATTGGCTACCCAGCTGTCAAAGCTCATTCTTTGCTCTCTGTAACCATGGGGGTATTAATACAAGTTAAAGGGTATCAAAGAATGTAGGGGATGACTTATAGGGAATACTGGTAGCTGCTAAAATAGATAACCTCCAGATGTCTTTGACTTAATACAGTGGAAGTTCACAAAGGCCAGTGGCTGAGGGTGGGTGTATAGGGAGGTGCCTTGCAGTTACTCAGGAACAAAGGTTGATTGAGTATCCACCATCGGTATACATCTTCCAAAGTCCCCTGGTGCATTGCCGTCTAGTCAGCCTAAGGATAAAGATAGAATGTAGGAGATCCTGTGAAGTGTCTATGGGCCAGGACTGGAAGTGGTATAATGCACTCCTACCCACAGAATTCGGGCACTTGGCCCCATGTAACTACAAAGGAAGATGGACAACGAGTCTGTCTGTCTGTGGGCTCAAGAAGTAGAGGAAACAGGTTTTGGTGAATATATACCATTCTCAGTCACTGTCCAACATTTTAGTCACTGAATATCCATTTCACTTTTTCTCCCCAAGGGAGGCAATCCAAAGTCCCATCCAATCATTTCAAAGTCCAGGACCCCCAAAGGAATGCTGACTCCCCCTTATTGTCTATTCAATCTCCTATGAACTCATCTCTCTCTCTCTCTCTCTCTCACACACACACACACACACACACACACACACACACCATTATACAGTGGGGAGGGAGAGAGAATAACCACAATGAAACTTCCATTCACAAATAGAAAGCCTGGAGAATATACAGCATAATTATGCCATAGCAACGATGAAATTTTGCTGGACAGGTATTAGAAAAATCTCTATTCTGAGGATAGAACAGGTTTCTTGATTAGACCCTGATTTTGCTAAGAGGACATTAGACAGAAGTCTATTTTTCTCCATAACTCATGGCTCCAGCCTATGGGACATTCTTCCATGTCCACCATGGCCTACTTGGCTACATCTGAAGTGGACATTGGAAAGAATGTCCTTTCATGGATTGCCCAGATGTGAAAACATTCCTGCAGGTTCAAACTGTGGGGTCCAAATGTTATCTTATGCATTAAACAGGAAAAGACATTTTTAGTATAGTTTCAAGGTTCTTTATTCATATTTCTTTGGTAATAAAATTTCCTCAAAAATAGAGTAATGTTTCCCATCTATCTGGCTCCTGCTAGTTGCAAACATCAGTTTTTAGATTTCCTTCTATAGTTTGATATATTTCTTTGCACTCTTGCTCCCATGACTCTCTCAGCATAATGGCAACCAACTTCAGGCCATCCAGCTTGGATCTAAAAAGCCATATAATCTGATCTTTGCTATAAATCTGCACCTTAATAAACCAATGTAGTTCAGAGGATTTCTCCATCTTATTTTCTAGTGTTTGGAGTCTAAAAGCAGATGGACTTTTTAATCTTTCAGTATTCAAATATCTGGACTCCTTAGATCCATTTTTATTTATGATTTCAAATCAGCAAATCCTAGTCTGAACGCATTTCTTTCTTCTAATAATACATCTGGTCACAACCACCACACACTTTTAACATTCTGTCTTCCAAACATTTTCCTTGAAGTTAAAGAATTGGTAGCATGGTCTTCCTGCCACAAGAGCTCAGGCACAGTTTTAACAAATGTGTCACTGTAAGACTTGGATCACTGTATTACAACTCCAGTATCACTGCCTGCCATTTGACTACTAAAACTTTGTCACTTGATTTAGTTGGACTATTTAGTCCACTTAAATTAGTGTAGTTAATGATATATTGGCATTTTTATTTATATTACCATTTATTTTATATGTAACCCATATTTTTTCTCTTTTCTTGCTTTTTTTGATTAATAATTAATCATAATTTTTATCTTTATTGTTCCATTTTCTCCTGTGTACATTTTACAATGGTTTAGTGATCATTTACATGTTAAAATGTTTCTTTAACTTATTATTTTTTTAATATTTCAATCTTTTTTAATTTTTTTATTTCTTTAATTTATTATAGAAATTATTATTTTTATGAATTCCTATACAATTCATAAAACTTTAGAAAACTTTAACTGCATTTATAGTCTTTTCAACATTTGCATTAATGTTATCCTAAGTTTTAATTCTCTCTATATAGAGAAATAGATATGATTAATACTATATATATTAATATCATATATAATCATATATTATTGTTGTTTGGTAATTAAGTCATGTCTGACTCTCTCATGACCCCATGGGCTGCAGCCTGCCAGGCTCCCTGTCCACAGGATTTCCTAGGCAAGAATACTGAAGTAGGTTGTCTTTTCCTTCTCTAGGGAGTCTTCCCAACTCAAGGATGAAACCCACATCTCGTGCCCTGGCAGGTGGATTCTTTACCACTGAGCCACAAGGGAAATCCCCTGGTCATATATAGCATAGAGTTAATATTTATTTAAAATTCATTCAAATTTACACATTTGTATAGCAGCATTTCTGTCACCTTTATTTCAATTTTATTGCCATTTGGGGGTTTCCTCTGCAATTATTTTCATTTTGTCACAAGAACTCTCTTTAGAATTTCTCTTATTGAGGTTTGTTGGCAATGAATTGTCTCATTTTTCTTTTTTCCCCTTGACTTTTGAAGAATATTTTGTCAGGATATAGCATTCTGGGCTTATTGTTTTTCAGCCCTTTAAAAATATCTTCATTGTCTTGAAGTCAATTATTAGAGTAATTTTTGCTCCTCTGAAGGTAATGTGCACTTTTTCCTAGCTCTTTCTGAGATTTTTCTCTTTGTCTATAATTTTCAACTATCTTACTATGATGCATCTGTATGTGGGTTTTTTTTTCNGTTTTTCAGCCCTTTAAAAATATCTTCATTGTCTTGAAGTCAATTATTAGAGTAATTTTTGCTCCTCTGAAGGTAATGTGCACTTTTTCCTAGCTCTTTCTGAGATTTTTCTCTTTGTCTATAATTTTCAACTATCTTACTATGATGCATCTGTATGTGGGTTTTTTTTTCATATTTATTTTGCTTGAGGTTCGAAAAACTTCTCAAATCTGTGGGCGAATATCTTTTGTCAGCTTGGGAAATGCTTTTAAATATTATGTCTTCAAATATTCTTTTGTCCTATTCTTTCTCTGACCAATTATTTCTCTCTCCTCTTTTGCTAGAACTCTAATCACGCATATGCCCTACATGACTCAAGTTATCTTCCCTGCAGTCTCATTCTTTTTTTCTCTCTGTGCTTCTGTTTGGTTATTTTCAATCACCCTTTTCCCATATTTCACTTTATCTAAACTGACATTAAGCCTATCTAATAGGTTCTTAATTTCAGGTATTGTTCTTTGTTCCTAGAATTTGATTTTATTCTTTCTTACAAATTCCAATTCTCTGGTGAAATTCTTTTATCATATATTTTCTCTACCTTTTCCCCTTTTTTTAAAAAAATATAGTAGTCATAGTTATTTTAAATTTCTAGTTAGCTACTCCAATGTAGCACTATTTCTATTATTTGTTTTATTTCTTGATTTTTATTCTTGTCATACCCTCTTTTGCCATGACTAATAGTTTTTCTGAATGAAGGAGAGACATTGCATATTAAAGGGTGTAGAAGCTCCATGTGATGGTAAATTCTTTCCAAGAGGGTCCCCCCTACCTTTCACTAGGCCAATAAATGTGGCATTCTATGAAAGCTCTGTTGTAGGTTCTTATAATTTTAATATATTTATTTTTTATTGGAATATAATTGCTTTACAATGAAGTGTTAATTTTTACTGTATAACAATGTGAATCAGTCATAAGTATACATATATCCCCTCCCTCTTGAGCCTTCCTCCCAACCCCCCACTTCTCCTTTCTAGGTCATCAATGAGCAACAAACTGAGCTCCTTGTGCTACACAGCAGCTTCCCTCCAGCCATCTATTTTACACAAGGTAGTATACATGGCAACGACACTCTCAATTCATCCCACTCTCTCCTTCCCCCTCCCCATGTCCATAAGTCCATCCTCTACATCTGTGTCTCTATTCCTGCCTTGCAAACAGATTCATCAGTGGTATTTTTCTAGATTCCATATACATGCATTAACATATGATATATTTGTTTTTCTCTTTCTGTCTTACGTTCACTCTGCCTGAGAGGCCCTAGTTTCATCCACATCACAACTTATTTTCCCCTGACAGGGGTTTTCAGCTGAGAGGCTGGTATATTCTACACAATCTCTCTTCCTGGCAGGTCCTGAACATGAATCTTTGCCTTGCCAGACTGCTGAAATTCTGCTCTGATTTTCAAAGGCTCTTGACCTCCTGTGGCCTCCCATCCAGTACAGCCCCCAAATTATGCCGAAGTCCTGAGTGAGGAGCTGGTCAACTGCTTGAGGCCTTCAATTCTCTTCCAAAAGATGCAACCCTCCTCAGGTATAAACCTGAGATTCTTCATCTTCAGTTTGAGGCCAGAAATGTCAACTGCTCCCAGGTTAAATCTGGTGCAAAAGTCAGTTCACCTCTCTGAAGCCACCTGTCTCTGGAGTCCTACAGTTCTTGTTGCCTCATCTGCTCTCTATGCCTTCAAATCTCCTAGAATATCTTGATTAAAATGCAGGTTCTCAGGCCATGCTCCTAAAAATTATTTAAATGTAAAGCTGGTGGGTAAGGTCAAGAAATCTGCCAGATGATTTGTTGCAGCTAGACTAGAGGTTATATGTTGAGAAATCCTGACCCAGATCCTTGCATATTATTCCCTCAAGGTACCATCTCTAACTGAAAATCTACTTTGTACCTTCTATAGTTACTACTGTGAACTCACATGCTGTTCTAGGGTCAGAGCACCTTCTAACACCACCCCCAGCAGATCTCCTCACCATGCACCAGCTATTGCTCCAGATGCCAGCACCCTGAACCACCCAACAGAGAGCATTCCTTGCTTATCCAGTTGCCATCTCACTACCACTGCAGCCAGAAATTTCAGATGATGTCTGCCCCATTACACAGCTTTTGGATACTCTTTTCCTTTTTTTATAATTTTAAAAATTCGTTTCTTTTCGGTTGCACTGGGTCTTCATTGCTGCACAGGTTTTCTTCTAGTTGCGGCAAGCTAGGGGCTACTCTCTAGGTGCAGTATGCAGGCTTTTCATTGCGGTGGCTTTTCTTGTTGCAGAGCATGGGCTCTAGGGCACTTGGGCTTCAGCAGTTGCAGTATGTGGGCTCAGCAGTTGTGGCTCCTGGGCTCTGGAGCACAGGCTCAATAGTTGTGGCACACAGACATAGTTCTTTCACTGCATATGGGATCTTCCCAGATCAGGGACTGGGATGCATGTCTCCTGCACTGACAGGCAGATTCTTTACCACTGAACCACCAGAGTTTGTGGATGGCTGTCCACAAACTCTCAACATGGCTTTTTTTCTCTCACAAGCAACAGAAAAAAAATCTTTAAATAAAGTCCTAACAGACTTCATCTAAGAATTATCAACTGTTCCTCAATGTAGAATTTTACATGTGACATAGAACAGAGCTTTAGTATTAGACCAATTTTTTTTTTCTATTCCTGGAATTTTATTCTAAGGCTCTCCCTCGAGTGCCACTGGGAAACATAGCTCAACTATCTGCAAAAGCTCAAGCCCTGTTGGTAGGAAAGAATTAAACCCACACTTGACCTCTTGATGAATAAAATAACAAAATACCTTTATCTGCTTGTCACTTGCAGCCAAAAGCATTCTGGTTCATGCCAATTTAAGCACACCACAGCAGCCATGATGGAAATCAACATCTCAGAGGCACACATCCAAAAGTATAGACCTTTTTCTAGTTAGGATGTAATGTGGGCGAAAGAATTAAGAGTTGGTCATTTCCTTTGTGTGGACCTGATTCCAAATGAGCCAACCTCCCTCTTGCACTGAAGTGAGGTTTCATGGCCATAGACAGAACTATTTGAAACCATACATCAAATTGTACTAAACACCATTGCTTCCAGGTTGCCATGCTGTAGGTAACAGGCCTGGGAAGAACCACAGGAGGAATTACAAAGTAAGGAAGGCAAACAGAATGCCTGCTAGGGGTCAAGTACTTTAGGCCACATGTGTCTCGTTATGGGTCGTGACTCATTAGACCAACTGCTGTTCTCCCTTGCCTCATTTTTTCCACAGGAGGATAGAGAACAGCTAGAGACTATCCTCAGAGAAGGCAATGGCACCCCACTCCAGTACTCTTGCCTGGAAAACCCCATGGACGGAGGAGCCTGGTAGGCTGCAGACCATGGGGTTGCTAAGAGTCAGACACGACTGAGCTACTTCACTTTCACTTTTCACTTTCATGCATTGGAGAAGGAAATGGCAACCCACTCCAGTATTCTTGCCTGGAGAATCCCAGGGATTGTGGAGCCTCTTGAGCAGCCGTCTATAGGGTCACACAGAGTCGAACACGACTGAAGCGGCTTAGCAGCAGCAGCAGCAGAAACTATCCTAACATCCTTTTTTAAGGACTATTTCTTTTTGCATCTATGCATTCTCAGCCAGATACATTTCTGGTTAGCTCAACACCATTTTACCATGAAATGATAAGACACATGGTGCTTCCTAAATTCTCACCTCAGAAGGTGGAGTATTAGCAATCAGCATCCTCAAAGAATTCTTTAAAACTCCAAAATCCAGGCTACTTTGAAATATTATTGATCTCAGTGCAGGGAAGAGGAAGGGGCGGTGGGGGCAGAGGGTGGGGTGGTGGAAGGGAGGGGCGGTCTTTATAAACGCAGAATCTTTTCCTAAAGCATTGATTTGAATAGTTTAGCTTCAAAACCAAGATGGAATCACCAGAGAGAATCCACTGCGTGGAGAGCCTAAATTCATGTCTACAATAAGATAATCACTACCATCTGCTAAACATGTTTTATAGGCCAGGCACTGCGCTAACCTCTTTATTGGCACTATCTCTTGTGAACATCACCATTCAGGGTGGTTTTGGTATCCCCAGTTTACTGATCTAAACTGAGATTTCAAAGAAAATAGATTAAATAACTCACCCAAAATATGCATAAAGTAGATTAGAAATAAAAGAAACAACAGTTCAAACACAGTGACAAATGGCAATGAACATACAGCACCATTTGGGGGAAATCAGTGAAAAGAGACCTTGTTCAGGTTAAAAGGGAGAAACCCCTCTTCAACTACAGCCCCTTTTGCTGTGAGGGAACCCAAGCCCAGTTTTTCCAGAGCTCCAGTCTGTCAAGAGAAAGCAGAAATCCAAATTGTTATGTGAAATTGAAATCTTATTGTTAAATGTTGGCAGCTATTAAAAAGTTTTTCAGCTCTCTGCAGCCAAACAAAATACAGCTGTGGGCTGGATTCAGCTTGTAGACTGCCTGTTTGCAGGCTCTGTCCTCTGTCCTGGGCAACTGGGGATCGTTTGGGGTTCTTTTGTTCTCTTAAAGAAACATGGCTCCTTCCACAGGCCAGAGAGTTTTAAATGATCATTAATGGTTCAACACTAAGGCATAGTCATTATCCACCCACCCACCTACCCACCCTGAGAAATACAAATATCCGTGACATTACTCCTGGGAACACCCCTATGTAATTTGTGGAATCATTACCCTGTGTAACTTGAGGGATCTGAGTTGATGTGGGAGTACCCAACGAAGAAGACACAAGATTTTAAAAAAGGAAAAAAATGGGCACCCAGAGAAGACACTAGAGCACAGTAGGGGTGTTGCCCACCTCCGTGCCCGGGCCCCTGTCTGTTTTCACCATCTAAACCCCTGAAGTCCCCCATTCAGAGCCTCAGCCCACCATTCTTCATTTATGATTTCTCTCTGAGCAGATAAGGACGACCCAAGGCCTCAGTGTGTTTTACATCAAAGGCCACTGAAGGGTCCTGACAGGCTGGATATGTCAGGGCTGCAAGTAAACCATTAATCACTCTGCCATTTCATGGACATACTTTTCCCAGAGGGCACGAACTTTCTCCAGGTCACTAATATAAACCACATCTTCCCTGAGCCAGCAGGGGAGGCAAAGTGGGTGTCAAGGCGCAGAGAGCAGGCTCATCATTGACACACCATTATTTTCTCTTAACCCCACAGGTCATTACTATAGTCCCGGGGGATTGTAAATGGCCAATTAAAAAGGAGATGGTTGAAATGAATTAAACAAATGAAGTCACAGTTTCGGGGAACACGTATACCTCAGGGCAGCTGCTGCCAACCATCCCAAACTTTTCACCTCTAGATCAAGTACTCAAAGAGGCCACAGGGACACAACAGGACATGCACGATTTTGCCACTGACCCAAAGCAACAAGCCTTTGGCAGACCCCCAGAGTCTGATTTCCAAGAAGTAGAGTCAGGGAGAAGGCATAAGACGCCTTTCCAGAACAAGTTTCTCCTTTGCACAATGAAGTCCAGATCACCTGACCAATGAGGCTAACTTGGCCAACACACCCACTAAAGGCCAAGTCTTCAGTGCAGAAAAATTCATTCACTGAGCTTCTCCTGGGGCAGCACAGTGAAAACACAGGTGAGGCCTGCTCTTGTGGCATCGACATTTCCACTGGGGCAGGCAGCCGATGAACAGACCAGATAAGTGGAGACTGAGAATGCTATAAAGCACATAAAATAGAAAGGTGGTATCAACAGTGATGCCTGTTGCAGCTCGAGTGGAAAGAGGGGAGCTTTCACTCACTCAGTAGCTAAACAAGGTAGTAGTGATGGAGGGTTACCAAAGAAAGAGAAGGAGTGCTGGCTCTGTTTGAAGGACCTTATGTGTAGCTGGAAAGATGAGAGAAGAGGGTAAGTGTTCAGAAGACATTATGAATATGCAAAACCTACGTGTAAACCTGGAAGCAGGGGACAGTGCTTCCTTCACAAGGCAGTGACTGGAGCAAGCAACAGCAAGAAAGGACCGGTTTCTCAAAACATGAGTCTTAGCAACTGGAAATAAATTGTGCATCTGGTTGTACGGGGTGGGGGGCGATGGGGAAGAGCCTTAAATCCTTAACACTAAGACACTGGGAACAGGATCAGAATTTGGTACCAGGCTAAGATTCCCAAGCTGAATTGTAAGGCAGAGGAGATCAAGGTACCAGCCTGAGGCCAGATTTGGGAGGAAGGACAGAAAGAGATGAAATAGTACCTGAGCCTCCAGAGTGCCACCTGCCTCCCCCAGAGTCTTCTACTTCCCACCCTCTCTATAGCCACGCTAGCCTTTCACCCACACTCATCTGGGCTCTGCTGGCCCATGGGGACCTTGCACTTGCCAATTCTTCTGTTCAGAAAGTGTGTCTTTCACATCCTCCCATGTCTGGCTCCTTCTTGTCAACTAGGTCTTGGCTCAACCATCTCCTCCTCTGGGAGGCTGTGGCTGGGCTTCCTACCCAATTCCTTCCTGTCCCCTTGGCTTGACATATTCTCTTCAGAGCAGTTTACTATCCAGCATCTTTTATTCCTTTATTTGTTTCCTTGTCTGTGTCTGTTTCTCCCTCTAGACAGTAAGTTTGTTTGAGCAGGAAGCTGCGTACATCGCTCCCCACCACTCCTCACTGCTAAAATGCCCCCTGGACAGAGCCAAAGCTGAGCAGATGCTTGTTGCTCAGAAGCTAAATGTCTGCTTTACCCACAGCATCAGTCTGTACTCTCTCCATGGTGATGACATCCTATGATGTCATATTTAATCCTTATGACCATGCTAAGTGACAAGTGCCGTCAAGCTCATTTTATAGACGAGGAAACCAGGGCCCAGAAAATCTAGCTTACCTAGCCCCACAGGGCTAGTAAGCAGCCACACAACCCAAGTCTGTCAAAGCCTGACATCGCCACCCTTTTCTACCTCACTCCTTTTTTTCTACGAGAAAACAGGAAGTGAAATAGGGAGACTGAAGGAGCTAAATCGGGTTAAGATTTTCAGGCCACAGTCAGGAACCCAGGAAGGTCAGTCCATTGTCAAGTGAAAACCAGGAACCCCAGAGGTCAAGACCAGCTGAGGCAAGAATGGCAGCCCTGTTGGCAGTTAGCAGCTGGAACAGCACAGGATTGGAGAAGGTCATTGCTGACAGAACAGGGAAGGAGATTTTAATATTGAGCTGAGCCAAGAGCCATACAGTAGGCCACACCGCCGAGTACAGTACACCTAGGGTTGGTGCCACCCAAAGTCACTCTCCCAGAGCTCCAACAAACAGGGGGTGAGAAAAAGTGGGGGAACCGTGCTTTCAACAAGAAGTTTGGATCATACAGGCCTGATGCCTCGCCTCAAAGGTAGGAAAGAGAAATCTAAATCTTACATGATAAGGATAAGGATGATAAGTTAGACTGGCCTAACTCCAAATAACACAAAAAACAACAAAAAGAAAGAGCTAGCAAACAAACCGCACCACCAGCACTCACCTCACCCCTGGACAGAGCCAAAGTGGAACAGATGCTTGTTGCTCAGAAGCCAAGTGTCTACTTTACCCCCAGCATTAAGCTGTGCTCGTTCCGTGATGATGGCATCATATGATGTTGCATTTAATTCTTATGACCATGCTAAGTGACAAGCTGTCTAAGTGCTGTCAAGCTCGTTTTATAGACGAGGAAACCGAGGCCCAGAAAATGGGCCTCCACTCAGCGGAAATGGCTTTTGAGATGAACTCTGAACAAGGGTGAGTCCTAGCTGCAAATGGCAATGTGATCACTCAGCTTGTCTGCTGAGGTGGCGGCACGGGGCCCCAGACATTCTGTATTTGCTGTCTCCACTGTAGAATTACACTTGGCTTCCCTCTGAATTTGCTCCCAGGAAATGACACAGCTAGCACTGACCACTGCCTTCAGGCTTGAGGTCAACCGCTACACTGCACAGCAATGAACGCACCTCAACCCTATGCATCCATGGGTTCTGCTTCTGTAATTCAGCCAACCCATCTGCTGTACCACTCCCTTGACTCCTTGAACAGAAAGTGGACAGTAGCTACCACGTATTAAGTGTTGATCATGTGCCCACTATTGCAAGGTATTGCATATTATCCTAATCCATAAGTACGTATTATTATTATTTCCAGTTTACAGATGAGGAAACTGGAGCTCAAAGACATAATGAACAGTAAAGAGTAAAGCCAGGGTTAACACTCAGATCCATAATCCCATAGCCCGTGCTCCATCTGCCACACCAGTAGTCCAGACACCAGCCCACACAAAAAACACAGCTTTCGCTGATTCATGACAAAATGAGAATATCATAGTTTCCTTAATTTTAGATCATCTTTTATAAAAATAAGTGAATGTTTAATAACCTATCAGAAGGGGAAAGTATATAGTAAAGGTACCTTTTGATTAAAGAAATTAAGCTATGTGGTGATTACAAAATTGTATATGATAAAGAATTAAATCATAAGAATTAGAATTTAAAAATTAGAAACATTGTGTAAGATTGTCATAAGAACTGTGCATTTATTCTGAGCTCATGTCATTCCTAGTTTTGTGTGTTTAACTCTTTTATAAAATCAAAACTAATAGATGACGATTACTTTTTTAAAAAACCCTTAGTTGGTAAAAATAAGAACTGATTGTCCTCTCTTAAAACTCCCAATATTTAAGAAACAAAGCCCCTTACACTGTGGTGTCCCACCCCCAATGACAGAGTTCACAGACTGGACGTTCCTGAGTCAAATTCAGCCCAAATACAGAGGTATTTTGGCTTGGTCACAGCATATTTTAACATTCTACATTAACTGACAATATTTACAATAGGAAAGGATTTATGTACAAATCTGGATTTCTGGCTTTTCTTTACAATTCCAGGGATCTGAATTGTGAAAAGTGAAAAATATTAGTTGCTAAGTCATGTCTGACTCTTTGTAACCCCATGGACTGAAGCCCACTAGGCTCCTTTATCCATGGGATTTCCCAGGCAAGAATACTGGAGTGGGTTGTCACGCCCTTCTCCAGAGGATCTTCCCAATCGAGGTTTCAAACCCGGGTCTCCCACGTTGCAGGCAGATTCTTCACCGGGCCTCTAATCCCTCTAGAATATGGAGCTGGGTGTTTGGAAAGGCGTGCTGTCTAACTGTTCACATGCTCCCCTTCGCCTGTGGTATGGTATCTAGGTAGACTGCTGCAATTATGGCCACAATGTTGGGGCCTCATAGCACCCTACCCTTTCATTGTCATCTTATAACTCTCATGTCTCCAGGCTCACACATGCGACTCACTCCATGACACTCTAGCAAATGCAAGCACAATCAGAAGCTTGAACAGTGCTCGAACACAGTGACTCGTCTTCACTGAGTGCCGAGAACCCTGAAGCCACCGTGCAAACAAACCAAGCTGGCCTGCCAGAAGGCCCATGAGCAGGTGAACACAGCACGCTGGCTGGTAACCCAGGGCTATACCCAAGACAGGCTGGACCATCCAGCCCCAACAGAGCCACCACTGACCATAGCCACAGGGATGAACCCAGGGGAGACCAGAGGGAGACACACCAAGCTGAGACCAACCCAAGTTCTACTATTAAATCCTCCTTGTCTTAAGCCACTTGATATTGAGGTGTTTTCTTATGCTAACTGAGAGCACACCCTGGGCCTCTCTGGTTTACCTTAATACCTGGATTAAAATCACTCAAGTCTGTGACTCCTACTTTAAGGTATCAAAGATCCATTCCATGTATGTTTGTGTAAACACACACACACTCACATTTATGAGCACTTGATTTTTGAACAAAAGCAGGGAATTTAAATTGTTCCCTCCAACCCCCAGGACAACAACTGGCACACAGTTGGCCCTTAATAAATATCTTTTGAATGAATGAAATAAATTCATAGACATTTCCCTAACTATCTTAATTTAAAAAGTAGCCTAGAGGTGATCACAGCCCCAGGACCTTAGCACTAGAGGAATCCCCGAGATAATCTCCAGGTAGCATTAAAGATCATTGAACACCCATTGCAGCCAGGCTGCTGGCTTCCCAGACAGCCTGCTGTATCTGCTAAACTAGTTTTGGAAAATCCGCACATGTGAACTGATTCAATGGGGACTGAGGTTTGACATCACTGATAATCACAACCTATTTGTCATTTGTGCTTGTCCTTCAACGGGTGTTGACAGAGGTCCAGATGGCAAGGGGGCTCTCCCGTGACAGCCAAAGGAAATACGACGGAGCTGTGTGTGTCAGCTGAAGAACGGCCACAATGAGAGCTGGGTCCTGCTTGCCTGCTGAGTGAATTGTGACTGTTCTTCGTCAAGGGACTTTAAAAAAGGAATGCCTTGTGAACAAAACGCTGGATACTCCAAACACCCAGACATGAACACGTGTCATGCTTGCTTGACTATGAGAAATTGTTCAGCAGTGGAAACTTCCTTCCACTTTCTACCGTTTTCTTGCTTATTGTCTCCTTTTTCAAAAATAAGAGGATGTTTATTAATCAAAGACGCTGTTCTTGGGACATGCATAACAACCTGGAACCCATAACACTAGGAGAAATGGGCAGCAACTCAGAATTGCAAAACTGGAAGTCCTAAATTTTAGTGCAATCATTGGCTTCTTAATTACTTCACAACTGAGCTGGCCCGTCTCTCTAAATGCTAGACTGTGCACCTACAAGATGGTGGAAATATATCTATTTTATCTACTTCATAGGGGTTTTGAGACGATTAAATGAGATGACAAAAGTGAAAATGTCATTTAAACATTAATAATTACAGAATAAAAATTGGCAATGATCAACAGGCACAGACAGAGGGCTAGAAACGAAATCTGTGTGAGGCCCTCCTACAAAGACACTAGAAACCCATTGGCAGCAGTGCCAGAGGGCAAACACCAAATCCCCAAGTGGAAAGACAGAGACAGATCAGCACCAGGTCAACAGGCTGGATCAGAAACAGACGGATGGGGGCGAGGGGTAGCTGAGGCCTTCAGCAGGCCTAGGACGCAGAGATGCTGGGGGCCAACGAGGAGGGTGCTGGGCGTTGAGTGGACAGCTGCTGTGGTGCCCACCCAGCCCCTGTCCTTCCCTGCTTTCCTCCCCGGAGGCCTCCACTCCCTCATCCTGGGTGCTAGGGATTCCACAGCCTGACCAAGCACCTTCCCTACAGATGGACCTATTCCAGTCACATTCTCTTTGCTGAGAATAGAAAGCCTTTACTGGAATGACATAAGCAGGAGGAATATTTGGAGCGAATATATTCCTTAGGACCACCCTGAAAGACCATTCCTGAGTTCTCCTGCTGAAATCTCCAAGGCTGCCTTGTTGCCAGTCCTTTCTGAGGCCCAACTGGTCAGATAAATCAACGCACCCAGAATCCTTCCAATATTTTCTCTTTTACTATTTTCTTTTCTTCATTTTCTCCCTAAGTCAACCAGAGTCCATTTCTGCTGCTAATAAGCAAATACAAACAATCCAGGCATCTACCTAAGGTCTAGGTTCATAGGTAGGGACAGGTGTCTTGCATGCCTTGTTGACCTTCCCACCTTGGCCTCCCCTGCTTGTTTTTGTGAGTTTTCTGACACAATCTGAGAAAATTGTTGGGCCACTGAACAGGCAGTGTTGGAAAGACAGGGGCATAAGGTGAATCCCAGGCTTAAAGACAAGCTGCTACCAGAATCTAAGAACAGAGACGAGACAAACCAGTGCCACTTCCCCAAAACCAGTGCATGCCCAGTTGTCATCAGCACAGTGTGACTAACTTCATGTTCCACAACCTTAAGAGAATCTAAGGCAGCATGGAGTGAGAGAAGTGAGGGAGCATGGAATATGGCTAGGGGACCACCAGGACCCAAAGCCGTGTTCTGCCTCTCAGAAGCAGTGTGAGCTTGGCAAAGTTAGTTAACCTCTCTGCTCCATTTTCACCACTTCTCTAAAATGGAAATGATAACAGTATATACGTCTATCTCATGGGACTGTCATGAGGATAAAATAGTTTGGTATTTATACTGTACCTAGAAACATGCTTGGCACATCAATTCAGTTCAGTCACTCAGTCATATCCAACTCTTTGCGACCCCATGAATCGCAGCATGCCAGGCCTCTCTGTGCATCACCATCTCCCGGAGTTCACTCAGACTCACGTCCATCGAGTCCATGATGCCATCCAGCCATCTCATCCTCTGTTGTCTCCTTCTCCTCATGCCCCCAATCCCTCCCAGCATCAGAGTCTTTTCCAATGAATTAACTCTTCACATGAGGTGGCCAAAGTACTGGAGTNGCATACAGATTTCTCAAGAGGCAGGTTAGGTGGTCTGGTATTCCCGTCTCTTTCAGAATTTTCCACAGTATATTGGCACATAGCAAGGGCCATATAAAGGTTTGCTAAAATAAATAATGTTTCCCCTAAGACGAACTTGGGAACCTGAGATGGTTTAGCATGGAAAGGAAGTCTTTTGGAAAAAACAAGAAAATCTCTCAATAACAAATATGAACTTTGCCTAGCTAACCACATGCTATTTGACACTGAGAAGAGGATCAAAGGAAATCAGCCAACAGGGCCCTTGTGTCATGGTTATTTAGGATCAGTTGCATCAATTGACCCTTATTTATTTTGTTTCAGAAGAGGAGGCTAAGGCTCCCCCAAGGGCAATGAGGCTTTGGTCCAGTGGTCCATGCAATGACAGGCTATCTTAAACCACAGACAGAAGACTTCCCTGGTGGCACAGTGGATAAGAATCCACCTGCCAATGCAGAGGACATGGATTCGGATCCCTGGTCCAGGAAGAGTCCACATGCCATGGAGCAACGAAGCCCGTGTGCCACAGCTCCTGAGCATGCACCCTAGAGCCCTGAACCACAACTCCTGAGCCCACGTGCTGCAACTACAGACGCCCCTGCACCTAAAGCCTGTGTTCCACAGTAAGAAAAGCCACTGCAGTGAGAAGCCTGTGCACTGCTAGCCCCTGCTCACCGCAACTAGAGAAAAGCATTCACGCTGCAATGAAAACCCAGGGCAGCCAAACTAATAAGATAAATAGATAAATAACAAAAGAAGAAAAGAAAACTCTACAGACAAAGAGGATGGTGCCACCCCCTCAGATCTGGGGACTCTGTGTGCTGCCTGGTAGAGTAAGGCATATCTAGGGACGCCATCCTTCTCTCTCTTTGCCATCTCAGCCACTCACTTCCTGGCTCCCCCTGTAGTGGGGTACATTTTTCCCTTGGTGATGGGCACACAGGTGTCAGTATGAGCTCTGGCCAGCCAACCTACTGAGGGGGAAATCTCCCTGGATCACAGTTAATGCCTCCTTTCCAAAGAGCCATGCTCCAGCCATCACTCATGGGTGGAGAGTCCCTGCCACCTCAGTCCCTGTGGCTTTTTGTTGGCATATTGAGCCCTCTGCTCAACGAAGATGGATTGTGTGCAGCATGAAAGCCAGAGAAAGGGAACAAAAATGGGGAATATCCATGGTGATCTGATAAAGGTTAAATGAATTACTAGAGCTAGAATTGCTCTTGACATCAGCCTCCACTTTATTGTTCCTTTTTAGCTAGAAGTATTTGTGGTTCAGCCTGTCAGCAGTCACTTACTGCTTTTTCATCAGATGATTTGCCCTGACCCACTTGCTGAAAGTTGCTTGGGCAAAGAAATCTTTCTCTCCACTGACTTAGATGTCAAACTGCTGGTGGTAGAACCATCAGAGGGTTTCCATGACCCCACCCCACCCCCGCTTTGTTCCCACTGTGTCTCCAGAACCATCCCCTCTTCTGCCACTTGTGAGCTTCACTGGCTGTGGCCTGCACACCCAGTCAGTCTCCAATTCCCCCCATATTCCTCACTCCAAATGTCTTCCATTTGCTCTCCATTCCTGGCCAATGCACATTCCCCAGCCTTTGTTGGGGTTATTTTAAGACCTTCCTAGACCCTAAGCATTCTTACTTCTGGAGGCTCCACCCCACATCAAAGCAGACATCCTAAACTGCATCCACTTCCCATCATTGAATATAATTTCCATCTAATAACAGAGGAATTGAGTTGCATATGACTGACATATGACTACTTTTTATAGACATTTAATTAAATATTTTAATTGCAATTTTAAAGCTTTCTTTTTATATTTTAGAACCAGAATTTTTTTTAAAAGGAAGACACTTTTTTCTGGCCCCTGAGAATCTGATCTTGGGATTTGTCAGCCTCCATAATTGCATGAGCCAATTCCTTGTAATAAATCTCTTTCTTTTGAGTTCTGTTCCTCTGAAGAATCCTAACTAATATGGTACCTCAAGCCTTCAGTCTCTCATCACACATTCTGCTCTGGGACTTCTGCAAACAGTGTATGTCAGGAAGCAGAATGTGGAGGAGAAGATTTCCAACTGCAATTCCTTCCTTCTCTCAGGAAAAAAAAATGAGGCATTAATCACAGTATTATTCCTTTATTCTATGTTTAAAAAAAAAAAAAAAAGAAATGCCAGCCCAAATTTTAGCTGGCAGAATTAGAATAAGAGTTTCTACCTAATCCAGTAGAAATATGGGGGGAAAAAAAACAAGGTAGCAAGGGGTAAGAGAAGTGGCCATTGTGTCTGTTACTTGGAGTTTGGGGTTGACTTTGAGGCTCTTTGTGTTTACGTGTAATGTGACTAGGATAGGACTCTACTGAAAATTATAGGCAGGGCAAATTACCCTCGTTGGGCAGGATTCCTTTGCAGACATCCTTCACTGCTTCCAAACTCCATCAACAAAATCAAATATAATGTATGTGTAATAATTATGTAATAGATGTGTTGCAATTGACTAGCTGACATGTTATGGCTTTTTGACAGATATTTTGACAAGTACATTAAATTGTGGCTACTTTCAGTTTTTCTAGTCAAACAGAGGACAGAGACATAACTTAGAGCAAGAGGTACTAGCTGTGTGTGTAGGAGGCAGAGGCACATTTGACCCCCGAAATAGCAAGTGTCAGAGCCCTTTTTACTACCGTGGTGGTGGGGAAGGCAGTGTTATATGACCCTCAGAGGAGAGAGGATCCTGGTCTTCATTCTCAGCTCACAGTTCTGGTTTAGCACCTAAGATAGTACAGCTTGGTCTGATGACCAGGATTATGCTCATCGTTTTTCTACACGGAGACAAATACAAAAGGCAAAGAAAGAAGGCGGCTTGCCCAAAATCATCCAAGTGATAATGTGATGATGAAGAGACGAAGGAAGAGAGTTTTACTCACTCCTGCTACATGTATATGCGTATCCTACTAACCTTCACAACAATCCTGTGAGGTACATGCAATCATCCTCCTCTTATGGTTGAAGGAACTAAGACTAAGGAACAATTGATTAATTTGATCCTAGTCACATGTTCCTACGCTTGAGATGAGATTTAAACCAATATCTGCTTAGCTCGAGGTTTCCCTGATGGCTCAGATGGCAAAGAATCTGCCTGCAATGCAGGAGACCTGGATTCGATCCCTGGGTTAGGAAGATCCCCTGGTGGAAGGCCCGGCAACCCACTTCTGTTCTTGCCTGGAGAATCCCCATAGACAGAGGAGCCTGGCAGGCTACATTCTATGGGGTTGCAAAGAGTCAGACATGACTGAGTGACTAAGCACAGCACTACTTAGCTCCAAATACTCTGGCCACCTGATATGNTGGGTTAGGAAGATCCCCTGGTGGAAGGCCCGGCAACCCACTTCTGTTCTTGCCTGGAGAATCCCCATAGACAGAGGAGCCTGGCAGGCTACATTCTATGGGGTTGCAAAGAGTCAGACATGACTGAGTGACTAAGCACAGCACTACTTAGCTCCAAATACTCTGGCCACCTGATATGAAGAGCCGACTCATTGGAAAAGACCCTGATGCTGGGAAAGACTGAAGGCAGGAGGAGAAGGGGACAACAGAGGATGAGATGGTTGGATGGCATCACCAACTTGACAAACATGCGTTTGAGCAAGCTCCGAGAGATGGTGAAGGACTGGGAAGCCTGGCATGCTGCTGTCTATGGGGCCACAAAGAGTCAGACACAACTGAGCAACTGAACAACAGCTTAACTCCAAAGTCTTCATGCCACTGTGGGATAGGTTTCTCTTTTCCCATCTATTTATAAAAATAAACCTTACCTGAACTGACTATCTAGCAAGCTAACCTCTCTTCCATGAAATTGTGGATTACATTATCCCAGTAAGTAGTTGGAGGAGAAGTATTTTTTAAGAAGCTTCTGGACTTCAGCTGTCATGGTAGTTACTGAAGGCTGACACAATGCAGCTCTCATTGGTTTAACTATCAGGGAGCCTTGAAATTACCCTCCACTCCTCTCCAAGGTCATACTTCACAGTCTGCAAACTAAAGCCTGGGCTGCTCTAACTCCGACTCGCATCTTTCCAGCACTTCCTGCACCATGTCTGACTGGGGAAGGCTGTGTTTTTAAACATACTTTTTCATTCTAACTGTCTCTGTCTTGCCCTGTCTGATCAGGCCAAGCTGTGGCCACAGTTGTGTATAATTAGTCAACTTCACTCACTGTCTCTTCTGCTTACGGTTCTCTGCCCAATTCCCAGTGACAAATGGCTCCCCAAAGCCATGGGCTTGACCCCAGATGACCCTGTGTTTCACTGCCTTCATCTCAGTACATGGGTCAGCACTCAGAGATTCCCATAGCTCTTGCTCAGTCAGTAATTAATTTCCATGTGAATGCATGGGCCAGTTGGCAGAACTGGGACATTGGGCACACTGACAGCACAGATAGGAGGCAGCCTATGGCAGCCACCATATTAGAGTAGGTCACCAGAATGTTTACTTCAAATAAAGACCCATACTTAAGGGGACATTGCCCACCCAGTGCCAGGAAGGTAAAACACCTACTAAGAATTCACATCCCAGGGTTCTCAAGAAAGACTTCTTCTGAAAGCAGAAATTCAATGAGCAATTCTCAAGAAATAGGACAGGAGTTTCCCCAGTTTTCTCTTCAAACTTGTGTTTGGTTTCTGTGCTAGCTGATGCCAATCAGCTATCAACAAATGAGGAACAGTGCTTAGGTCACATCTCTGATCTCCATCTGCTGGTGTATACATCATTAATACCCTCACTTTAAGAGCTATTAGTGTATCAAGACAGAGTTTGTTCAAGACCAGTCAAGTGCAGTGAGGAGGAAAGTGTCCTAGATAAGAGTTTGGAGGGCCTGAGGCTTAGACCGAATTCAGCTTCTCACGTGATGTGTACTTCTGCAGCCACGTCACCTGTGGCCTCAGCTCCTACTTTTATGAAAGGAGGAGGAGGAGAAGGAGAAAAAGAAAAGGGGGGTGAAATAAAAAGGAAGCAGGGAAGGAGAGTAAACAGAAAGGAAGGATAGGAGAGAAGGAAGAAAAGAAGAAAGAAGTTGAACTAGGTAAACATTTCAAAATTTCTCTCCAGCTTCCCACTTTATGTATTTCAAGGCTGTGTTACCAGGTGCATAAACATTTAAAACTGTTATATTCTCTTGATGAATTGAGTTCTTTATCATTTTGAAGTGACTTTATCATTGGAAATACCTTTTTATTAAAAAGTTTTTAAGTTTTTAATTTTTTAAATTAAAACACTGTTTAAAATTTAAATTTATTTATTTTAATTGGAGGCTAATCACTTTACAATATTGTATTGGTTTTGCCATACATCAATTTTTATCATTTCTGGCTCTGCTGGGTCTTTATTGCTGTATGCAGGTTTTCTCTCGATGCGATGAGCAGGCTTCTCATTGTGGGGGCAGAGCACAGGCTCTAAGGCACAGGCTCAGTAGATGTGGTACATGGGCTTAGCTGCTCCTCGGCATGTGGAATCTTCCCAGACCAGGGATCAAACTCGTGTCCCCTGCATTGGCAGGCAGACTCATAACCACTCTTTGCTCTGAGATTTACTGACTATGAATATAATGATTCCAAATTTCTTTTGCTTAGTATTAAGATTGTATACATTTTCCCATCTTTTTTATCTTTGACCTATTTGTGCTTCATATTTAAAGTACTTTTCTTTTGGTGTAACACAGGGAACTATAGTCAATATCTCATAATAATCTATAATGGAAAATAATTTCAAAAATAATATATGAAAAAAATATATGTGTATATATATAACTGAATGTGACAAAAAAAGAATTCTACTTTTTGAAATTTAATAATGTTTATCTTTTTTCCAGTTTTTCTAAATGTCCTATGCACATCTAATAACAATGTACGAGATATGAAATTTTAAATATATTTGTGTAGGATATAAGATTAATATAAACACAAATCTATTATGGGGCTTCCCTGGTAGCTCAGATGGTAAAGAAACTGCTTGCAATGCAGGAGACTTGGGTTCAATCCCTGGGTCTGGAGGATCCCCTGGAGAGGAGAATGGCTACACATTCCAGTATTCTTGCCTGGAGAATTCCATGGACAGAGGAACCTGGTGGGCTACAGTCCATAGGATCGCAAAGAGTCAACACGACTGAGTGAATAGCACAGACAGAAATCTATTATATTTAAATTATTAATGACATCATTAAAGATGATCCTATTCTTATTTTTTGTGCACTTGATAAAATATTCTCAGAGAAATGTTTAAAAAATAAAATAAAGTGGTCTAGTATTTGTATATGGAGAAGGAAATGGCAACCCACTCCAGTACTCTTGCCTGGAAAATCCCATGGACTGAGGAGCCTGGTGGGCTGCAGTCCATGGGGTCGCTAAGAGTCGAGCACGACTGAGGGGCTTCACTTTCACTTTTCACTTTCATGCATTGGAGAAGGAAATGGCAACCCGCTCCAGTGTTCTTGCCTGGAGAATCCCAGGGACAGTGGAGCCTGGTGGGCTGCCGTCTGTGGGGTCACACAGAGTCGGACACGACTGAAGTGACTTAGCAGCAGCACCAGTATTTGTATATAACTTAGGTACATCTTCCTACACACTTTAAATCATCTCTAGATTACTTTTGATACCTAATATTAATACAATGTAGACTTTTCTAGTACCTCAGCTGGTAAAGAATCCACCTGCAATGCCAGAGACCCAGGTTCAATTCCTGGATTAAGAAGATCCACTGGAGAAGGAATAGGCTACCCAATCCGGTATTCTTGGGCTTCCCTGGTGGCACAGCTGGTAAAGAATCTGCCTGCAGTGTGGGAGACCTAGGTTTGATCCCTGAGTTGGAAAGATCCCCTGAGGAAGGGAAATCTACCCACCCAGTATTCTGGCCTGGGGAATTTCATGGACTGTATAGTCCATAGGGAAGCAAAGAGCTGGGCAGACCAAGTGACTGTCACTTTCACTTTCATTTAGTTCAGTTCAGTCACTCAGTCATGTCCAACTCTTTCGCGACCCCATGAATCGCAGCATGCCAGGCCTCCCTGTCCATCACCAACTCCTGGAGTTCACTCAGACTAACGCCCTTCGAGTCGGTGATGCCATCCAGCCATCTCATCCTCTATCGTCCCCTTCTCCTGCNGACAACAGAGGATGAGATGGTTAGATGGTATCCCCGACTCAATGGACATGGGTTTGGGTGGACTCCGGGAGTTGGTGATGGGCAGGGAGGCCTGGCATGCTGTGGTTCATGTGGTTGCAAAGAGTTGGACATGACTGAGCAACTGAACTGAACTGAACTGAACTGAGATCTGGGAACAGTGATTTAGTGGGAAATAGGCATTTGACTGAGGGAAGAACAGATCTGAGCTTCCCACACAAAAAGGGGTACAGCCATCACCATCAAATCTCCAGAACCAGACCAGGAGGTGAAGGCCTATGGCTGAGAGAGCCATCAGCACAGAGGATTCAAAGGCTGATCCTGCCTTGGAAATTTCCAAATGTGAGACAGCCGAGGCCCACTTTCCATAATGAAAGGGGAGAACTGTTCTCTCAAGCCAATTATAGAACACATGATAATGGTAAAAATGTTCCTTTACACCTTGTTAAATTGTGAGGTAACTTCCTTTCTGATTGCATGATTAAGTTTGGAATTACAGTAACTTTATGAGATTTGTGATACAAACTGTCCCTTCCAATAAATGGTGGCATAAGATGAGCCTAGAGTAAAATGGCTTAAGGAAAACTGTTGACCTTGGGTCCACTGCAGACTGCTGCCTGGGACACAGAGTTCCACCCACAATAACACTGTTATCATTATAGTTAGTGCCTTCAAGGGGTCCTAAATGACTCTGTAGGAGTAGTGTGTAACTGTCTTTGAGTGTTTTCTATTTTCTCCTATTTTTTTTTATTCCAACAAAATTTTTCCTCTGCAAATCCTTGTTCCTGCTAACTGAAAAGTAATAGTCTTTCTAGGGGGAAAAAGGCAGCGTTCAAAATGAATTTCTCTGCTGCTATCACTTTACCAACTCTGCTTCCAATTGGAGTAGCCTCAGGTAGATGACCCTAGGGGAGCTGGTTCCCCAGAATTTCCTATTCATTCTCCAACATTCACTCCATTGTCCGCCCATTCCTACCAAAGAACAGCCCCACTCCTCCTTCCCGTGTTTTGTTTCCAGTGTTGTGGTGTGTCGTTTATGAGGTGCTTTGGCAAACAGGGTTTCCCACAAGTCAGGAGACCTCAGCCACTTCCTTTGACTGAGGCTGCCAGCATACTCAAAATAAAGGGAAAAAAGACCAAAAACAAAGTTATAAAAATTATGGAACGGTTGAAACATTTATCCTGTGCAAATTATTGCTTTCAGCATACATACACAAATGCCATGCTATGCTGTACAACTGCACCTCATTGATAGCATCTGTACATACTTGTGTGAGTGTAATCCTTAAAAATATAAATTTGAGGTAATTTGTGAATATGAGGCCAGAGGGCCTCGTTGGCCTCTCTCCCTACCCCATTCCTCTACCCACTTGGCCCAGCTCACATCTATAGGACGGTCGCTCTTCTCAATAAGCCTTTATACAGAGGAAGAGTATATATTTGTATTTTCTCACTTGCTAAAGAAGGACACGAAAGTCTGGAAGGTTGGGTGAGACTCCTAAGACTGCAAAGCTGAGTGGTGAGCAAGGAGTCAAACCAAAGTCTTTGTGCTCCAAAATCAGAGTTATTTCCACTGTGGGGTCTTCTATCTTCTTCCAAAATGCTTCCCCCAAATAATTCACTGTGAGTCTCAGCTTTAGAAAGAGGCAGATAGCATCCAGTGGCCCATAATTAAAGAATAAGCTTATGTAACCTGCATGGTCCTGGTGGAAATTCAAATGAGGGTAAAAGGGCAGACAGACTTAGTCACAGAGCACCAGGCAGAGCACCAGGCTGGGCTCCCAGGACAGCAGCTCCCCCAAGGCCAGCAAACTGTTCTGTTCTGTGCTATGGTGACTCCCAGGCCATCCAGGCTCAGTAAGATTCACTCTTCTGACCTGTATTTATCATGTGGACCATGTGCTGGGTGCTGGGGCAGTAGTCTGGGGACTGAGTTGACTTAGGAATTCTCTCTGACCTCCAGGCACCCAAGGCTCAGGGAAGAGACAGCAGGTACCCATGGGATACTTTAGGCCATTAAGCAATAATTTCAAATTGAGTCCAACAATATAATAAGGTTAAATGTCCAATAATAGAAATTCTTTGAATAAAAGAATCATCCCCCCCAAAGAGAAAGAATCATTCCATTCAATGGATTTCTATGCAAATAGAAGAATAGATGGTAGAATCATAGGTTTTTTTTTAAAAAAATTGAAATACAATTTACATATAACATTATATTAGTTTCAGATGTCTAACCAATAACTCAGTATTTGTATATACTTGCAAAATGGTCACCACAGTAAATCTAGTTAACATTCATCACCATACACAGTTACATTTCTTTTTCTTGTGAGAACATTTTTTTAATGAGGATAATTGCCTTACAGTGTTGTGTTGGCTTTTGTCATATAACAACGTGAGTCAGCCAGGGTATACATATGTCCCCTCTCTCCTGAAACTTTCTCCCATGCCCGCCCCCATCCCACCTCTCTAGGCTGTCACAGAGCACATAGAACTGCATATAGGAGACAGTTTATTAACTAAAGTCGCCATGTTGTACATTATATCTCCAGGACTCATTTACTTTATAAATTTAAATTTGTACCTCTTCCCCCTTCACCTGTTTTGCCCACCTCCCTCCTTCACAACAATTGTAAGGTTTTATTAAAAAGTTGAGTTCAAGTACTTTTAAGTGAATAGCACATTTTTATAACGAAAAGTAGGGACTTCCCTGGTGGTCCAGTGGTTAAGACTTTGCCTTCCAACGCAAGGGGTGTGGGTTTGATCCTTTGTCAAGCAGCTAAGATTCCACATGCCTCGTAGCCAAAAAATCAAAACATAAAACAGAAGCAATGTTGTAACAAATTCAATGAAGACTTTAAAAACCGTCCTCATCCAAAAAAAAAAAAATTAAAAAGAAATGGAAGGAAGAACATGTGCTCTATGTAGACCTAAAATATAGGTAATCTAAATACAGAGAAAATACAACAAAATATTAGCAGAAGTTGTCTTTGAGTGGTGGGATTATGCATGTTTTTAATGGATTTCTAATTTGAGTTTATCTGTGCTTTCAAATTTAATTTAAAAAAAAAATGTTCTACTCTTGCAATAAGTAAAAACCCAGTAAAGATCAGCTTGGCTATATTCACAAAGAACATCAGAAATCACAAAGGAATGCTTATTGTAACATCCAGCAAAAAAGAATCATAGAGAAATTATGTAAACAATATGCTCGCTACTTCACATTTTAAAATAATAATAAAACGGGGGGAAAAAAATCAGACCTCGAAGGACTAGAGAGAAATATGCTAAAATGTGGCAGATGTCTTTGGAAAGTAATTTTTAAATCCCTTTTTCATGCATTTTTTCAAGTTTTCTACAATAAGCATGAATTGTTTACACAGTGTTAGAAATTAGACAGTAGGTGATTAAGCAGATACAAACTACAGGACTACACATGTGAGGAAACAGTTACAGCGAATATTTGTGTTTCCTGGCAGGATAAGGGGCCACTCAAGGGTGGCAATATTTTGGTCTCTGACTCCCACAAAAAGTGGATTTTTCCACCCAAAAGAGATTGAAATGCCCCCACTCACCCACACATCCCCAACTCGTTACCAGAGCACACCAAAAATGCTATTTTAGAATTATTTTGGCAGAGGTGAGAGGCCTAGGAATGCAAAGACACAGAGTAAGTCAGCTGGGGCAGAGAGACAGCTGTAGCAACACAGCCATTTCTACTCAACTGCAAGGCCAAAAGACAGCCTTTAGCATATCATGGTGAAGCAAGCCAAGCCTTCCAAAGAAAACACTGCTGACAACTCAGTACCTGAAGATTGGATTCGCAAGAAAGCCAAGTCAAAGAACTTTCCGCAGTGAGTATTTAAAACCCTGATGTTAGATGAAGTCCATCTGATGGTGTATACGACCTGACACAAAATGCTATCTACATGCGAGTCCCTGAAACTAAAACTAAATTAATCTAGGCTGGCCCAGGCCAGTTTTTTGGAGTATCCATTTTTTCCCCTAGGGCGGGGCACATGGAGATGATGCTTCCTCTAAACTTCAATTATTTTCAACAAACCTGTTGTCAGCTTCATAAAGTTCTTGAAATAAAGAACCTCCTTGGACTTTCCTGGTAGTCCAGTGGTTATGCATCTGCCTGCCAAAGCAGGGGATGTGGGTTGGATCTCTGTTTCAAGATCCCACATGTCACAGAGTAACTGAGCCCAGGCGCCATGACTACTAAGCCCACATGCCCTAGAGCTCATGTTCCACAAGAAAAGCCACCGCAATGAGAAGCCCCTGTAATGCCAGCAGGGAGCAGCCCCAGCTAGAGAAAAGCTCTTGCATAGCAACAAAGACCCAGTGAAGCCAAAAATAAATAGATAAATAAAATTTTTAAAAGCTTTCCTTGTTCCAAAAAAATAATAGTAAAGAAAAAGAACCCCTCCACAATAGTTATGGTTGCTGTGGGCACACTATCTGATAATCATTGTGTAAATTCTGATGCCAAAGTGAACAGAACCAAAGGAGTAAGGGCTGTCAACTATTTTTGATTTGTGCCTGGCCCTTTACAAACATTTTCTTATTTTATTGCCAAAACAATTGAATGAGGTAGGAAACATAAATTCTAGTTTACAAACTGAAACTTTAAAAGCATAAGCAATTTGTCCAAGGTTACTCAGCTAGTAAGTGAGAAAACTAGAACTGGAACCCAAATTGCTGTGACCCCAATGCCCAGATTTTAACCAGCCAACTTTGCTATAAGGAATTTTTAAAATCTGTAACTCTCTACAAAATTCAGTGTTATGATTATTTCTGTCAGAATGTAGATGTTATACATGACTAATTATTATTATTGGGAAAAAATAATATCAAAAATAAGCACATATCAATTTTTAGGTACTTTATGCAAATTAACTCATTTAATCCTCCATAACAATCATGGAGGAAATCTGACTATTATCCCCATTCACAGATGAGAAAACTGAGGTGCACAGACAACAAAAGCATACAGGAAAAGGCAGAGCAGGATTTGAACCCAGATCTGTCCAATTCTTGTGTCCATGCTCCTAAGAGACACCCTACAGCTAGTATTACATAGTCACGCAATCAAAGATATCACCCACTGAGTGAGTGGTGAAAATATTTTCTCACCCCATCTTTAACTTAAGTGCTTTACAGGCAACAGGTTATTGGTTCCTAATATCCACCTATCTTTCCAAAACCTAATGTAGGTAGAAGGCCATGCATTGTGTGTGAGTGTTTTAGTAACTTTCTCAGGTTGAAGGCATAAGCAACGTATTACCATGCTGCCTCCAACTCCTGTTTCCTTCTTACTGGATTTTCCTTTTAAAAATTTCATTTGTCTATCCATTCCACCAGAAACAATTGTTTTGTCTTATACTATTGGCATCATCAGGAAGATTACAATTTAAAGAGAAATGAGAGTAAGCAATCCCATGGTTTGCCTTATTGAAGTAGAAAAGCAAAATTATATGGGATTTGGGCAGTTGTCTCAGATAACAAGCGATTCCTCAGTAAGAGAAAAGGTCTGAGCCAGCTGGGGAATGAATGGTCACTGAGAACCAGAACTCTATCCACTCAGAAAACTCTCCTTTGCCTGCCCTGAGCATTCAGGTCAAATCTCAGTGGCTCTCACTGTCCTTCAGTCTGCCAGACTGACCTGTCATGAAAACTCCTTTTAATTACTCTTTTTTGTATACTTTGCATTTTTGTTACCTTGGTGATTCTATCACATGATAACAATCTGATTTAAATTGACCTCTGTAATAAAACAAAAAATTATGAAACTATAATATTTCAAAGTGAAAGAAAATGTTAGTTGCTCAGTTGTGTCCAACTCTTTGAGACCCCATGGACCATAGCTCACTAGGCTCCTCTGTTCATGGGATCCTCCAGGCAAGAATACTAGAGTGCAGTTGCCATTTCCTTCTCCAGGGGATCTTCCCAACCTTAGGATAGAACCATGGTCTCCTGTACTGCAGGCAGATTCTTTACCGTCCGAGCCACCAGGGAAGCCCATAATAAAGCTGGGGGAAAGTTTAAATTGTCATCTTGGTATCATTTCACCCATTCAAATATCAAAAAATTGAAAGTGACAGAGATACAAGGACACACATGCTCATAGTTTGTTGGCAGGAACTTGAATTGTTGCACAATTTTGGAAATTAATCTGGTAGTATATTTAAAATTAAAAGTGTACATTTTCCTTCACCCAGCATTTTCGCTTCTGGAAATCTATCTGCTAGAGATAAAGTTACCCAGTATATAAGGATATATGTGTAACAGTTACACTATGGAGTATTAAGCAGCAATGTAAAAAGAGTGAGATCCACATCTATTGATTTAAAGAAATGTCTACAATGCATTTATTAGGTGAGAGAAACAAGATGGGGAAAAATAGATACAGTCTGAGGGGGAAGGGAGAGGAAGATGGAAGGGGGAAAGATAGGTAAAAAGAAAATCTGAGAAAAATATAACCTAAAGCAAAATGTAGACTAAACAGAAAATACTCCCTTAATTTCCCCATGGGTAAAGTGATACAGTAATCGTACTTGTCTCAGAGGGTTATAGTAGCAATCAAATGAATTATTTATTTAAAGAGCTTAGGAGAGAATCTGGTACAACTAGTAGTAAATTAGTGTTTTTTTTTTACTTCAAAATTCTACCTATAATATTATTACAAAGATGGCATATATTATATTGCATAAAGATAAACGTGGGCTTCCCTTGTGGCTCAGCTGGTAAAGAATCTGCTGCAGTGAGGGAGACCTGGGTTTGATCCCTGGGACGGGAAGTTCCCCTGGAGAAGGGAAAGGCTACGCACTCCAGTTTTATGGCCTGGAGAACTGTGGTGTTGGAGAAGACTCTTGAGAGTCCCTTGGACTGCAAAGAGATTCAANTGGGCTTCCCTTGTGGCTCAGCTGGTAAAGAATCTGCTGCAGTGAGGGAGACCTGGGTTTGATCCCTGGGACGGGAAGTTCCCCTGGAGAAGGGAAAGGCTACGCACTCCAGTTTTATGGCCTGGAGAACTGTGGTGTTGGAGAAGACTCTTGAGAGTCCCTTGGACTGCAAAGAGATTCAACCAGTCCATCCTAAAGGAACTCCATCTTGAATATTCATTGGAAGGACTGATGCTGAAGCTGAAACTCCAATACTTTGGCCACCTGATGTGAAGAACTGACTCATTGGAAAAGACCCTGATGCTGGGAAAGATTGAAGGCAGGAGGAGAAGGGGATGACAGAGGATGAGATGGATGGATGGCATCACCGACTTCATGGGCAAGAGTTTGAACAAGCTCTGGGAGTTGGTGATGGACAGGGAAGCTTGGCATGCAGTTCATGGGGTCACAAAAAGTTGGACACAACTGAGCGACTGAACTGAAAGATAAATGTGACAGAATATGGACACATGAAACTTTGTTTTGATTATGCGACAGGATTGTTGGTAATCCTTATGTGCAATTTTATTTTTTAATGTTGCTTTTGCTATAGCCATTCCATTCTCCAGGGGATCTTCCCGACCCAGGGATCAAACCCAGGCCCCCTGCATTGCAAGCAGACTCTTTACCATCTGAGCCACCTCTAGCTTTTTTTTTTTTTTTTTTTGCCATAATGTTGGGGGTAGGGAGAGTGAGCTCATCTCTAAGTCTCCTTACTTGAAAGCAGAACAACATCTCTTCCATGAAGGCAAAGGGGTATGCTCTCCTATCCTATTTTTTACAGTTGCCATCAAATAACTGCCATCAGTGTCGTATTTCCGAAGTTTAATCCACAACAGAATGCGTTCCTTTGACTACAGCAATTGTCTTTTTAGAACCTAACATGGAAACACTTCTTATGACAAAGGATTTTTGAAAACTCTTGCAAAAAGGCATAAAAGTTAAATCACACTTACTTATGCTTTTAATAAATAAATGGCTTTTTTTGAAAAGAATTAACTTTTGTGAAATCAGAACTGTGCTGGACAGCCAAGGTAAAGACTGACCATCTGTCTGGGCAAATCCTCCTTGAAGTGTTCATCCTCTCGTCTCGGTGGAAGCACTCAGCGTTGCCCTCTTCATAAATCTCCATATATTTGAAGACGCCCTTCAACTTTATCTGTTTTAAATGGAGTGGCCACATTGTGCTGGCTATGGTCCAATCTCTCCAGAGACCAGCCAAGAACATAAAACTTTGGAAAAGAGCCTGGCAGATGCCAAGTCCAGAGCAGGATCATTTCCTGAGGCTTGTGTGTCATGTTCCTATAAGCATAAATCACTGTCTCCCTGCCAGTCAAGGGATCCTCTCTCAGAGGGATCTTCAAACTCTGAAGAGCAAAAGGCACTAAAGAGTTAAGAGCGTTTCTTTGCTGCTGGAAGAACTGGCTCTAGAGCTAGGAAGGCTAAACTATAAATCTTTGGCAACAGTTTTCTCTACGTCATTTTCCTCCGGGAGTAGATGAGAAACAGCTGGATGTTGGGATAGAAAAACCACTGGAGAAACTCACATTGGTTAGCAACACTTTTCCCAAACCTTCACGTGGCCGATTCCTGGTCATTCTGGTCTTGGCTCCATTGTCACCACCTCAGAGTCCCTTTTTCTGATACTCAGCCCCACCCTGTCCTCTTAAATATATCACCTTCTTTCTCTATGGCACTTACCACCACTGAGAATTATCTTGTTTATTTTGTTATTATCTCTCTTCCCACAAAGTACTGAGCACAGAAGTCTTGTCTGGCTTTTCACTGCTGTTTCCCAAGTGCCTGAAACGGTGCCGGCTCATGGTAGGTGCTCAACGCTTAAATATTTGTTGAGTGAATTGAACATGAAGGAATAACCATCGTATTTCTTCTATTTTCCTTCCAAGAGCATGGACTTTGCTTATCATAATCGTAACATTTATTCTCTTAAAAGAAAACATCTGCCTACCTGAATTCAAACTCCACTCTAAATACTTAGGAAATCTAATTAGTGTTGGCTCATTCGGGTTCTGGAAGATGGGGGATTCGTTTTACTTATTTCTGTGTCCTCAGCACCGAACAGAGAGAGAGCTTGGCGCAAAGTGGAATGGGTGACTGTGTATTGATTACGTGCCTGATACTGTGCTTGTCATTTTCCTATTCATGATCTTTCTTTTCGCATCATCAAAACAGTCCCATTGTAGTTGGATTATAATCCACATTTTACAGTTGAAAAAATGGAGTCTTAGTAACTTCAAGTTTCAAAACTTGCTAGTAAGAGGCAGAGCGAGTGTCTGAATCCAGGTCTGGATCCCCTAATTTCTGCACCTTCCAGTCTCCCAAAGTCCCATAATACAAATTAACTCAGCAAAAGTTTTGTCTCTTAGGAGAGGCAGTGACATCGATGGTGGGTTTTTTTCCCTATAATCTACACACTCTAATTTTAGCCAGATTGCCAGTATATCCAGGACGGGGCCAGGCACAGAGCAGGTGTTCAATGAATGCTGGCTGGGTGCTTGGTTGGTGGGTTGGCTGGTTGGTTGGGAGGGAGGGCTTCTCTGAAGACCATCAAGGGTGGAAAGGCCAGCGGTCCTTCCCCTTGTGAGATGGATGACCGTGGCACTGCGGAGTCAGAGAATCGGCTTCCTGTCTCTTTGAGAAATCCCACTGGCATCACAAATGGCTTTCCTTGACAGAGGAGCACTCCACCGTATCTGTAGGCATCTCAGCATCTCTTCCTGCCATTAGTAGAAATGGACCCTAAAGAAGTCAGGTCAAAGTCCTTGTTTCCTCGGGGTTTTCTTTCCCACTAGCCCCTGGATGGTTTCACACTCTGACCTGCTGGGGAGAGAAGAGGGAGGGAAGGGACAGAGAAACACTGGAATATGGGGTGAAAACTCCCTCTCCCATGACTGTCTTTGCTTAGATCCCTGAGATAGGTTCAAGGTGTGGGAGGAGGTGGGTGGTTAATAAGCTTTTACGATGCCTGTAAAAACTACAAGTTTGCTCTCCTTAGGAAAAGGCATCTCATTTGAAGTGCTGTGGAAATTCATCTTTCAACCACCCGTTTTCTCTGCAGGTCTGAGCTGGAAGGGATCATAGCTGTTTTATTCAATTGCTGTGGAACCAGCTCCACCACAGTGTCTGGGCACACAGGAGGCATGCAATCATATTTGTTAATTTATACATTTGATACATATTAATTGAATGTAGTCAACAGTACTTTATTTGCAGTTCCAAATTCCAAGAAGCTCTGAAAACCAAAAGATTTTCTGAAGTTAACAGTAAGTTCCTTTGACAGCGACTCCTGACCTAAACAGGAATGAGGCTACTTAAAGTCTTCATCGATTTCCTTTAATGTGAACACTCATATATTCTGCCCCTTTCCCTGCAGACCTGCAAATGTGTCTGATGATAGGAGGCTGCCCCAGAGTCTTGGGGGTGTTACATAACCTAGGTGGATCCTATGATCTTCCTAAAATGTGAAAATTCCAAATTCCCAAAATACTTGGACCCCACAGGTTTCAGATAAGAGGTCTGGGATGTGCCTCTGCATGGGTATGTATCAGGCATTGTTGGAGGGACTGAGAATATCATGATGGGTGGAAGAAAATCAAAGTCTTCACTCTCACAGAGGTTACTTTCCCATTAGCTAGGCAATAATGGGGAAGCAAACAAACGAGGTCATTTTTGAGGGAGATAAATGTGTTGAAGAAACTCTGCCAGGAGGGTGGGATGGAGACGTGATGGGGTATCAGAGAACTCCTCACTAAGGAGACTTACATGAAGAGAAGGAAGCAGCCATGAGATCAGATCAGGTACCAACCCAGATGTACTCTTAGAATAGGGACCATCAGGCCGCACCCATTCTTACCTGAGGACCTTTGTATTTGCCCTCTCTGCTGCCAGGAAGAAGCAAGCCACTCAACTTTTGTTTTCTTGCCTGTGTTTTGCTCACGGTTACACATATCTATAAAGTGAGCTTCCCAGGTAGCTCAGATGGTAAAGAATCCATCTGCAATGCAGGAGACATGGGATCAATCCCCGGGTCAGGAAGATCCCCTGGAAAAGGGAATGGCAACCCACTCTGGAATTCTTGCCTGGGAAAACCCATGGACGGAGGAGCCTGGCAGGCTACAGTCCATGGGTTACAAAGGGTGGGACACAACTGAGCAACTAGGCAGACTACTACATAAAGTGACAGGGTTGGCACAAGAACCAAGGCTTTATGATTTAAAGTCACATGTGCAGTGAAAATGGACCCATCTTGAGAAGAGGTTTGGGGGTCTAGGCAGAAGCTCTTTATGAACAATAACATGCCACAATAGCTCATATGACAGCACAGAGATCTCTCACTCCTGGCACTGAATACTCAGACCCAGGCAGCATCTGCCTGAGCCAGGAATGTGGACATTCCACAGAAAACCTGGGGCCTGGCTAGTGTGTGTCTGCTGAATTGTTCCTTCCAAGTCCTGCACTCCCTCCACATGGGGCTTAAGTCTCCATAGATAAACAAACATGGCCTGGGCACCCCAAGAACCCTCAGCATTGCTCCCCAGCAATGGTGATGTCGATACAAAATACTCCTTCCTGAGAACCAACACCCAGCTCACCCCAGACCATGTCTCCCCAGCCAAAGGGATTGCTAGTGAGTGTCCAGTCTTTAATTCTTGCATTGTTATTGTTTCTGCTATTGTTGCTTTCCCCTTGGTCTTCTTGCTTAAGAGAAGGTAGGGACTGTTATAGGGGAAAAGCTTCCGCCTGGAACTAATGTGCCTTTGTTGTGGACAGATTCTGAGTGGAGGCCTACTATACACCCAGTGATAAAAATGGGCAAAGGCCAGGCAGGATGCAGGAGAGCATGACCAATCACTAAGGAGGGGTTTATGGGCTTGTCCGTTTTATTGTACCATAACATCCCTCTTTTCAGCTTTAGATGTCAGCAGCTGGTGACAAGCTTAATGGCCAATGAGTGGGGGAGACAGTCATGGATCCCACAGCTTAGCTCTCCCCCAGACTGGGATGGCCCACCCTTCCCTGGCCTGCTTCTTGAACCCAAGTGAGCAAATCAGAGAACATCAGGTAAGCCTCAACAGCAACATCCAGCAAAGCTGCTAGGTCCTCCTGGCTGAGTAAGATTTTCTTTTCCCCCATTTCGAAGAGCTGTTAGTCTAAGGACAGAGAGGATTTAATAGTGTAATGGGAATGTTGCAAGAATGGCTAAAACATTAAGTTCTCCTCCTTCATCTTTGATAATTTTGCATCAGCCTCTGCCAGGATAGAGACTGTGTCCTAATATGACCTCTTAAAATGAACGCGCTGTCTTGTACCTGGAGAGGACTTGTCAGTGTCTCTTTGTGCTTCTGTGCACCCTTGCCTGATAGTCCTTTCACTCTGATGAGTTAGAAATGTCTCAGCAGAGGAGCTGCCATTCATGAAAGATTCCCCAGTTTACAAAATACTTTCATACGCAATGTCTCACAGAAGGCTCTGAAAAATAAACCACTAATACCCTTGTAAAGAGCCTTTCTCAGTTTGCAAAACAGTCTCTGGGCCCTCCCTTTAAATGACTGCAATTCCCCACTTTTTCTGTCATTGTTGACGTAAGTTCAAAGTCAAGCTAACAAATCTGTTTTGTCAGACGGGAAGCTGGCCGCTAATGGTTCAGAGCAGCTCTGTGCACAGCTCACTCCCGTTCCCCCATGCCCGGAAGAAGCGCTGTCTTCTGGAGAAGTTAGCAGCTTTGTGCTTCCATTAATTTATTTAACGTGAAATGGCTTAAGCCGGTCTGTGGAAATTGTCCTTGAACACTGGGACCTCAGGGCCAGGAGAGATTTCTAGACTAGCTCTAAATCAGCCCATTCCAACTAAACAGTCATTACACTTTATAGCTGCTTGCTTGCCCTTTATTATTTTGGACTATCAAGCAGGGCCTGAAAGAGTGGTACATCTAGTTGCCAGCACAGAGTAGCAGCTGGCAGCCCAGTCCTGCTGCTTCACTGTCGCAGGCAGCAGTTGCAGGGGAAATACGGTAATGCACTGGTCTACGACAGCACTTCCAGGAAGAGCCACTGGGTTGCTGCCTTTGGGATGTTATTAGCAAGCACGTGGCAGCCCTGCCCTAGTCCCCGACTGCTGGTGATTGAAATGTGTTCAAACTGTGGTCAGAGAAGAAGTGTAGGGAGGAAAAGAGGAGAGAGAAGGCTTTAATCACGATGCTTGCTCTTTTCTTTGAATATCTCCAGAGACAGTTTGCCAAACACCAGCTTGTTACTCAAATAAGGGAAAGTAATACTCTTTAGTTTCTGTTTGCGTTTTGTTTCATGAATTAACACAGTAAACCGTCCTTTTCCTTAATCTTTACCCCTCACGGCTCATCTCTACTGCCAAATGATCCCATCCTTGAGAAACAACTTCAGTAAGTAGAGTGCTGTGTAAAAGCAAACAAATTAGTGTTCAGTATTTCATTCACATTGCCAATAAAGAAACTTACAAGGATACTATAAAGAAACTCACAAGGATATTATAAGGAAACATCCTGTAGTTTCTGAAGCAAATGTAGTTTTTCTTGTTAATAAACAGAGATTTCCTCCCTCTAGCCTACCTGTTTTGGACACGAAGACTAAGAATTTGTATTTTCTAAAGAAAGCACTTAAATTCAGTATTGCTTTTCTCTTAAGTAGCACTCATTTAAGTGATGTGCTTTATAATCAATCCCCAGAGAATTCTCTTTAATTTGTCCCTTTTCTTTTTCCTCATTGGATAATAATTTTTCAGAATAAAAATTTTTTGGTGTCAGTATTTTCAAAGTATTTCAATTCAACACATTAACCATTCCTAACCAGACTGCTGTGGAGCTCCATACAACTAGTTACTAAAGATCTGAATTCTAGATGCCAGCTCTGTGTACCTGAATGAAAGCACTCATGAAAATGAAGCATTCTGACCACCACATGGCTAAAAATTCCCTGCTTGTGTCTGACTGATTCTAGACACCTGGACATAAGCCATTGCAAATGCTTCCTCAGGGACACTTAGCAGAAAGAAAACAACTAAACAGATCTGTTTCCTGACTTTGTTCTTTGATGGATATTTTCTTAGCCTTAAATATACTTTACCCCTGATAATTTAGAGGTCTATGTCTGGTGAGGGGTATCGTGGATGAGAAGAGTTCTGACGTTCCTTTTGTTAAGGTGACATCCTTGGCTTGATGAGACAGGAATTGACAACAGCATCTTTACAGGGCATTCAAAGAGTAATGGGAAAAGTTCCCTGGGACCCATTCCCCAACTGCTCCATTTGCACTGATAATGAATTTATCTTACCGTGTTTTCCAAATGACCCATCAAAACACAAGTTCCCTTAGGAGCACAATGGAGCTGAATATCTGTCCTGGGAACCTTCTTGGGAAATGAAGGATCCAAAGTTGCTGGAACTGTTCTTAAAATTTAAGAACAAAGTGACAGGGTGGGGACTGCAAACTCCATTTCCTTGAACTAGAATCTGCAATTAAATCTTCCCTTCCCCACCAGAACACATCTTTCCTATGCACCTTGATGCCTGGTTGTGTACGTAACATAGGTACAGACACAGTAGATGATTCATTGATGCATTGAGGCTTCAGCAATGCGACCTTTAAAGCTTTCAAACCAAATGAAGTAATTTACATTTGGGCACAGAGCCAAGAGGACTAAGCAATGCACCTTTCTAAGCAGTGTCCCTGGCCTTTCTTTACCCCTGGTGTGCTCTGCAGCCCCTCCAAATTCATATGCACTCTCACAGGAAAGAAGTAACTGTCAAGGTTGATTCAACCAAGAAAGGAGGTCATATTAATTTTTAATTTCTGCATATGCCTCTGAAAAATGCATAAGTTGTTCCACAAACAGAAATGCCCTTCCTTGCCAGTACTGCTTCCATCAGTTCAAGCACTCTGACAGTATATTTCGTTTATAAACTCTCTTCCTGCCTATCTCCTGCAAGAACATCATCATCAATTATTTGAGAAGAATTTCTCAAGCTGCTCAGACAAAGACATATCTTCCAAGCAAGGGGTTACCCAACAGGAGAGGGAATCTTGCTCCATTCCTGCTGACACGTTGCTTTCTGCCTGGGTTTTATCTTTAGCTCCCTGGTAATCCAAATGGAGCAGGGAAACCTCAAAGAAGAGAGCCTCTTTTCTGCTTTACACCCACTTTTTTTGGGTCAGCATGGAACAACCACCATTAAATGGTTTTTGGTGTAAAGCAGCGGCCTTGGGTAAGCTAAAATGTTTGTGACACCAAAATAAAGATGCTCCAACGCTGCTAAAACCTCAGAGTCACGAAGGGAACAACTAAAACGGAATACAGCGCCAAGGTTTACTCAGTCCCACTTTAACTCTCTTCTGCCTGACACACACTCATCCAAAAAAATCGGCAGAAACCCTTGGTGGACAAAAGAGGGCAGTGTTCGCTGTGTCTTTCATTCAGACTCTTCGCTCTTTATCGAAATGCAACTGAGCCAAGAGAAAACTATGCCCAGCATTTCATAACACAGGAAGTGGGGAAGTAGATTAGATACTGGGCTCTGCGGTCACCGTAGAATAAGCAGCGCATTTGTAAAAGTCGCTTTTTTCCCTTCTGACCTGTGGAGAGCTTTTTGGTCTTGTTTTTTATTCAGATGGACTCAACCTCTCAAAGAAAATAAAGGAAGATGTCATCTTCTTCAACTCAAACGTCTCATAAAGGCTCTTTGAGTTGCAGTCCTCCCTTGTGCAGATGAGGACCGGCTCTGTGCATTTATCATTTGCTTCTCTTTGTGCTCAGATTGTATTATCAGCATGTGGGGAAAGGGAGTCAGAGTTTCCTCTTGGAGGTACTTAAAGAATTTTCAGTCTTTTCAAAATAAGATTGCCCTGTGCATAAGGAAATTAGGTCCTAACAAGGGAAGCCTGTCTCCTGCCCGGGATGGCGTCATATTGGGTTTGACTAGATTTACATTTCGGGAAAGAGTTTCCATGGACATGTCATTTTACCTAATAAAGGATTACAACCTGAGCATTCAAAAATGTACATTTTCTCAACATATCTGCCTGTTTTTAGCTTTATACATCTACTGTCTTCTCTTCTGATAAGAAAGTACTCTTTAATCTCAAATTAATTCCCTCCTTTCTATATGTAGTTTTGAGCTCCTGATATGTGTAAGGCTCTGTGTTGGACACACAAAGGTGAAAAGGATACTGGGTTTCCCATGTGGGAAAAGCATCCACCTGTCAATGCAAGAGACACCAGTTCAATCCCTGGGTGGGGAAGATGCCCTGGAGGAGGAAATGGCAACCCACTTCAGCATTCTTGCCTGGGGAATCCCATGGACAGAGGAGCCCAGCAGGCTACAGTCTATGGGGTCGCAAGAGTCAGACACAATTTAGCAACTAAACCACCACCATCAAGCAAAAAGAATCAGACAAGGCCAAAAAGAACCATGAAACAAATCAGGATGGAGTTTACCTAGAAGAAATATACAAACAAATAGCAAAAGGAGAGGTTGTATTCATCTGGAGTTGGGGGCTGAAGGGAAACATCGTAAAAGAAAGAGACTTTGAAGAAGTCCTGAAAAACAGTGGGTTTCCAAAGGCAGATGGATGGATGTTTGGAGAAGAGAATCCCAGGCCTGAGCAAAGGCAGCGAGGCAGAAGAGGCTGGAACCAGTCCGGAGCAGCTGACAACCTGTTGTTTATACTTGTAGATGTTCGTGTGCATCTGCGCTGTCGGGTCCAACTCTGCAATCCTGTGGACTGTAGCCCACCAGGCTCCTCTGTCCACGGGATTCTCCAGGCAAGAATACTGGAATGGGCTGCCATTTCCTTCTCCAGTGGATCTTCCCGACCCAGAGATTGAACCCACATTTCTTGCGTTGCAGGCAGATTCCCTTAAGCCATCAAAAGAGATAAAAGAAGAGCCTGGAAATGTCACAAAAGCCACACTTTGGAGAGCTTCAGCATCGGGCCAGTGGACTTAATTCTGAGAAGCAACAATAGGTGTAACCATCGGAGGTTTGAGGCAAGCAGGACCACGACTGGAGATAATCCTAAGAAAACTAGCTTGACACAAAGAAGAGACCAGATTCAAGGAGGATAGCAGGAGACTTCTCTGGTGATTCGTGGTTAAGATTCCTCCTTGCAATGCAGGGGACACAAGTTTGATCCCTGGTTGGGGAACCAAGATCCCACATGCCACGTGGTGCAGCCAAAAAATGTTTAAAGAACTAAGGAGGGTAGTGGGAAATAAGGAGACCAATTAAGGCCCTGTTATTGCAAGAACACAAGGAAGGAAGTGCTGTGGTGGTCCAGGGCAAAAGGAAAGAAGGGGACAGTAGTAGCGGCTCAAATGCTGAGAGGGGAAGGCGGGGCCGCAGGCAGTGGGACAGGGTGAGCTTGGAGTGAGAGTGTCCTCGGTGGAGGCACAAAGGGAAGGCAAAGAAGTTGGTTTGGGGGAAGATGATCAGGGTTTGGGCTTGGGTGTGTTGATTTGGAGATTTCTAGAAGATACCAATATCAAAATGTCCAGGGGATGGCTGACAACCAGGACGGGTGCTCAGAGACAAGTCCAAAGTTAGGGCACTTTCCAAATTGAAGTATACCAAGGTGATGCCTGAAGATGGCCATTCTGGAAGGCTCCACTGCCTTGACACCCTAAACCGTGGCCTAAGGCAGTTTGCAGACCTCTCTCATGGTGCTGCTGATTTGGGAATGTTGTGTTCTTGCATCCCTTTTGGTTTCTACTTGTCTTGATATTGGTGTGCAGTCTCTTAAGAAAGCCCAGTTTACAAAAGGATTAATGTGAAACATAAATTAGTCCTGGAAAGAGGGAAGGAAATTCCCATTTGCTTTACAAAGGGATTACTAAATGTTTTATCATTGAATCCCATTAAAGAGCTTTGAAGGCGTTTTTCAAATATAATCCCACTTGTATATAATCAATTTAAACACAGCATTCAAGGCAAACCTTCGTTTAAAAGCAAAATACATTCTAATGTGTCACATACCCTTGCTGCTCCATTCCTGGGGCAAATTGAAACAATGCTGTTGGAAATGAAGATGGGACCTTAGGAGGTAGTATGGTACAATGGAAAGATCTGGAGTCAGGTGTAGACCTGGTTTTATGTCTTACTATTAATAGCTTTGTGAGCACAAATGTAAGAAAATAGAATGCTTTGCCCAAAGCGATTGTATTATACAATAAAATTCACATGAAATTGCTTTGCACAGTTCCTGGCACAGAGTAGCTGCGTGAGTGCTGAGGCCTCCTTGCATAGTCCAGTTGGAAACCATTCTTGTCCCCAAATAAGTATCTCCTTTCTGTCTCCTTCCCATCTTTGTGGAGCCTATACAGGGCATACCACCTCCACCAAGCCATGAGGCCATGATTCTTCTTCTTTCTCTCTTGTAGATATTTTTGGTTTTGATTTGTCTTTAATCAATATAACGGAATGCAGGTCCTGTCCTAACTAGAGGACAAGTACTTCAGACTTGAACCAGAGGCATGAGTAAGTGTGTAGTCGCTCAGTTCAGTTCAGTCGCTCAGTTGTGTCCAACTCTTTGCAACTCCATGAATCGCAGCAAGCCAGGCCCCTCTGTCCATCACCAATTCCCGGAGTTCACTCAGACTCGTGTCCATCAAGTCAGTGATGCCATCCAGCCATCTCATCCTCTATCGTCCCCTTCTTCTCCTGCCTCCAATCCCTCCCAGCATCAGGGTCTTTTCCAATGAGTCAACTCTTTGCATGAGGTGGCCAAAGTACTGGAGTTTCAGCTTTAGCATCACTCCTTCCAAGGAAATCCCAGGGTTGATCTCCTTCAGAATGGACTGGTTGGATCTCCTTGCAGTCCAAGGGACTCTCAAGAGTCTTCTCCAAGTGTAGTCGCTCAATCGTGTCCAACTCTTTATGACCCATGAACTGTAGACTTTCAGGCTCCTCTGTCCATGGAATTCTCCAGGCAAGAAGACTGGAGTGGGTTGCCATGCCCTTCTCCAAGGGATTTTCCCGACTCGGATCAAACCCAGGTCTCCTGCATTGCTGAGAGATTCTTTACTGTCTGAGTCACTAGGGAAGCCATCCCTGGGTTGAACCAGAGATGTTACTTCTAGGAATTTAGAATTCAAATGACCCCCAGACCCTTCTTCCCACACTTCAGCACAGGGTGAGGGGGCCCTTCCTGGCCCTTATTCTTATTAAGGCCCCTATATTAAGGCCCTTATAAGGCCCTTCATCTTATTCTCTTGGCCTCCAAGAAAGAGTCAGACAGTCCTCAACATCTTGACTGAATACTAAGTACTAACAACCTGCGTAGCAACATTCTGGATCCTAGGTTACATGTGCAGTATCTTCATGAGGTTCATGTGAGAAACTAACAAGGCACAGAGTGAGTGGGTCGCATCCCACTCTACTGCTCTCTAGCCATGTGGCCCTGGGAAGCCTCTTACTCTCTCTGTGGCTCAGTACCGCTTCTGCAAAGTAGAACTATTGGCAGTATGGACAGAGACATCAGTGATCACAGAACTTAGGGAACATAACTGTGAAAGCCCCTAGGGCCTGCCACACAGCAAGCACACGTTCTAAAAGTGCATGGTCACCCACTCTCCCAGGGAGAAAACTAAGGCTCAGAGAGGTTAGGCATTAGTTTGCTTTACAAGACTTTGATGACAAAGCTGAAGCTTGAAGCCAGAACTCTAGAAAAATACAACCACACATAATCTGATGAAGACAAAGCAAAATAAAGGGCTCTCTGTTTCCTCTTTTCACTGAGACTTCCCCTGTTGGAGGCACCTCTGTCCTGCTCATTCCTCTTCTTCCCTTTGTGCTCCCCCAAAAGGTTAGAGGTCAAGTTTTGCAGGAAAATTGTGTATTGGGATCAGGCTCAGACTTACCACTTTCTCACCCTAAGCCAGTCCATTCTGCGGGGCTTGCTCATCTTCAGTCAAATTCTCTGATAACCTTATTATTTCCATTTATCTGTTTGGCAAACACTAATTGAGTCAGCATCCTATTAGGCACTAGATGAAAAGATATGGCTCCACCCCATTAGGTCATTAGGAGAGTCATTGTTCACCAAAAGCAACTGAGTTATTATGGAATGTTGTTTTCTTTAAAAATAAGACAGTTTCTTAATCAGCTGTCTGTCTGGCTAATTTGTCTGGAAGACAAGAAAGCAAAGGCCTGGGAGAGATTCATATCAAGCTGGGGGAGGCTCGTTCTTTGCAATCTAACAGCTCAGAGCAGAGCTGAGCCATCCCCTCCTCCTTCCCTGCAGTGCCTTCTGGGAAGGTATCGCATAATAAGATGGTGAAGAGCCCAGGCCTTGGTGAGAGCAACATGCTTTGCATCCCAGCTTTACCACTTACCACCTTGCAATGTTGGGCAAGTATCTGAGCCCTCTCCATCACAGCTTCCTTCTGCGATTCCTCATGCCAGGCGTAAAGAGATGAGATGGGCATGCAAAATGCTTGCCGTAGGGCTTGACACACAGTAGATGCTCAGTGAACGGTGACTTGCAGTGTTATAACAGGGAAGAGGCACACTCTCCTCCATGGATGGGGGAGGGGTGTGCCCACACAGGCCACGTCTTCTTAGACTGTACTTCTCAAGGGGGCTGCAATCTGCTACAACAGCGTTCCAGAAAAGTCTGAGCCAGGTTTGTGACTGCTAGGTGGTGGACCAGGCTACCTACTTCCAGACTGGTACCTAGAGGCTAATGCCATCAAGTGGCCAAGTCACCATCCTTTGCAAAATCCTCTACTTTGTCTCCCTGCTTCTGTCTTTGCCCCTTCCCATCTAGTCTTTTTTTTTTTTACCTTTTCTGATGCAACCACGTTACTGTGAGAACTTGTAGTATATTCATTTCCACATATGTATAGTATTTTTATATTCACTTTTTATTTATTTATGATGTTGAAGCTTTTGATATTATGAACAAAGTTCCCTGCTAGGCACACTCACTTTTTCGAGGGTATAGACTTATAGGAGCTAAATTATCAGGATATACAATATATATATATTAACATAGCTCAGTCACTCAGTTATGGCTGACTCTTTGCAACCCTGTGGACTGTAGCCTGCCAGGCTCTTCTGTCCATGGAATTCTCCAAGCAAGAACACTGGAGTGCATTGCCATCTCCTCTTCCAGGGACTCTTCCCAACCCAGGGACTGAACCCATGTCTCCTGTATTGCCTGCATTTGTGGGCAGATTCTTTACCTCTGCAATGCGTGGGAGGTAATGTTTATAGTTTATTATCAAACTTTGGCCAGTCTGGTGGATATGAGCTAAAAACTCATCATGATTTTAGTTTGCATGTCCAGGATTAAGGATGAGATTTTATTTTTTTTAATATTTATTTTTTAATACATCTAACTCAACCAGGCACATACATATTTCAGACTGCAATGGTGATTCATTTTAATGATTAAGCTTTCTGCCTTATCCCTCAGCTTTCTAACTCACTGGGAATCCCACATTTGCAGATATACTCAACGCCCAGCATGCATCAGACTTGATTATGTGTGCTTGAGCCTTCACTCACTGCTTCTGGGCAGAAGAGGGATGGAATCTGCTGCCTCACCAAGGCTCAGGCTTGGGGCTGGCATTTCCCCCAGAGAGGATCTAGGCCTGGAGAAGCTGTGCATCTGGCCAGGTGTCACCCCAGGAAGCCTGGCATGGAGTAGGTGCTCAGTGGACACGGGGAGGATCCAGTGGCTACATCCTCCTGTTGCTGAACTGAGCTGTTGGCCACACAACCAACAAAATGGTCCTCTCTCCAGCATGGCATCAGTGGGCCTGGTTACAAGTTCTCAGTCTGCTTCTCACACATTGTTTTTTGCCAGCTCAGGCACTTAACTTAAGCGTCAGTTCTCTCATCAGTATAATGGAGGTCATAATGCGTGCACTATATATAACTGGAGAAGGAAAAGGGAACCCACTCCAGTACTCTTGCCTAGAAAATCCCATGGATGGAGGATTTTCCCCGCTGGTGTCCATGGGGTCACAAAGAGTTGGACACGACTGAGGGACTTCACTCACTCACTGGTATAAGACTAGTGCAAGGGTCCAATGAAGTAATGGATACGTGCAACAGAGATACTGAGTCCTCCCCAAGAGCCAATCTCCCCTTCTTCCACTCTAATATGATTACGTCCTCCCAGTAAAAGACTACACTTCCCAGGCTCCCTTGCAGCTAGAAGAGGCCATGTGACTTAATTCTGGCCAATAGGATCTGAGCTGAAGAGATGTGGCAATTTCAAGGTCCTACCCTCACAGAGAGGGATGTGCCCTCCTCCCTTTTCCCTTTCCTGAGCTTTGGGAAGCAGAGAAGGAAATGAACCATCTCTGGCCATGCAGAGGAAGGCGCAAATAAGGCCCTTAAGCACTTATGCTCCAGTTTAGACTTGTACATAAGAGGGAAATAACTTTTTTAAAGCCACTTATTTGGGGGCATATCCTCATTCATCTATTGTTACAAAGAGCATTTATTGAGTATCTATCATGTGCCAGGCTAACATTAGGTGCTGAGACAGATGCAAAAAAATATGTCCCTTCTCTTAGAGAATGAGAGGGAGAGACACAGGATATACAAGTTGTTACAGTAAGGTAGTATGAGCTCTAATGAGGGAAAGACAGGGTGCTGTGCGACCCCAGAGGAAAGTGCAGATGCTGTGTTATCACTACAGCCCCCTACACTTCCATTTACTCGTGTGTTTATTGAATATGTACTATGGGCAAAGCATAGCTCTGGATTTTAGGAGCACAATAGTGGACAGGCAGGCAAGGTCCCAGCTCTCAAGTAGTTTACGTGCCTTATAAACAAACCCTTTTCATATCTAATAAATAAGATAACGTCTAAGAAGTTATAGAGACCATAAAATAGAATACTGAATAGAGTGTAACAGGTTTGTTGAGGAGGGGGTGCCACCTTTAGGTTGGGTGGTCTTGGAAACCCCAGTGACATTTGAGCTGGGACCAAAGTGACTCAGAAACTGGGAAAGAAAGTTTGGAGCAGAAGACAAAGGCCCTGGGGTGGGATGAAGGTCAGTGTGGCTAGAGTGACTGAGAGGGAGGTAGGCGATGCCAGGGGGCAGCCTGGCCAGACTTGTGCCTTGTCAGCCACAGTAAGAGGCTTGAATGTTTCCCTGGGCTGGAAGTCACCAGGGGTCTTTAAGAAGGGGAAGTGGCATGGTCGATTCATCAATTCATCCAGTTTTAAACCGACCCTTCCAGCTGCTCTGTGGGAAAAGTGTGGAGAGGCCACAGCAGCATGTGTGGCCAGAGCGCTGGTGACTTGTGCGAGGCTGGCAGCAGTGAGATGAAGAAGCAGGTAGATCTGGGATCTGTCTGGGAAGCAGGGTTGGCCAAACTTGCTGACAGAATGGACAGAAGTGTGTGAGAATGAGAATAACCAGAAGACATTTGAAATGTTTGGCTTGAAGAGCTGGGTAGGTGGTGGCGTCACCCACTGAGATAAAGATGGGAAAGGAGAGCTAGGGGTTGAAATTTGGGCTGGGGGTTGGATCATGAGTCCTGATTTCTATGTAATGGAAGTTGTTAGCAGCCATTGCAAAGATTTTGGCTTTCGTCCCAGTGAGCCGGAGAATGGGCTGCTTGCCACTCCTCACCCAAGCCCTGCCAGCTTTCTCCGTCCAACAGCCAAAGTCCTGACTGCGTGCCCTACACCCTCTAGCTCCCACTGCCTCTCTGAGCTCCCCCAGGAGGGTGCCTCCTTGCTCATGATGATCGTCCTGCCCTTTCAAGCTTCCAGCCCTGTTCTTCCTTCAGGGACTACGTCCCTGCCATCCTCTCAGTATGGACTGCTCATCTTCCAGATACCGCCTCTCCCCTTCACCTCCTGCAAATCATTGTCTAAATATTACTTTCTCAGGAAAATCGATCCTGGCTGTACCACTCTTTGGAAAACTGCAGAACTCCACTCTTCCTCTCTGTCCAACATGCCCCCTCCCACTCTCACTAGCTTTATTTTTCTCCAAAGTTCTTAGCACCTTCTAATATACTAATATCTTTCTAATTTATTTCCATTTTATCCATCCCCTTCCACGTGAATATAAACCTCAAAGATTTTGGCTTTTGTCCCTGAAGACAGGGATTTTGTCAGCTTTGTTCACTGCTGTATCTCCAAAGGCTAGAACCGTGCCTGGCACATCATAGGGGTTCAAATTTGGCTGAGCCAATTAAAGTGCATTATGTTGTCTTTTTCTCATAAGGGAATTATTGTTTCAATATATATTTGTTTTTAGTAGGAACTGAGGAAGANCAAAGGCCCTGGGGTGGGATGAAGGTCAGTGTGGCTAGAGTGACTGAGAGGGAGGTAGGCGATGCCAGGGGGCAGCCTGGCCAGACTTGTGCCTTGTCAGCCACAGTAAGAGGCTTGAATGTTTCCCTGGGCTGGAAGTCACCAGGGGTCTTTAAGAAGGGGAAGTGGCATGGTCGATTCATCAATTCATCCAGTTTTAAACCGACCCTTCCAGCTGCTCTGTGGGAAAAGTGTGGAGAGGCCACAGCAGCATGTGTGGCCAGAGCGCTGGTGACTTGTGCGAGGCTGGCAGCAGTGAGATGAAGAAGCAGGTAGATCTGGGATCTGTCTGGGAAGCAGGGTTGGCCAAACTTGCTGACAGAATGGACAGAAGTGTGTGAGAATGAGAATAACCAGAAGACATTTGAAATGTTTGGCTTGAAGAGCTGGGTAGGTGGTGGCGTCACCCACTGAGATAAAGATGGGAAAGGAGAGCTAGGGGTTGAAATTTGGGCTGGGGGTTGGATCATGAGTCCTGATTTCTATGTAATGGAAGTTGTTAGCAGCCATTGCAAAGATTTTGGCTTTCGTCCCAGTGAGCCGGAGAATGGGCTGCTTGCCACTCCTCACCCAAGCCCTGCCAGCTTTCTCCGTCCAACAGCCAAAGTCCTGACTGCGTGCCCTACACCCTCTAGCTCCCACTGCCTCTCTGAGCTCCCCCAGGAGGGTGCCTCCTTGCTCATGATGATCGTCCTGCCCTTTCAAGCTTCCAGCCCTGTTCTTCCTTCAGGGACTACGTCCCTGCCATCCTCTCAGTATGGACTGCTCATCTTCCAGATACCGCCTCTCCCCTTCACCTCCTGCAAATCATTGTCTAAATATTACTTTCTCAGGAAAATCGATCCTGGCTGTACCACTCTTTGGAAAACTGCAGAACTCCACTCTTCCTCTCTGTCCAACATGCCCCCTCCCACTCTCACTAGCTTTATTTTTCTCCAAAGTTCTTAGCACCTTCTAATATACTAATATCTTTCTAATTTATTTCCATTTTATCCATCCCCTTCCACGTGAATATAAACCTCAAAGATTTTGGCTTTTGTCCCTGAAGACAGGGATTTTGTCAGCTTTGTTCACTGCTGTATCTCCAAAGGCTAGAACCGTGCCTGGCACATCATAGGGGTTCAAATTTGGCTGAGCCAATTAAAGTGCATTATGTTGTCTTTTTCTCATAAGGGAATTATTGTTTCAATATATATTTGTTTTTAGTAGGAACTGAGGAAGAGGAAATGGCAACCCACTCCAGTATTCTTGCCTAGAGAATCCTATGGATGGAGGAGCCTGGTGGGCTGCTGTCCATAGGGTTGCACAGAGTCAGACACGATGGAAGCGACTTAGCATGCATGCATGCACTGGAGAAGGAAATGGCAACCCACTCCAGTATTCTTTACCTGGAGAATCCCATGGAGAGAGCAGCCTGGTGGGCCACAGTCCATGGGATTACAAAGAGTTGGACATGACTGAAGCACCTCAGCACGAAACAAGAGCAGGGAAGTGGAAATCCACGAGCAGGTCCAATGCTCTGCTGATGACTAGTTTCCCAGATAAACCAGGACAATTGGTCATTTCTACTATCACCTCATTTTACAATTGAGGAAACTGAAGCTTAGTGAGATTCTAGTTTTTCTAATTCCTTAGAAAGACTAGCTGTGCACTGGCCTGGCTAAGTCATCTAGCCAAGTGTATCTTGGAGGTACAAGTGTACCTGAGCAGGACCCAACATGTTTTATTCACATTCATACCCATTTGTAATGTGTCAGTGAGAGAAGATTCAGTTCAGTTCTGTCGCTCAGTCATGTCTGACTCTTTGTGACCCCATGGACTGCAGCATGTCAGGCTTCCCTGTCCATCACCAACTCCTGGAACTTGCTCCTGTCCATTGAGTCAGTGATGCCATCCAATCATCTCATCCTCTGTCATCCCCATCTCCTCCTGCCTTCAATCTTTCCCAGCATCCAGGTCTTTTCCAGTGAGTCAGTTGTTCGCAGCTGGTGGCCAAAAGGATTGAAGTGTCAGCTTCAGCATCAGTCCTTCCAATGAACATTCAGGACCGGTTTCCTTTAGGACGGACTGGTTGGATCTCCTTGCAGTCCAAAGGACTCTCAAGAGTCTTCTCCAACACCATGATTCAAAAGCATCAATGCTTCAGCTCTTCAGCTTTCTTTATGGTTCAATTCTCATATCTATACATGATTACTGGAAAAACCATAGCATGAAGATTGGACCTTACATAAGCATGGGTTTGAAAAGCCCTAGCACTTGTGAAAATTAAAACTGTGAGGGCTCCTGGGGAGACAGAAATCTTCTGGTTGTCAGTACAGGGCCCTGGATTTTGGTTTGCTTCTTTGACATTTACTAAGAGATTACTGCTTTCTGAGCTACCAAGGTCATGTGACTTTTCTGTCCTATTAAACTTCATTGTAATAAAATGAGAGAGAGAAAAAAGAGCATACTATTTTCTTTAAAACACACACATATACACAAATGTTCACAGCAGCACTATTCAAAGAGCCAAAAGGTAGAAACAACCCAAGTGTTCATCAACAGATAAGTGGATAAATACACTGTGGTATATGCAATTGTATATCATCAGCCATAAAGCAGAAGAAAGTCATGATACCTGCTACAATAAGGATGAAGCTCAAAAACATTATGCTGAATGAAAGAAATCAGACACAAAAGGTCATAGACTGTATGATTCTACTGATAGGAAATGCCCCTAAATCTATAGAGACAGAAGGCAAATTGGTGGTTGCCAGAGGCTGGGAGGCCTGAATGCTTCATGAATATGGCACTTTATCTGGGATGAGGAGAGCTGTTTCAAAATAGAAGTGGGGATTGCATAACATTGTAAACGTAACAAATGCATTTGAATTGTTCACTTTAAAATGGTAAATTTTAACCTTTGTGAATTTCATCTCAGGTTTTTGGTTAAAAAAAAAAAAACACACAGGCATAAATTTGTTCATGTCATCTTCACAAAAACCCTACAAATTTGCTACTAATGCTATTATTCCCATGAGAAAAACTGAGGCTAGAGTGGGTAAGGGACCTGGTCAAGGTCACACAGATATTAGACTTGAAGCCAGGGTCTGGTTGACTCCAAAGCCTTGGCTCAGAGTTGGGTGTGGACCCTGGGAGAACTGAGGGCTGGCTGGGAGATGATGGGGGTGGTTCAAAAGGAGAGAAGCACTGTCCAAAGGCAGGGTCCAAGCAGAAGGGTTCTGGGGTCACTTTAGCATCCCAGCACCAGCAAAACCAGCAAAACGTGAACCTTTCGGCTCCTGCTAACTCTGTGCTCTTTCTGACTGTGCTCCCCGGCTTCTCTCTGAACTCCCTGCATCAGAGAACAGTCATAAACCATGGCTGAAGGAGTGAAATGGGGGATGGGCAGGGAAAGAATGAGGAATCAGAAGACCACCACAGACACCAGACCAAAGGCCCTAATTCCCATCTCTCTCTCTCTCCTCTTCCTTTAAATGTCTTAAGTCTTTGACTCAGTAACAGCACTTGAGTGACTTGAATATCAACATATTTTGAAAGAAGAGCATATTTTAGGGAGTGCCATCTCAGAAGAGTTGAGTAGGGTGTTATTCAGCTTGTGGGGAGGATCAGGGGAGGGGGGTGGCTGGTGGGTGGGGAGTGATGGAAGGAGTGTAAATGTGGCAGAATGACACAGTAACAGGGCTAATGATTTCAACATTTAAAAAGTTTAACAGCTCTTAGTGAACACTGGAGACAAGCTCCAGTGAGAGACTCCTAAAATAATCCCTTTGACAGTTTCTGTCCTTCTGGGGCTTGTACTGTTTGTTTTCTCATCAAACTTGTTAGCCCTCCTTTGGAGGGGGGGCACTTCAGCCACCTTAGGAGAGTGAGAGGCCTGGCTCCTCAGGGCTAACCTCCAGCCAGGGTCTGGATTATTTTGTGTGAGTTTGTGTATAGCAGTGGGGGTGAGCAGGGCAGAGAAGGTACATGAAGATCCCTGTAAATCCTCTTTTTTTCCTTGTAGACCTTTTCTTCATGTCATAAACAGAGTCTTCAATCATAATTTCCTCTGCGACCCCGTAAAAAGCAAACAATGACTGTGTGAGACAGAAACGAGTAGTGGCGATGTGTGAATTCAGAAGGGTCAAAGCCCTAGCAGAGATTAGCAGGGATTCAATCCATCCCAGGAGGAGACTAGTGGATTCCTCTCCTAGAAGCCAGCCTGGGTAGAATCTTTTCCTTTTGAAAAATCCTGAAGCTCTGCTCCAAAAAAGTTGCTAATGGGCCTTACAGGAAGCAAAAGGTCTCCATTTACAAACCAGCNGGACCTTACATAAGCATGGGTTTGAAAAGCCCTAGCACTTGTGAAAATTAAAACTGTGAGGGCTCCTGGGGAGACAGAAATCTTCTGGTTGTCAGTACAGGGCCCTGGATTTTGGTTTGCTTCTTTGACATTTACTAAGAGATTACTGCTTTCTGAGCTACCAAGGTCATGTGACTTTTCTGTCCTATTAAACTTCATTGTAATAAAATGAGAGAGAGAAAAAAGAGCATACTATTTTCTTTAAAACACACACATATACACAAATGTTCACAGCAGCACTATTCAAAGAGCCAAAAGGTAGAAACAACCCAAGTGTTCATCAACAGATAAGTGGATAAATACACTGTGGTATATGCAATTGTATATCATCAGCCATAAAGCAGAAGAAAGTCATGATACCTGCTACAATAAGGATGAAGCTCAAAAACATTATGCTGAATGAAAGAAATCAGACACAAAAGGTCATAGACTGTATGATTCTACTGATAGGAAATGCCCCTAAATCTATAGAGACAGAAGGCAAATTGGTGGTTGCCAGAGGCTGGGAGGCCTGAATGCTTCATGAATATGGCACTTTATCTGGGATGAGGAGAGCTGTTTCAAAATAGAAGTGGGGATTGCATAACATTGTAAACGTAACAAATGCATTTGAATTGTTCACTTTAAAATGGTAAATTTTAACCTTTGTGAATTTCATCTCAGGTTTTTGGTTAAAAAAAAAAAAACACACAGGCATAAATTTGTTCATGTCATCTTCACAAAAACCCTACAAATTTGCTACTAATGCTATTATTCCCATGAGAAAAACTGAGGCTAGAGTGGGTAAGGGACCTGGTCAAGGTCACACAGATATTAGACTTGAAGCCAGGGTCTGGTTGACTCCAAAGCCTTGGCTCAGAGTTGGGTGTGGACCCTGGGAGAACTGAGGGCTGGCTGGGAGATGATGGGGGTGGTTCAAAAGGAGAGAAGCACTGTCCAAAGGCAGGGTCCAAGCAGAAGGGTTCTGGGGTCACTTTAGCATCCCAGCACCAGCAAAACCAGCAAAACGTGAACCTTTCGGCTCCTGCTAACTCTGTGCTCTTTCTGACTGTGCTCCCCGGCTTCTCTCTGAACTCCCTGCATCAGAGAACAGTCATAAACCATGGCTGAAGGAGTGAAATGGGGGATGGGCAGGGAAAGAATGAGGAATCAGAAGACCACCACAGACACCAGACCAAAGGCCCTAATTCCCATCTCTCTCTCTCTCCTCTTCCTTTAAATGTCTTAAGTCTTTGACTCAGTAACAGCACTTGAGTGACTTGAATATCAACATATTTTGAAAGAAGAGCATATTTTAGGGAGTGCCATCTCAGAAGAGTTGAGTAGGGTGTTATTCAGCTTGTGGGGAGGATCAGGGGAGGGGGGTGGCTGGTGGGTGGGGAGTGATGGAAGGAGTGTAAATGTGGCAGAATGACACAGTAACAGGGCTAATGATTTCAACATTTAAAAAGTTTAACAGCTCTTAGTGAACACTGGAGACAAGCTCCAGTGAGAGACTCCTAAAATAATCCCTTTGACAGTTTCTGTCCTTCTGGGGCTTGTACTGTTTGTTTTCTCATCAAACTTGTTAGCCCTCCTTTGGAGGGGGGGCACTTCAGCCACCTTAGGAGAGTGAGAGGCCTGGCTCCTCAGGGCTAACCTCCAGCCAGGGTCTGGATTATTTTGTGTGAGTTTGTGTATAGCAGTGGGGGTGAGCAGGGCAGAGAAGGTACATGAAGATCCCTGTAAATCCTCTTTTTTTCCTTGTAGACCTTTTCTTCATGTCATAAACAGAGTCTTCAATCATAATTTCCTCTGCGACCCCGTAAAAAGCAAACAATGACTGTGTGAGACAGAAACGAGTAGTGGCGATGTGTGAATTCAGAAGGGTCAAAGCCCTAGCAGAGATTAGCAGGGATTCAATCCATCCCAGGAGGAGACTAGTGGATTCCTCTCCTAGAAGCCAGCCTGGGTAGAATCTTTTCCTTTTGAAAAATCCTGAAGCTCTGCTCCAAAAAAGTTGCTAATGGGCCTTACAGGAAGCAAAAGGTCTCCATTTACAAACCAGCCAGCCCCACATGGGGCACAGGCAGCCATGTGCCCCAGAGATACCCACTTCCTTCCTGGCTCCAGCACAGGTGGTCAGACACTCAGTCAAGAGCCAGTGTTCAAGTGCCAGCAGTGGTGCCTCCATGTTTGCCCCGGGAAAGGACCCACCCACCCGATATTTCTGGCTGAGTCAGCTAGGAGAGACCCACCCGCCCGATATTTCTGGCTGAGTCGGTGGGGTCACTCCTACTGTCCCACTCACTCACACCAAGGAAGAGGAGGCTAGAAGGTTTGAATATGCAAAAGCTCCAGTTGTCTGGTCCTCAATCAGCTTAATTAAGAGGTTTGGGTAAAGATCAAACAGGCCCAAGGAGCTGTTTACAAAGTCATCAGCTCCCAGGTTTGCCGGTCCTCTTGGCTAGCTCAGATTGTGATAGTGTTTCTATTGGTTTTGAAGCACTAAGGATTAAATTAATAAGCTACTAAAGTCACATCTGGGGGGGAAATTATATTCAGCTGTGTGAAATAAAGACCCTTCCATAAACATTCGTTTCAGACAGACTCTCTGTGCTTTTTTCTTTTGAAGGGTCTTCTCGTGCCTGATGTTTTAAATATAGTATTAAAATATGAGAGTAAAATAGTTCTTAAGGGAAAAAGGATGAAAAGGATTGAAATTAAATGGAATGCCAACAGATGTGTATGTGTGTGTGTCTAAGAAAATAAAATGGGGTGTGTGGACAAGTGGATAATAAATGAGAAAATGGTCCTCTAGATATTAATGTCTCCAGAAGTTTTCCCTTCAACCTTCAAGTGAACTGTGCAGTGTCTTGGTTAAAAGACTCAGCCTGCCAGTGCAGGAAACACGGGTTTGATCCTTGGTCAAGGAAAATCCCACATGGCACAGGACAGCTGAGCCCATGCGCCACAACCATTGAATCCTGCAAACTCTAGAGTCCATGCTCCGCAACAAGAGAAGCCACTTCAATGAGAAGCCTGCACACTGCAACTAGAGAAAGCTTGCATGTGGCAACGAAGACCCAGTGCAGCCAAAAATAAAAATAAATAAAAACTTTTTTAATTAAAAAAAAAATCCAGTGTGGTTCTAACCTCTTCTGTGACCATTTAAATGATAATTGCTTTCTAGACAATTGCATTTTCCATCCCCAAAACTGCAACAGAAAGATCTGCACAGATTTCAGTGAAGATGATAGACTCGAAAAGGTTTCAGATGGCCTGCTATTAGTGTCCAAGCCCCAGCAGAAAGGTGCCTACATAAAACGTGACAGCAATAACAGTAACAGCGATTTCTACTATTTTTGAGAGCCCTGACTCATGCCACTGCACTAGGGATCTTCTATGCATGCCTCTAATCTTATCAGTTCCAGGAGGCAGATGCTATTAACCCCATTTGACAGACAAGGAAGTGGGCCTGGAGTTGCTAAGTGTCACCGTGTGCCTGAATCTGGTTCCAACCAGACCCATCTGGCTCCAGCCTCAGCATTCCTAGGGTGTCCAGCCAGCTTTTGGTGCTTTTCCCTATAATTTCTGAGGCTGAAATCAATCCATTTCAAGATCTTATCATGTGCCAGAAAGTTCTCAAGATCTACTATAAATCTCATCTGCTGTAATGTGTGTGTGTGTGTGTGTGTCTCTCTCTCCCCTCCTCTCTTCTCTCTGCCAAATTGACATCCCTCCCCCCATGGTGACCACATAGGGTGTCACTCCATCCCAGTGCTTCTCAACCAGGGGCGTTCTGCCCCCACCTCACCCCACCCTGGGGACATGGAGCTGTGTCTGGAGATATTCTAGGAGTCACACCTGAGGGAGAAGATAGGCTACCCAGAGGGCAGAGGCCAGAGAGGCTGTTAGGCATCCTTCAACGCACAGGACAGCACCCCCCCCCAACCCAGAGCTATCTGGCTCAAACTCTGCTAAAGTTGAGAAACCCTGAATATAGAACTCGATTTCTGTGCCCCGAATCCATTCCTCCTCTGTGTAAAAGGCACTACCTCTCACAACCTGCCCAGACACCAAATCTAAGAGTTTGCCTTGATTTGTCCCTTTTCCTCATTCCTTTTTTTCACATAAATTTTATCTGTAACTGTTAGGAAAAGAATCAGTTCTGTGATAATTGATTCATGTTTCATCCTTCACGATATTTCCATTAATCTACTAAAATATCCATTCATTCATTTAGTCAACGAATCAACCACCAACACTCGCTGTCACTGGAACCTTGGAAAGTCTCCTAACTTTGTAAACTTGCACACAAATAGTTCAGGACTAATGGACAACTCACTTAAAGGTGTTCGAGAGATTTTGCAAAAATACCAAGTGAAGAAAAGTTTAGTTAAAATGAACATCTGGGGGCTTCTCTGGTGGCTCAGTGGTATAGAATCCACCTGCCACTGCAGGAGACAGGGATTTGATCCCTGTTCCAGGAAGGTCCCATACGCCGCAGAGAAACTAAGCCCATGTGCCACAACTACTGAGCCCATGTGCAACACTGCTGAAGCCTGGATGCCTAGAACCTGTGCTCCACAGCAAGAAAGCCACTGAAATGAGAAGCCCTCGCACCACAACCAGAAAGCAGCCCATGCGTGCTGCAACTAGAGAAAAGCCCCAGCAGCGGTGAAGACCCAACATGGCCAAAACTAAAATAAATAAAAATTTTAAATGAACAGCCAACAGCACAATGTGAAAAGACAGCCAACCAAAGGAAAGTTGAGACAGTTGGATTCCAGACCTTTATTGTGACTCTATGTCCAGCCAGGCAGCATGGGGTGCTGGAGCCTGCCTCCGTCCTCGTCCTCAGGTTGATTATAGTCCGCATATATCAATGTGTAGGGAGAAGAGATTTTATTTGAACAAACTCCCAGAAATCATTAAGTCCAGATGAGCGCTGCCTGCCCTTGACATCTCAGACCTTCACCTCTCTCACAGGTGCCACTACTGTTCAAATCTATAGACAAGCTCCTATCTGACCACTAAAAGGAAGCCAAGTGCTTCAGAGACACAGCATTCCTTTTTCTGAGAAAGGTATGGAACTGTTACTCTTGGGCTTAGCTATTCCCAGAAATCCACTGGGAAGCTTTTTTAAGTGGCCTCCCCCAAAAGGAAACATAAATAAACTTGAGGACAATAGACAGACCACCCCAGAAAATAATTCAAGGCACAGTTCTGTCTTCCAGGTCCACAGTAATGGTTCCAGTGGTACCAAGATGGTGGCAGGGAGTGCTTCCATATCCATCCCATGCCTGAAGACCCTGGGCAGGGTGTCACAGGGGCCAGACCTCAAACCAGACTCTGAGAATCCTTGCGATACCACCCCAGGGAGTGAGCTGGGTGTAGAACAAGCCTAACCATTGTTCTTCCACACTGTAGATGTGGAGTCCTGGGTTGGAGTCCCAGGTTAAGTTACCTTGGCCAGATCACATAAACCCATCAGCCTCATTTTCCTCACTGGTAAAATGAGGATAGTAATTGCTACTTCAGAGTTCTTGTAAGGATTAAACGAGCTGCTTCCCTGGTGGCTCAGAGGGTAAAGAATCTGCCTGAAATGCAGGAGACCAGGGTTTAATCTCTGGGTCAAGAAGAGCCCCTGGAGAAGGGAACGGCAATCCATTCCAGTATTCATGGCTGGAGAATCCCAGGGACAGAGGAGCCTGGCAGGTTACAGTCCATGGGGTCCTAAAGAGTCAGACACAACTGAGCGAAAACACTACAGGTAAAGCATTTAAAATTGTACCTTCTACAAGTGTTACATATTATTTCATGATAGTATTATTCATATAGTATCATTATTACTATATCACAGAGCCTGGCACATAATATTAATACTCCATCAATATTAACCATTAAAACTTATGCCTGAGGTATACCTGAATATCTCAGGCAATCTTGTAAAACCTTGAGATCACTGGCTACATCAACAGGTTTTGTATAGTCATGAGAAAGAAAGAGACACAGGGAAAAACAAAAGCTCATATTTCATAAGGAGTAATAAACATTTATTAGGCACCCATGATTCACCAGGTACCATGCAAGCTACTGAAGACGTCTTGGTGAATTAAGCAAAGCTTCCATGCTTCCCAGGTGGTGCAGTAGTAAAGAATCCGCCTGTCATTGCAGAAGATGCAAGAAGCTTGGGTTCAGTCTCTGAGGTGGGAAGATCTCCTGGAGGAGGAACTGACAACCCACTCCAGTATTCCTGCCTGGAAAATTTCAAGGACAGAGGAGACTGGTGAACTACAGTCCATGGGGTCACAAAGAATTGGACATGACTGAGCATTAAGCCTCTGCTTTCTTAGTGGTTTTTAGTAATTGCAGGGAGAAGGCAATGGGACCCCACTCCAGTACTCTTGCCTGGAAAATCCCATGGATGGAGGAGCCTGGTAGGCTGCGGTCCATGGGGTCGACTCAGTGACTTCACTTTCACTTTTCACTTTCATGCATTGAAGAAGGAAATGGTAACCCACTCCAATGTTCTTGCCTGGAGAATACCAGGGACGGGGGAGCCTGGTGGGCTGCTGTCTATGGGGTCCCACAGAGTCGGACACAACTGAAGCGACTTAGCAGCAGCAGCAGCAGTAACTGTAGACTCACATACTCCCTCTGAAAATTTAACTAATTGTATCACCTGTTAATGATGAGACACAGAAGGTGTTCCAGTTCTTGGTAATGTTTTCCCTTGACCCTGGTTACCTCGTAAATATACCCAGACAGACAACTGGGAGTGGATTGTGAACTTCATGTGCTTAGGCCACCACTCCCACCTTCCCCAGAGGCACTTATCTAGCCCCAAGCAAAGGCATTGATAAAGGTGGGAGTGTGTGCTAGATCTGCCAAAGATCACAGTTAGAATTCGACAGGATGAGTANCTGCCCGCTCCTCCCCACCCCAGCCAGACTCTGGAGGGTGCAGCCTGCACTTGGAAGGAGAGTGGCGGATGGCAGAGCGGGATGGCCGGGCGAAGCAGGAGGCGAGAGACTGGGTGCTGCAGTCACACACTGCATCCTGTAGGGGGAGAGAGAGAAGTCAGGAGGAGCCTGGAGGCACTGACCGCCCGCCCGGGACTGGGTGGCCAGCCAGGCAAGGAATTTGGACTCAGCTGTGCCCCGGAACCAGTTCCTAGGAGCTGTAGCCCCTCTTTGAACCAATTTGAAAAACTTATTTTCTTCCATTAGAGCAGTAATGAACGTTCATAAATAAAGCAGTAATGAGTGTTCATAAATAACGTTCCAGGGACTTCCCTGGTGGTCCAGTGGTTAAGAATCCACCTTCCAATGCAGGGGACTCGGGTTCGACCCTTGGTCCAGGAACTAAGATCCTATATGTCATGGGGCAACTAAGCCCATGCACTGCAGCTAGAGAGAAGCCTGCACACTGCAACTAGCGAAAGCCTGTGTGCTGCAACAAAGACCCAGTACAGACAAAAATGCAAAACAACAAAACCCAGACATTCCAGAATATAATAAATTCTGGAATATACATAAATAAATTCTGGAAGATACCTTTACCAAAATGATCTCAACTCCTATAGTTTACTTTGTAATCGCAAAAACATGAATACTTTTTTGTCACTATGTATGTCCAGATCTCTTTCTTTTTAATGGCCACATGGTATTCCACTGAAAGGAAATAGCTTATTTATCCAACTCATTTTTTATGTGTGTTTTAAGTAGTTTTTATTTTTTTACTACTACCAACACACAGGGATAATGGTTAAAAGTGCTGCTATACATAATTTACAATTGCCAAGATATGGAAACCTAGGTGTCCATCGATAGATGAATGGATAGAATGCCACTCAACTATTAAAAAAAAAAAGTAATTTTGCCATTTGTAGTACCGTGGATAGACTTGGAGGGCATTATACTAGGTAAAGTTAAGTTAGACAGGGGAAGACAAATATTGAATGACATCCCTTATATGTGGAATCTAAAAAATACAACAAACTTGTGAATATAACAAAAAAGCATCAGACCCACAGATATAGGGAACAAACTCATGGTTACCAATGGTAAGAGGGAAGGAGGAGGAGGCAATATAGAGGTAGGGGATTAAGAGGTACAAATTATTAGGAATAAAAATAAGCTACTAGGATATATTTTATAGCATAGGGAATATAGTCAATATTAATAATGATTACAAATGGAGTATAAACTTTAAAAACCATGAATCACTATACTACACACCTGTAACTTATATAATATTGTATGGCAACTATACTTCAAAAAAAAAACCCCAAAACGTGCTGCTGTAAAACTTGATTGGTTGGTTCAAATTCCAGCCCAGTTACTTACCAGCTGTGTGACCTCAAACAAGTTTTTTAACCTCTCTGAGCTTTGATTTTTTTCTCAAAGTTGTTGTGATCAACTTTGATCTCAGCCCAGATTTTTTCCTCAAAGTCTGTTGTGATCACACAAACTGTTGGCATAGTGCCTAGTCAGTCTTAGCAATTTTTATTAATGCAATACATTTCTTTATATACATATCCACCTCTGTAAAAATGTCCATGGCTACATTCTTAAGAGAATGACTGGATCAATGGGTAATAAGCATATTTTACATACTGAAAAATGTTTGGGTCAACCAACATGCAAAATACAATCAGCTCTGTATTTCTGGTTTCATGATACAGTTGTGGTTATGTGATTATGATGAATAATTCTGTGTCAACTTGACTGGGCCACAGGTCCAGACACCTGGTCACACACTATCCTGGGTAGTTCTGCGAGGATGCTTTTGACTGAGATTAACACTGAAACCAGTAGACAGAGTAAAGCTGCTTGCTCTCTCTAACGTGGGTGAGCCTCATCCAATCAGTTGGTGTACTGAACAGAACACAGAGGCTGACTCTCCATGAGTAAGAAAGAAGTCTTCCTGCCTGATGACCTTTAGACTGGAATGACATCAGCTATATGTGCTGTATTGGAACCATACCATTGGCTCGTCTGTTCTCAGGCTTCTGGACGCAGTCTCTCTGTCTCTCTCTCTCTCCACACACACACACATTCTCAAGCATGCATAACCACAAAGCCTACTCCAAGTTTCTCCAAGGAACTCTAATATAATGGCTATGTTCAATTTGTAAGAATTCAATAAGCTATATTTTTCACAGTATGTATATTAAACTAAAAAAGGTTTTAAGTTAAAAAAAAAGGAATAAATATTTTAAAGTTTATTTTTTTTAATTTAACGCAGCCAGAGAGTATAGGGAAATAAAGCACTCACCATATACTCTTGGGGGTTCTAGAAACGCGACAAAGTCTTTGGAAAGGAAATTCAGTAACACTTATCAAATAATTTAACAATTTACCCATTTCTACAACTCAAAACTAAGGAAATAACCAATTAAAATAATTAATTTTTAAAAACTAAGGAAATAATCTGCAATATGGAAAAATGCTTTTGTGTCAAGATGTTCACCACAGTATTATGTACAATAGGGAAAACCTAGAATCCAGCTAAACAGAGAAACCGTACAAATCACATGAGTCAATTCCAGCCCGTGCCATCTCTCTGTGCCCCCACCTACAACCTTCCCTCACTCCCTGTGCTGCAAACCATGATACCACTCCTGACCACAGCTGACTGGGCCAAGGGGCCCACTGGGCCAAGTTAGACCAGTTTTTTCCTGAAATGTGAAACTGGGACACAGGGATTTGACTCCATCTCTTTTAAGTGCTTGAACTGGAAAATGTTATAAAAGAGCAGGGAGAGCCCACCTGGACCATATGCAAATATAACAGAGAGGGAGGGAGAAAGAGGACATCAGAGAAAATGAAGCTCAAAGGAGAGGAGAGGGAGGGACTTCCTTGGTGGTCTAGCGGCTAAGACTTGAAGTTCCTAACACACAGGGGTCTGGGTTCAATCCTTGATCAGGGAACTAGATTCTGCATGCCACAACTAAACGATCCTGAGTGCTGCAACTAAGACCTGGGGCAGACAGACAAATTTTATATATATAGACAGATAGATATACATACACATCTATATCTATATGTATATATATATATTTTATTTTTTTAACATTGGAGAGGGAGACAGCAGCCACTGGGGCCTTTGGATCCTTGCCCTTGGGTGAAAGTGAAGTCGCTCAGTCCTGTCGGACTCTTTGCAACCCCATGGACTGTAGCCTATCAGGCTCCTCCATCCATGGGATTTTCCAGGCAAGAGTGCTGGAGTGGATTGCCATTTCCTTCTCCAGGGGATCTTCCCGACCCAGGAATCGAACCCGGGTCTCCTGCATTGCAGGCAGACGCTTTACTGTCTGAGCCACCAGGGAGGCCGGGTTCCATGGTATAACCTCCAATTTCCCATTCTGCAATGCTAACTTATATGTTTTACTAATATGCACATAAACCTTAACTAAATCTGAAATTGATATCCAGAGTGGACTGAGCAACAGAAGGGTCTCAGAATGGAAGCCCTTGGGGATGGAATCTTGGTGGCAGGAGCAGTGGTGTGCTGGGACATATTTAAAGGCTGGTTTCCCAGGAGTGAGAGGAGAAGCGCTGATTTTCAGCAATTTGTTTCCACTGAGTAAATCCTCTCAGGGTACTAAGTTGACACCACTGAACACAGAGAGGTCCACGACTTGCTCTCATGAATCAAGGGAGTGGGCACACCGCTGGGTGATGGGAGAGCAGTGCACACGCTTCTTCCCCAGAGGGGATGCTGGCAGTCTCGGGGTGAGCATGGGTAAGCCATGCTCATGCGTCTAGTGATCAGACGGTGTATCCATCAGGTCTGCTGTTCCAGGACGAAGGCCTTCCAACCCCCATCCCAGACCAGCACAGGGACTTACTGAAACACACAAACCACACGCCTGAGTTTGAAAACCAAAGAGTTGGGACCTTATAGGCCAAACTCACCTCAAAAGAAAAAGGGCACCCCGCCCCCAACCCACCTACCTCATTGGGAAGGACCGTGGCTCCATCCCCATCTCGAGTGATACCATCCTTCCCCACCTGCGGGAGCACGGAGAGCCTGGCCTCCTCGCTGCCACCCGACTTGCCCACCTTCTTGTTCAGGATCCTAGCCATGCCCTCCGGTTGATGGTAGCTGGCGGGGGAGAGGGGCTCCGGCTTCTTGGCGCCCTCTTCCCCAGCCACGGACGCCGTGGGGCTCGGCGCCCGGCCACACACGTTGCGGAAGAACTCCTGCACGATACCGTACTTGGGCGGTTCAGGCTTGGCCCGCGCCTCGGACATGCCAAGTTTCCAGACCGACTCCGTGCTCCCCGAGTGCTCCACCACGCTGAAGAGGCTGGACAGCCCGTCGTTGATGTTCCTCAGCACAGGGCTGTCCCTCGTGGTGGTGGAGCGGGCCCAGGCCGAGCCGTTCTGCTTGCCCTGGTGCAGGTTCCACAAGCTGCGGTCCTTGGCCCCGTCCAGCTTGGACACAGAGCGCCTCTGGAGCTTGGGCGAGCCGTACTTGGGTGAGCAGCAGGGCCGTTCGATGCGCGCATGCACCTTGTCCAGGGAAGATGAGATCTGCTTGCTGCGCACGGACACAAGCGAGGAGCCGCGCGGCGACCAGCTTTTGCCGTGCAGGCTGCCGCGGGGCGGGTCGGTCTGCAGGCCCACGCTGACCGTGCGGATGGTCTGCGTGCCCACACTGGCCATGCCCACCGTCTGGCTGGACGTGCTCTTCACCTTCCGCTCCAGCGAGCCTGAGCGCATGGCCTGGCGCACGCAGTTGGTGATCTCCTTCATGTCGTCGCTCATGTTCCCCGACATCTCGAAGTCATGCAGGGCTGCCGGGAAGCCAGGCCCCGCCGCCGAGGAGCCACCCCCGGAGCCCCCGTCCAGGCGCTGCCGGGAGAAGTTGCAGAGCCAGCGGCTGTAGGAGCTCTCGGCCAACCCGTCCGCCTCGGCCGACTCTTTGGGCTTGGCTGTGGTGAAGAGGAAGCCCGGCTCAATGATGATCTTCCCCTCCCTGTCATGGACCACGGGGACGCCCAGGCGCCGGGCCACCGGGGGGCTGTAGTACACGCGGATGCCCGTCTTGTCGGGTGCTGTGTAGCTGCGTTGCATCTGCCTCCCCGCCGGCTCCGGGCAGCCCAGGGCGCCCAGGCGGTTGCAGTCACGGGGCGAGAGTCCTGGCTGTTCGGGGGCACCCTTCTCCGGGTCCACTGGTTGGGCGCCCACGAAGGCAAAAGCAGGGCTGTTGGGCAGCTTTTTGCCCCGGGAGGCTTCCCCGGCGAGGTACGGGGAACAGTCCAGCAAACTCTCAAACTCTGACATGGAGGAAACAGATTTGGTCCTGGGAAAAGCAGAGAGAACGGCGGAGTTAGTGGAAGATGCCTTATACGGAGCAAGCACTCTGGTCTTCCTCGCTGGTCCCTGCGCTTCAGCGGAGCTGGGACCACGACGGTCCTGCTCACCTCTTGGGAAAGATGCTGTGGTGCCCTGCCTCTCACTCCCTCCGCACGCACACCTACACGTGCAGTACTGCATGCTCCGAGCTCCTGCCATCCTCCACCTGAGGGCTTTTTTCTGTCTGCAGGAGCACATATGGCCTCCACCCAGTTGTTTAGTTGCTGAAGTCATGTCCAACTCTTTTGTGACCCCATGGACTGTAGCCCACCAGGCTCCTCAGTCCATGGGATTTCCCAGGCAAGCATACTGGAGTGGGTTGCCATTTCCTTCTCCAGATCTTCCAGACCCAGGGATGGAATCCACGTATCCTGCATTGCAGGCAGATTCTTTACCACTGAGCAGAAACTAAAAATGTCACATGATGTATAGACATGGCCATCAAAAAACCATGGGTGGGGTTTGATAATTTGGTACCAGTCCCCAGGTCCCCATAGGTGGGAGAACTCACGCTCCACTCTGGCTCCCAGCAATCTCGCTCCAGCTGCCCACGTGTAACCTGACTGATAACACCTCCTTTATGGTGCCTTCCCTTTCCTGTATCATTTCCAGACTTTTCCTGGAATCCCCTCCCAAATGTTCCATTTGCACTCAAATCCTTGCCTGAAGGCTTACTTTTGGGGGAGCCCAATCTAGGACTTCCCAGGTGGCTCAAACAGTAAAGAATCTGCCTGCAATGCCAGAGACCTAGGTTCGATCCCTGGGTTGGGAAGATCCCCTGGAGAAGGGAATGGCAACCTGCTCCAGTATTCTTGCCTGGGGAATCCCATGACCAGAGAAGCCTGGCTGGCTATAGTCCATGTGGTTGCAAAGAGTCAGACAAGACTGAGTAACAACAAATAATAACATGATCTAGGAAACCACTTAATCTCTGGCCCAGACCCGGTGTGCGTGCTGTCTGATGACTGTAAGCGCCAGGCATACGTGACAGCATTGCACGTCAGACCATTCAGTCCTCGGACAAGTCTAGGGGGCAGTTCCTGTTACCCCATAGGTAGAGATGGGAAGTACAGCACCAGGGCACAGAGCTAGAACCTGCAGTGCTGAGATTCAAATCTCACATCACAGCTCCAGAGCCACCCTTCTCCCAAGGCTCAGTTGGCTTTGGGCTGCTCACATGCCCCTGTGGGGTCCTGTTACCCCAACTCTCTTCATGGTTTCCTAATGATGGAAACATGGTCTTGAGAGCCTCGGGGGTTTCCCTGGCTGTAGCACAGGGCTGGGCCCAGAGGATGATACTCAGTACTACCAGGAATAGAGGTCCAGCAGGACTCTCCAAACTCCAGAGATTGGAAGAACCCCAAAAGGAGCTAAATAGTTTATTTCCCAGCTAGGATACACTGGAGCCCATTTTCCATGACTAGAATAATAAAAAAAAAATCTCAAGCTAGCATTGCTATCACCCAAAGTTTCCCAGCTCCTAAGTGTTCTCTCAATTCAGTGGAGGTGCAGTGCTGGGCACGTGGAGCAAAGAAGAAAGGCAAAGTGGCAGGACAGACTGCAGGCCGGGCGCTGGGGCAGGGGGTGGGGCTGGGGACAGGGCAAGGGGACCAGGCTGCCAGCACCTCTTTAAGCCAGTTCCCCCAAGCTCAGCTTCAGAAACAGCTTCTTTGTCGTGGATCTTTTCACTGCGGGTCTGTCATGGAAGAGAGACAGGAAAGGGTCAGTCTGGCCCCAGTGTGGGAGCTGGCCCCAGCCCCTCTGCCTGAGGCTCCTCCGGTAGAGCAAGAGTATTGTTACCACCGATCTAGAAGCCCATTGGTCAGTTTCTGGCTATACTGCATCTAACCCCGCCCCCCATAGGTATGTGATCAAAGCTTGGCCAATCCGTCCTCCAAGGAGAACCCAAGAGAGTCTATCTAGAACTTACTGTGAACGTAATGGCAGCAACAAAGCAACCAGTAGCCACTGCTCAGTAGAAGGTGAGAGCAATGACCTGAGGTCTTGTTTGAGGTTTACCCCACCCTGGTTCCAGAACCAAGACTTGCACCAGTTTTTCTGACCCCGCATCATCAGCCCTCTTGAGCCCCTAATGAAATCCTCTCCTACTTCAGTTCCCCAGAATTGGCTTTTGCTGCAACCAAATCTAATTCACCACATCCTCAGGCTGTCATGAGCAAGGGCCTGTATGGTCACTGTGTCATTACTCAGTATGTTGCTATACGGACAGTGCTCCTGAGGTTCAGAAGGAAACTTCACTGATTAATCTCCACAAGCTGGCCTGGGCTAAGGCAGAAAATATGCTTTTTATTTTACGAGTGAGGCAACTGGGGCCCAAAGAGACAGAGTGACTTGCCCAGGATCACAAAGCACTTTTGGAGGCCCTGTTTTTGAGAAAAGCATAATTAAAACAGACACCTAATCTTTCTCCCCAGGCATGGAAGAAGGGAGCTGGCAAGGAGGGGACCGTCACAGGTCTTAAGGCTGGAATCATGAGTAGAGATCTCAGGATTGAGGAGCCCAAGGGGGTGAGGGTATGTGACCTATAGGACAGGATTAGCATCCTCCTGGTCACATTTCCCCCAAGTGAGGGATTTTGCAGTGTAACCAGGAGCCTGCCACCTCTCTCACCTCTTTCCAGCTGTTGTCCTGCTTCTCCAGATCTGAGTGCTTTAGGACCCAGGGGTCAGCAGCTTTCTGCAGCTGAACAAGAATAAAGAAGGTGGTCACGTACAGGCAAAGCTGGGGAGCAGGGCCCTGTTTTGTGCAGTGCCATTCCCCAGGCTCCACTCTGCAGCCCAGATGACCCAGATCATGGGCTCAGAGCCACCTTTTGAATGGACAGCAGCTCTGAGCCAAAAAAGTGGGTTTGGCAAATGGTCATAAAGCCAATCATTTATAGGCATCTTTATAAGTGTCACTATCTCAAATATAGTAGTAGTTGTTATGACTATGTTAATCCATGCTGCAGTTCCTGGAACAGCTACATCAGCTAAGCAGCAGCTGAATGACATTAAAGTGATGTCTCCACACTAGGTATGCTAAGCAGCAAATGGCATGACTCTGCCCTCTGTTGTAAACAGCTCTCTATGAAAGAGGCAAAATGTAAATAATATATATATATTATGATTCAATTAATGATAAAAAAAATCCCTGAATGTAAATTTAAATAGCAAGAAAAGGAGGGAGTGGGTTGGAGTATGCTTTTGCAGTATTTGAGTCTTATATAAAGATGAAGTCCTGATTTATACAACTGAAATAAATAAACAAAGGAAAAAGTCACAGAGCTTGATAAGTGAGGCGCATGTTGACTGTAGTGGGGCTACAGTCAATGACTATTTTTCCTATTTACCTCTTTTGGTCAGAGAACTCTAATTTTCATGAGGAATCAGCCTTGGTTCTTCCCTCTTGGTTCAAGGGTTTTGGTAGTCTCTAGATATGGACATACGACTCATACCTGGCTGATCAGAGCCGTGGAGAAAAAGAAAACTTTCTTCCCATTGCGAATGCTAAGCTGTGAGGATGTGAACACAAAATTCAGAGGCCACATTGGAGGACAGCTTGCTTCGGAATAAAACACACAGAAAGCAAGCCTATGAGACCAGCCGGAAGGAGGACCTAGTCCCCACCGCGGTCTCTGAGCACAAAGATCCAGCAGTACCTGAAGGAGTCTTCCCTCTGGTCTGTGCCCACAGCAACTCCCCGCTTGTGGCTTAAGGCGGCTGGGGCTGGGACAGGCCTCACCTGGCTCAGGCGATTCTGCAGCTCCTTCAGCTGCTGCTCCACCTGCTGCTTCTCACCCTGAAGCCGCTCCACCAGCTGCAGCTTCTCCTGGGCCCAGTTGTGCTCACTGATCTGCAGCTGCCGTGTCAGCTCCATGACCGCGCTGTAGGACTCGGCCAGGAGGTGCTGCTGCTCCTCCCGCTCCCTCTGAAGGGCTGCCTTCCAGTCAGGCCCCGTCCGATCCCCAGCCCCCTTCCCAGCCTTCAGCTCCATCTGGGAAAGGAAGAGCAAATTGGGTGGCTGGCACGACCCCCTCACCCAGGAGCCGTTGCTGACCTCTTTAGTTAGAACTAGTCTCTTCTCACAAAGTTCGTGTGGCATAGTTTCTACACACCAAGCTCCACACTAAGGGCTTTTCAGGCATTATGTGTATCCTCAAGAAAACTCAGCAAGATAACTACCGTTTTTGATATTTTTACCAAGGGGGAAGAGGTTCAGAGAGGTAACTTTTCCCAGGTCACATAGCTACAAGATGGCAGAGGTTCCTAGTCATTGCTTCTCATGACATTTCACCAACACTTACCAGGATTTACAGTTAGTGGGAGATATGCACAGTCTAAACATAAAAAAATGTGTGCAGGAATCACTCAAGAGTAACGGCTTTCCCGGTCCCAAGCTTGGGAGAGAGGGGAGCAGGAGGTAAAGATGCCATATAGAAGCAAGGCACCCCACACCCCAGGCTGTGGTCAGATTCCCAAGGGAGAGGAGCCCCTGCAAAGGCTGGAGTTGCGTAGCAGTATGAACAGTGGACACTGTGGAAAGTGCAGATGGGATGGGAGCTGTGAGATTTGCAGGGAAGGTTGGGAGGACAGACTGGTGGCACTGGGAAGCCAGAAGTTTGAGAATTGGGAAGAAGCGGGGATCACGGTCATGAAAAGCCAGGAGGGCAAAGGTTTGGAGAGTGAGGATCAGGTCTGCCGTTAACTAGCTGGGTGATCTTGGAGAAGAAACTAAACTCCTCTGTGCCTGCCTTGTCACTTGCCCAACAAAGATAGTCGGTGTACCCACCTCCAAGGGGCCCCATGACGCCTGGGAAGGCAGCCTGCAGCAGGGGCAGGGGAGAGGAAGCTGGGCCGTGCAGGCAGCCTGCAGCAGGGGCAGGGGAGAGGAAGCTGGGCCGTGCAGGCGGGATGGAGGTGGTGAGAGCATTCTGAGTGGGAGGAAGCCCAGCCTCACACTTCTCAGACCACAGTAGAGGGCAGCTAACTTGCTGCCAGGCACACAGCAGAGACTAAATACCCAGGGTTCCTGGTTAAGGGTCCTTTGATTATTTGGCTTGTAGGGAGGGGAGTCCCCCACTTTGAGTGGACGGAGCAAAACAGGGCCAGGTAGCAGAGAGTTAAGGGGATTTTACAAGGACAGCAAGCCACAGAAGTCTGGGTGTGAGGATGAAGACGCCGTCAGGCAGACAGGCATTTAAGTGTTCTGGCCTCACCTGTGAGCCTGTGGTGTGGGAAAGGTGCCCATGATGCGCCCAGGCTCCTTTGCCAATCTCCTCACCTGCCTTTCCTCGCCCAGAGACCCCCAGCCTCCCCTGCTTCTGGTATACTTGCTGTGTGATCTAGTCAAGACTCTTGCCTTCTCTGGGCCACAAAGTCAGTAAAGTGATTCCTGTGCTTCTAGGAGCATGGCTTGGCCATCCTGTTTCCCAGTCTGACAGCTGAGACCTTGGCAGAGACAGGAACAAGGAGAGGGATGTCTCTGACTGGTGAGACACTCACCAGGGCAGTATGGCTCTTGAGCTCCGCCCGCTCTGTTTCCCAGGTGGCTTTGGCCTTGGCAAACTGCTGCTGAAGCTCAGTCAGACCACGGCGTTCATCCCGGAGCAGCCAGCATAGCTCCTTCAGCGTCACCTTCATGTCGGCCAGTGTCTTGATGTACTCATTGGGCTGCAGATGGGGGCAAGGCCTCAGTCAGGAACTTTCAGAGCAGCCAGGAGGGGAGGCTGGGCTGGGAACTCATCCAGAGCTCAGTGTGGGACTCTACCAGGCCTCAGGCAAGTCCCACGACTGCTCTGGATCATCTCTTCATAAAACAGGCATAACAAGCCCAGCCCAGGCCCCCTCCAAGGCTGACACACGGCCCAGCTTCACATAAACACAAAATTCTGTAGTTACACCAATTATTCAGCCTAAAGCTGAGCTGGGCCCTGGCTTCTCTGAGGCTCTGCAGCATCCAGGCCTGGTCTTTCTCCCTGCTCAGCAACTGCATTCTCTGACCCACCAGGGGCCAGAGGAGCAGTCTGAACCCTGGAGTCTACCTGACTATCTGACTTGGGCCTAATCTTCTCTCCTGGGCACATGACCAGTTTCCCACCTATAACCCAGCTTAGTGTGGGTGCCCCTGGGAGCCTGATCCCACTGCTCCACTACCCCCTGCCTTGATTGGAAAGTTTCTGATCCTAGGCCACAAGGTCTTTCTTCAAACAACTCACTCCAGCCTGCTGTCCTTAACCCCACTATGAACATCCCAAGCTGCAGCCAGTCTCAGAATACCTTGCCGCACCTCTGCATACACCGTTCTTTTGGTACAGAATGGCCTTCTCCTCATTCTTTATTAGGCAAGCTTCTATTCACCTTTCAAAACCTACCACCTAAAACCCCTTCTCTGTAATACCATCCCCTACACTCTGAACAGAATTAACTGCTCTCTTACCTGTGACCCCACAATCCATCATCTGACCCTCTATCACTGCCCTGGAATGACTTAGGTACCGCACAGTACTGAGCATCTGGGGCCAGTGGCCAGGCAATGACCCTCTGTAGCTCTAGTCCCCAGTGTAGGACTGCAGTCAAAGAAAGCAGCAAGACATGATCACTAAACAGACAAAGGAACAAATGGACAGGACAGAACTGGAAATGGGCTGAGAATTCACCGTGTTTTGGGTCCAGCTGTCCCCTGTGCAGGTCTTATTATCAGAATGCTGGGCATTCAGTTCCTCTTCCTCCATTAGCAGGTACAGCTCCTTCATGCTATTTACCTATTTTTTAAAAAACACACTGATCAGGGGGTGGCAGAGCATCATGCCTGAGGGTCTAACCCTCAGGGGGAGAGGATACAGGCTAGTGACTTAGATAAAAAGGGGGCTGAATACAGGCAGGAAGCAAGTGTGAGGATTTACGGACCAAATGCACCCCCGCTAGGCACTGATTTCCCGAATTTTAACTTTTACTCCTAGGCACCATCCAGGCCGAGGAGCATAGCTAAAGAGTCAGGGCCTCTGGCCCTCTCCCCTAGCCCACAACCATCTCTTCTGCCCCAAGGACCATGAGACATCCCTGAGAACTACTCAGAGGCGTTCTCACTGTGTCAAAGGAGGCACAGTGATTGGATTAAAAGGGCCACAAGGCACCCTCTTAACTATAGATAAGGGCAACCAGAGGTTTGGGTAGACAGACGGGGTCCTTCCTGGGGGCGGGGGTTGCTATTAATTGATTCTGGACAGGAGTCCAGAGTTAGCCCAGGAGACCAGGGCTAGTTCAAGAAGAGAGAGAAGGAGAAGAATGGGGTATTTATTTACTGTTCATTAATTCATTCATTTGACAATTTTTTTTTTAGCTGTGCCCAGGAGCATGTGGGATCTTAGTTCCCTGATCCAGGATCAAACCTGTGCCCCCTGTATTGACAGCATGAAGTTTTAACCACTGGACCACCAAGGAATTCCCTTATTTGACTGATATTTATTGAATATCTGCCACGCACCAGGTCCTTGTTCAAAGCTGAGGACACATCAGTGAGCAAGACAGACAAAAAACCCTGGTCCCCTTGAGCCTCATTCCAGTAGCAATAAAACAAATAGATATGTGAAATACATGAAATGTCATTAAGTATATGAAATGTTCCATAATAATATGCTATGAAGAAGAAGACAACCATGAAAGGAGCTAGGATGTGCTCCACTGGGTGGTCAAGGAAGGCCTCAGGGAGGAGGTAGTATTTGGGCAAAGTTCTCAAGGAAGCAAAAGAATAAGTCATGTGAAAACCTGCAGGTTGAGAATTCCAGGGGACGACCACAGCAAATGCAAAGGCCCCGAGGTGGGAACATGTCTGTCTGAGGAAGAGCAGGAGAGCCGGGAAGAAAGTGAGAGGCACGGGGACCAAGGCGGGTTGACCAGGTGTTGTAGGGACTTCCGCTTCTACTCTGGGTGACGTGGGAGCCAGAGGAGGGCTGTGCTAAGGAGTGACACTGACCTGACTTCCCATTTTGTGAGATCACTCTGGCTGCTGTGTTGGGATACTTTATGGGGTAGAAACAGAGCTCCACAGCACCGGGGGGCACCACCCACATGGAGTACACGCAGCCTGGGACCTGCCTGTTTTGAATAGAAGATGCTCGGTGGAAGGGTGCAAGGGCAACAACGGGAAGGCCAGTTAGGAGGCTGCAGTGATAATCCAGGCAAGAAGTGATGATGGTTCAGATGGGGGTGGCGACAGGGCTGGCCAGTGCAGCTGGGGCAGATTCTGTAGATTCTAGATAGATTCACAATGTGCAGGAAAGGCCATGGAAGCCAAGTGCCTGGACAAGCTTTCCAAGGCAGTAGGCAAAGGTCAAAAGGAGAGATGCAGCCTGAGGGCTATAAACCCTGGCAACTATGACCTTAAGGGGTCAGTTCAGGAAGAAAAGGAGGGTCCAGCCAAGGAGACTGAGAAGGAGCAACCAGTGAGGTGGAAAGAAAACCAAGAGAATATGGTGTCCTAAAAACCAAATGAAGAAGTTTCCAGGGTCAGAGAAGGCACTGGGAAGTATGTGTGGGTAGAAGGGCCTATGTGAATAAGCACCCAGTTCCATCCTTGGTCACCAGTATCTAAATATACAAACTTAAACAAATGTATTTATTTATTTAATTTTGGCCATGCCGAGTCTTTGTTGCTGCATGCCGGCTTTCTCTAGCTGCAGTGGCAGGGGCTGTTCTCTAGTGGTGGTGCCTGGGTTTCTCACTGCCAATGGCTTCTCTTGTTGAAGAGCCTAGGCTCTAGGGTGTGAGAGCTTCAGTAGTTGTGGCGCACAGGCTTAGCTGCCCCGTGGCATGTGGAATCTTCCTGGACCAGGGATCCCATGTCCTTTGCATTGGCAGGTGGATTCTTAACCACTGGATCACCAGGGCAGTCCAACATGCAGACTTTATTATCCTGTATACCCAGATGTGCAATTCTTTCTCTGAAATTCTTTGAGGCCAGATGTGCTTGGAATTCAGAATTAATCAGGATTTGGAAAGATAATATGGTACCCACACTGTATATTATACAACAGCCCCGTCTAGAGTAACACCCTGTGCTCACCAACACCAGTATTTCCCCTTCAAACATGTGAATACTAATGAAATGGGATAAATAAAGGTTTTGCTGCCAAATGAATATCAGGTCAACTTTTTCCATCTGAGTTAGACTCAACAAAACAGTTCTCAGAATTTCTGGATTTCAGAACTGAGGACAAGGAATCAAAGATCTTTATCTATAGTAAAATGGGGGTAGTACTTGTTTCCAAATCATAGTGAAATGCAATTATCCACTGAGAGCATTTGACACAGAGCCCAGGACACCGTAAATACTCAATATATGAGGGTTTATCATTTACATGAAGTGAAGTCGCTCAGTCATGTCCGACTCTTTGTGACCCCATGGACTGTAGCCTACCAGGCTTCTCTATCCATGGGATTTCCCAGGCAATAGTACGGGAGTGGTTTGCCATTTCCTTCTCCAGGGGATCTTCCCGACCCAGGAATTGAACCCGGGTCTCCCGCACTGTAGACAGACGCTTTACCGTCTGAGCCACCAGGGAAGTCGCACAGTTTCACTTCTGCATATGTGGACATATACGTTCTTTCAAAGCATTCAAAGCATGAATATGCATCGTTTGTCGTTTGTACTCCTGGGCCCATGCATCCGGGTGCGTGTGTGCTCAGCTGTGTCCAACTCTTTGCAACCCCATGCGCTGTAGCTCGTCAGGCTCCTCTGTCCATGGAAGTTTCAAGAATACTGGAGTGGGCTGTCATTTCCTCCTCCGGAGGATCTTCCCAGTCCAGGGATGGAACCCGAGTCTCTTGCATCTCTTGAGTTGGCAGGTGGATTCTTCACAAACTGAGCCACCTGAGAAGCCCCTTATTTATATAGTTATATGTATTTTATTATGCACTTGTATATATATATTTTTATACACTGGGCTTTATTTCATATTTTATATGTGTGTATATACACATATATTTTATAATATGGGTGGTTATGTTTATTTCTTATTAATTATGTCTATTTCTAGCCATTCCCTTCTAGAGGATCTTCCTGACCCAAGGACTGAATTTGGGTCTCCTGCATTGCAAGCAGATTCTTTACTCTCTGAGCCACCACGAAAGCCCCTACACTTATTTTTTATTTATTTATGTCTATTTCAGTAAATATGTATGTTTCTACTTATTATAGGTATATATATCATTTCATTTTCTATGCTTATACCTTATTTTTCTCCTAAGGTAAGTTTCTGTTTCTCTCTGTGATTCCAGTACATTGAAATGGCTGAAAGATTTTCACCAAATACAGAGAATTTGCTTGCAACAAACTGATTTAAAATACAGGCTATATGGCCTGTAGCAATTCTGGCGGCAAAACATCTTCCCTATGGAAAACAGTGTAGAAGTTCCCCCAAAATGTTAAAATAGAACTCCTATATGATCTAGCAATCCCACCTATGGATATATATCCAAAGGAAATGAAATTCGGATCTCTGTGTGTTCACTGTGGCATTATTCACAACAGGCAAGATATAGAGACAACCTAAGTGTCTATGAATGAAAGAGTAAAACAAATGTGATATACGCACGCAAGGAAATATTACTCAGTCTTATAAAAGAAGGAAATCCTATTTGTGATAATGTGGATGAACCTGGAAGACATTATGCTAAGCAAAATCATCTAGAGACAGAAACAGAAATACTACAAGATCTCACTTATATATGGAATCTGACAAACTCATATAAGCAGAGACCAGAGTAGTGGTTGCCAGGGGCAGGCACAGGGAGGGATAAAGAGTTCATAGGAAAGAGTTGCAATTTTGTAAGATAGAGTTCTGGATGGTGGTGATGGTTGCACAAGAATGTGAATTAATGCCAGTGAATTGTAAACTTAAAAATAGTTAAAATTTATGTTATATATATTTTACTATAATTAAAAAAATAAATTTAAAAAATTGTAAAAAAAAAAAACAAACCACACTAGGCTTCATCCAGAGGCTTGAGTGGGAATTCCAAACAGGGGGGTGGTCCTAAAGCAGACAGTGGTTGCAAATAGTAGTACCCAGGGGTGGGAGAGAGGCTCAAGAGGGAGAGGGCATATGTATACTTATACAGGATTCATGATGTTGTAAAGCAGAAACTAATACAATATGGTAAAGCAATTATATTCCAATAAATAAATACATGGATAAGATTAAAAAAAAATAGTAGTACCCAGGTGTCACAAAGAGTGATGCTCACGGGGCAGCCATGCTGGGCTTTCAAGGTGCTTCTCATAGGGGCACCTTTGGGTCAGACATTCCTGGACAAGGGCAGCAGGGAGCATGTCCACTGAAACTGGTCAGCAACTCTCTCTCGAGGCCCTTCGGGAGTAAGTGGGTGGCCTGTGAGAAGAATCATGAGCTCTGCTGGGGGTAGAGGAGGGAACGCTTGCTACAGATTCAGGTCTAACCACCATCCCCTGCTATTGGGACTTTCAGGCTTCTCTAGGGGACCCCAGAGAGGGGTACACTGGGGTGGCCACTAGTCTCCATTGACTGTGGAATGAGTAGCTTGAATGAGAGAAGGGCAAAGCCTGGTCTAGACCAGAGGTATCTGTACTCAAAAGGCCAGGTGAGCAGTGCCAACTCAGGTGGATGTGACAGGTATGACATCCTTACCTGTCCCCTTCTCCCAGTAATGTGAGTGTGCTGGCTGACCGTGACAGGAGGATGAGGATCTGAGGTCAAGGGTCTAAGGTCAACCTGTAGCCTTCATAGGCTGAGGGACCAATGGGCCACAAGAGTCCTTCCCAACCTTCACACATCCCCAAAGCCCCACTTGTCCTATTTCCTGCCACACCCAAATACTACCTGTACTATCACTGATGCTTTTAAGTCAACCTACTCCTTCTAGTTAAATAAATAAATGTAAAAAAGAAAGGTGAGGGACTCCTCTGTTGTTCCAGTGACTAAGACTTCAAGCTCTCAATGCAGGGGGCCCGGGTTCAAGCCCTGGTCAGGGAATTAGATCCCACATATTGCAACTAAAGATATTGCATGCTGCAACTAAGACTTGGCTCAGCCAAATAAATAAATATTTTTAAAATAAAATTAAAATTAAAAAGGAAGTTGATATTATTACTAAAAATGGAGAGTCACTGTCCATACCATTGTCAAAGATAACATTAAAAATAAATTAGGGGCTTCCCTGTTATCTCAATAGGAAAGAATCTGCCTGTCAATGCAAGAGACGTGGGTTCGATCCCTGATCTGGGAGGATTCTGCATGCCTATTAAGCAAAAGCCGGACACAAAAGACCAGACGTCTTTATAAAGTTTTAGAACAGGCAAAGTTAACCCATGGTGTTTATGAAGCCAGGACAGTGCTGACTGCTGGGATGGGCTTATCACCTAGGGAACCAGGGACTGTTCTGGGGCACTGGAAATGTGCTCATTGTGATCTGGGGGATGATACACTGTGTATCTGAGGAGTGTATACTATAAAACTTCATCAGCTGTACACATAAGATGTGTGCATTTTACTGTATAAAAACATTAATATATATCATATTTGCATATAATGCAAAAGCAACAAAACTAGATCATTAAATTCACCCAGATACGGTTGCCAGCTGAAGACTCAGGCTTGTTAAAAAGGGAAACCAAGGAATACCAGAGAGGTGTTAAAGACCTACTGGCCCCCAAGGAGACTTCCTCCTGGCGAGTCTGGGACCAAGTCTTCGCCACAGTATCCCCAGCACCTGCCACAGCACTCAGTGAAGAGCTGGCTCTCAACAAACTGATACGAATGAGTGAATGAATGCAGGGATGGAAGCTGCAAGCTGATGGCCCGGATCTGAGCCCCAGGGCTGTGTTGATCCAGTGGGGTGCTCCATCCCCTCCTCTTTCTTCCACCCCACTCCCACTTCAGTCCCAGTCCCAGGGGAACCATACCTCAAGGAAGTCATCCCCCTCGCTGGGCAAAACCTTGCCCTGCCGCCAGCGCTTGAGGAACCACCTGAGCTTCATGAAGAGCAAGAGGAAGTTGTGCTTGAACTGCTGGGACTCCTGCACCAACATGTTCTTCTCCTGGCTCCAGAATTTCTGCTCCAGCCTCCGCTGTAGGCTCAGACTCTGGAGCTCAAATTCGCGCCGTAGGAGCGCCCTCTGCTGGTCCTCCTTCAGCTGCAAGAGGGACCAGAGCGTGAGCCACCCCAGCTGTCCGGGACCCCGATTCTTCCCATTCCAGGCCTCAGATAAAGGCAGAAATTACATGTGGTGCCTAGTGGTGACCCTGCTGGGGATTCTATCACTAGCAGTTCATTCTATTGAAACAGACACCTCCCTCTGCTACTCCAGGGAAAGGAAACTCATAAAAACAGCAGCAATCACAGTAATCAGTGGAAGCACTGGGATCTGAACCCGCTGTCTGACAATAAAAACACTGGCTTTATCTAATGAGCCCAGGTGAGCTTCCCTGCTGGCTCAGATTGCAAAGAATCTGCCTGCAATGCAGAAGACCCAGGTTCAAGGCCTGGGTCAGGAAGATCCCCTGGAGAAGGGAAGGACTACCCACTCCAGGATTCTTGCCTGAAGAATCCCATGGACAGAGGAGCCTGGTGGGCTACAGTCCATGGGGGTGGCAGAGAGTCGGAAAAGACTGCGAAACTAACACTTCCACTTTTTCACAATGAGCTTGTACTGGGCACCAGTGTTTCACATGGACTTTCACATTTAACGAGACACCTGGAAGGCTGAGTGATGATGGCAGGGAGGGGTGACCCAACATGCAAAGCAAAGGCCATGCTTGGCGTGAGGAAGGCTGCTGACATGAATACCCTAGGAAGCAACGAGGTATCCTGGCTCAGAGGGAGCCAATCACCTGGATTAGAATCCCAGCTCCACCTCGCCCTGCAAGTGGAGTCCTGGGCAAAGCACTTCGGCCCTCTGGGCATCAGTTTTTCCGGGTGTAAAGGGGGACACCTCACAGGGGAAAACATGAGGATTAAAGGATGTTGTGTGGAAAGTGCATTGCAATCCTGACATAGAGAAGGGCTTCATAAATGATTTCTACTAGCAGAACTACCATCTTGATTACCAACTAGGGCTGTGGACTTTCTAATACAGAACTTCAGCTCTGAGGGGGGCAATATTTCATAGATGGGACACTGAGGCCCCAAGAGAGAGGATGGGCCTCAGGTCACACAGTCCATGACAAGCCCAGGATTCCAGCCCTGCAGTTAATGCGTAAGCACCAGTGCAGCACGCGTGCAAAGACACAGGCTGCCCCACGCATGCTTGCCTCTGAAAGCCCAAGGACCGCCAGGGTCTCCGCCCTCAGTTTAGGGCAGAGAGGCTGCAGTAGGTGCGGGATAGGACCCCACCCACCTGCACCATTTTCTGATTGAAGCTTTCGGCTTCCTCCTTCCGGAGCTGCCGCTCCTGGGAGAGCTGCTCTTGCAGGCCCCGGAGGCTGTCGTGGGCCTCGGCCAGCACCAGCTGCAGCTCCTTGATCTGGGGTTGAGATGAGGGACACAGATGAGGAGCAGGGAGAGAGCAGAAGGACAGAAACTGCAAGGATGACAGTCAGAGGGGAGCAAGACAACAGGAAGTCAGACCCAAGCTATCCTTCACGTATACTCCAGGCATGATGGCAGGTCCCTACTTCAGTGGGTTGTCATGACGATGAAATGAAACAGTGCACATCAAATCTAGCTATTATTAGAATTTTAACTTGATACTTTCTGGTGAAAATTTATTTGAAGAAAATAATATACTATGAAAACTAAGTGAATTCACAAAAATGTTCCTCTCATTGTTTATAACTGTAATAATTTGCAAACAGCTTAGGTAAGTCAGGGATCAAACATATGTGTTTAATGGGTCTATACATATGTAAAAATCCATTCAACTGTACACTTAAGGATAGTGCCCTTGGTAATTCTCTGGTGGTCCAGCGGTTAGGACAACGCGCTTTCACTGCCGAAAGTGCAGGTCAGGGAACTAAAATCCCACAAGCTGAGAGGTGTGGTCAAAAAAACAAAAAGGATAGTGCCCTTTACTATATGTGTATTTTTATGCTATATTTCAATAACAAGTTAAACGAACTAGACATTCACAGTAGTTAACTATGTTAATCTTGTGATCTTGATTTTCTTTTTCCATCCTTATGCTATGCTATTTAGGGATTCTGTTATAATTATTTGCTGTTTATAATGTAAGAAACTCCTATGAAAAAGATAATAAAACTCTACATTTTCAGGGGAAATTCTGTTTATAAGGATTTGGAGCTAAACAGGCAAAACAAATCTATCTGGTTAGAAGTCAGGATGTGACTAAATGGGGACTAGCAGGGAAGCTTCCAGGGACAGGTCATGGGTTATTCATTGATCTGCTTGCTGATAACATAGGAGGGTTCAGTTTATGAAAATTACTTGAGGGACTTTCCAGGTGGTCCCGAGTTAAGACTCTGCACTCCCAATGCAGAGGGCCCGGGTTCTGAGGTCCATAGCCTAGACTTTGTGGTCTGCAAAAAGAGAAGCCACCGCAAGGAGAAGCCTGTGCACTGCAAGGAAGAGTAGCCCTTGCTTGCTGCAACGAGAGAAAGCCTGCAGCAACGAAGCGCAGCCAAAAATAAATTTAAAAAAAGCACAAAACTTCCTCAGATGAGTTTATAAACTTCCTGTCATCAGGTCCTGAGAATGGCCCAAACTTCCTTGTTTCTCATCCAGCCCTTGTTGCCAGGAAGCTTGGAACCAAACGAAACACTCAGAATCTATATCAACACCAGCTAGGATTCTCCACAGGTCACTCTGTTCTTGAGTCACTTTAGCCACTCTCCTCCTACCCCTCGCCCCGGCTTGCGAGGAGGCCCACCTCAGAGGCGTAGGAATCATTGTCTTCAGCTCGGTAAGGCCTGAAGCTCCGGCTAGGGTCAGATTTGGAGTCCAGGTCGCTGGTGTGGAAGGCCTCTCGTATCCTGGGCTCCCATTCTGGCAGGTCCCTGAGGTCAGGAGGCTGCACCTAGAGTCCCAAGCAGAGGAAGCTAAAGGTGACCCCGGGGAGGGGCATGTGGGAGTGCCAGAAACAGCGCCCGCTCCAGGCCCAAGGCTCTGTGGGAGCCTCTGGCCAGGTACCTGAGAGCAGGAACCTAAGCAGACTCACCTCCGGTGGTTGGCGGACTGCAACTTCTCCATGAAATTTTTTTTTTTTAATGAATTAACTTTATTTGACTGTGTCAGGTCTTAGGGGCTTCCCAGGTGGCGCTAGTGGGAAAGGGCCCATCTGCCAAAGCAGGAGATAAGAGAGACTCAGGTGGGAAAGAGCCCCTGGAGGAAGGCATGGCACCCCACTCCAGTACGCTGGCCTGGAGAATCCCATGGACAGAGGAGCCTGTATCTACCAGTGGTGAGTGACTAAAGGAACCGTGGTATAGTCACTCCATGAGGCCATACCCGGTCAGGAGAACACTCGGAACTACTACCTGAGACAGCAAACGTAATGGTGAGTGAAAGAAGTCAGGCACAGGTGGGTGTGGCCTGTGTGATTCAATTTATGCAAAGTTCAAAGACGGAACTGAATTGAGAGAAGGGCTACCCTTGGGAGTGAGGACAGCGGCTAAAAGGGGACCTGAGGAGGGGCTGCTGGGGTTCTTGTCATCTTGATGATGACATGGGTGTGCTCACCTTGGGAAAATTCATTAAACTACACATTTATGATTTGTGTGCTTCTCTGTATGATATGGTTCAGTAAAAGATTTATATATGTGTGTGTGTGTATATATACACAAATATATAAAAAGTTATAGGGGAGTTCCCAGGTGGTCCAGCGGTTAAGGGGCCTCCTAGTGGTGCTACTGGTGAAGAACCAGCCTGCCAATGCAGGAGACTTAAGAGAGGCCAGTTTGATCCCTGGGTTGGGGAGATGCCCTGGAGGAGGCCCCGGCAACCCACTCCAGTATTCTTGCCTGGAGAATCCCAGGGATTCTGGCGGGCCATAGTCCATGGGGTTGCACAGGGTCGAGCATGACTGAAGCGACTTAGCACAGCACAGCCACTGGTTAAGACTTTGCACGCATCCACTGCAGGGGGCGTGGGTTCGATCTCTGATCCGAGAAGTTTTGCCTGCTGCACAGTGCGGCCAGGGGAGAAAAAAAGCAATAGGGCCCTTGACTGAGACCTCTTACCTGGAAGTCTGAGCCAAGGTCTTTGGCCAGAAGAATCTCCTTGGAGGGCCCCTGGGAGCTCAAGGCAGGCAGTGTGGAGAAGGGCTCCAGAGGCTCCTTGACAGGGCCCCCGAGGACCGAGTCTGCCTTCCTCGTGAAGGCGTTGAGCTCCTGCTGGAACAGGCTCAGCCGCACCAGGAGAGCGTGCATCAGCTTGGCGTCCCTGGGGCCCTCGCTGTTGTTGTCTGGGGCCTCGAGCAGCCGGAAGTCGACGCACTCGTTGTCCAGATAGGGGCGCAGGCCTGCCGAGAAGCCGTTGGCGTCGGCCACCAGGACGTCGATGGCCTTGCTGACCAGGACGGCCTGCTCCCGCAGCCCCGGCAGGGCCTCGGCCTCCCGGGCCCGGCAGAGCCGAGTGGCCGCAGGCCCCGGGGCCTCGGCCAGGGAAGCTGGCACACACTGGGCCGAGTCGCCAGCCTCGGCGTCGGTCTCCAGCATGGGCCGCGTGCTCTGGCAGGAGGCCAGGTCACAGCGCTGGAGGTTGGAGAGGAGCACGCGGTTCTCGTACTGCAGCTTCTTGACCTTGCCGCTGAGTTCGCCGATCTGCAGCTTGGCGGCCGCCAGCTCCTCCTGCGAGGGCTCGCTGAGCACCGAGCAGCTGTCCTCCGACAGCGTCACGTCCAGCTCGTGCTCTGAGCGGTACTTGGCCAGCTCGCTCAGCAGCAGCTTGTTCTGATCCTCCAGCTCAGCGGAGGAGCGCCGCAGCAGCTCGGCTTCCTCCTCCACGAACTGCAGGTGTCGACGCAGCTCGGCCAGGCTCTCCCCGCACTCGCCACCGCCCAGCGCGGAGAAGGCCAGGCGGGCCTCGGGGCCCCCGCAGCCGCCGCCGCCGTGATCCCTCATGTCGTCCATCTCGGCCCGCAGGCCGCGGTTCTCCACCTCCAGCTCCACGATGCGGCGGCTCAGCAGGTTGGCTTCCTCCTCTACCAGCTTCAGATGCACCTTGAGCTCCGTCTCCCGCGAGTGGGGGGCGTCCGCCAGCTCCTCCGCCGACAGGGCGCCGTCTAGGTCCCCGTAGAGCGAGCGGTACTTGAGCAGCTCCTCCTTCATGCCGTCGTTCTCCTTGGCCAGCTTGGTGAGCTTCTTGCACATGAGCGCCGACTCTTCCTTTGCAAAGTGCAGCTGGCACTTCAGGTCCGCGCTGTCCTCCTGGGGCCGGAGGGGGAACAGGGAACAGGCAGGAGCCAGGAAAGTTAGTGTTGGGAGGCTCAGACACACCGTTTCGGGGAGCTTTAACTACTAGGTGCTGGGGTCCAGAGGGGAAGCAGAGAGGGGGACGCAGCACACATCTGGGGCACACATATAGCCTGAGGAGTCCAGGAGGGCTTCCTGGAGTAAGTGACATTCTGTCAGGATGACTGTTGCTGCTAGTTCTACTGCCATTGCTACTGCAGTTTTCTCATCTGTAAAATGGGGCAATAACACCGCCCCCAACAGTCCATGAAGAAAATGAAAGGAGACAATATATAAAAAGTGCCTGACCCCCTGATCATCCAGAACCACTCGAGACTAACTGTATTCTGTGTCTGACTTGTGCTACAGATAGCACTGTACAGGGCAGAGCATGTGAGAACCATGGGTTCAGGGTATAGTTTGGAGAAGTAAAGCTGGCATCAAAGCGAAGAAAATAAACAAGAGGAAGACGGAGTAGAAACAGGGGAGGGGTGGACACCTCTGGGGACTCCTCGGGCCACTTGTTAAGCCAGGGGCCTTCAGGCTAAAACCTGCCGCTTGGGGTTAGGCGCCTGCGGCTGTGGGGCTGGCCAGAAGTACCTGCACTGAAGGCTTCTTGTCTGCCTTCCCCAGGGAGCGCGTTCCTCTTCTCTTCAAGGAGTGCTGGAAGGGGTTTAAAAGTAGATTGAACTGAGAGCTCACAAGGGTGAGGCACACCCAAGGGCAGTCGCAGTAGCCAGGGTTCCACTGAGAACCCCTCCCCTCCCCAGCCCAGCCCAGCCATGGCCAGCCTTGAGCAGCGCCAGCTGCTGAGTTAGAGGAGTCTGAAGACCACCCAGTGACTGCAAATGGAGAGCCAGGTCAGTACTTAAGACGATTCTGAAGTCTTAAGTACTGCCTAGGGTTCCTCCGCTCTCTCCCACCCCAGAATTGTGATCTAACTGGCTTGAGCCCAAGACCTGGAAAATCTGGGTTTCCAATCTTGTTTGTCTTTCATTCATTCACCGAAGACTTCCTGAGTGCCCATCTTGTGCCAGGCAGACTAAGGCATGGAGAATATAGCAGGGACCATGACAGATAGGGTACCCCAGGGGGATATTGGAGTGTTAGGCCCAGATCCTCCCCTTAGTACTAGAACATTCCTCTAATCCCCCCTTCCAGCGATGGTCACTGGCTGAGGGCAACCACCTCATCCAAGGTCTTGTGCCCTCCCTGTGGGGGCGAAGGGGCAATGGGGGGAAGCCACATTCAATGACTAGTCCATGCCCTCTTTCCACATCAGCTCCAGAGCTCCCCACAGATCAGCTGAGGCCACGAGTATGAATGCTCTCCAACTCAGCTTCTCCTGCTGCCTCCATCTCCGATGGCGTTATTCCAGGAGGACACTTCCATAAGTCTCTGCATGCAAATCTCCAACTCAGGGGGAATCCTGAGCCCAAGGAACTGGCATTGTAGTGAGAACTTTAATTCAGAGTGTATATTAATAAACAGTAATATTTCTCTTAAGTGAAATAAATCAGACAGGGAAGGACAAATACTATATGATATCACTTTTACATGGAACTCTAGATGGCTTCCCTGGTGGCTCAGATGGCAAAGAAGCTGCCTGCAATGTGGCAGACCAGGGTGTCATCCCTGGGTCAGGAAGATCCCCTGGAGAAGGGAACGGTAACCCGCTCCAGTCTTGCCTGGAGAATTCCACGGACAGAGGAGCCTGGCTACAGTCCATGGGGTCGCAAAGAGTCGGACACAACTGAGCAACTAACACACATTAATAAACAAAATGAATATGGTAAAACAAATCATAATTATATAATTGGTTAGAAATGATGAGGAACTGATCATTTTTTTTACAATGTAAATGGTAGGTTTTCATGCAGATTAAAGCAAAGTGAGGCTCTGATAATCATTATGACTCAAAAACACAGAAGCAGGGATTTTCCTGGTGGTCCAGTGGTTAAGACTCCATGCTCCCAGTGCAGGGGGAGACAGTTCTATCTCTGGTTGGGGGAACTAGGATCTCTCAGGCTGCACAATGAGGCTAAAAAAACAAACAAACAAACACACACACAAAAATACAGAAGCAATAGGAAAAGAAATGGATACATTTGATTAGATAAGGAAATTCTACCTGGGGCAAAGAAATGCTCTAAGAAAAATAAAAATATAAATGACTAACTGGGAAAAAATATTTGCAGTGTATGACACTGACAAATGGTTAATATCCTAAATATATAAAAAGAGTCACAAGATAAAGTCCAACAAACCTACAGAGAAATGGGCTGCTGCTGCTGCTGCTAAGTCGCTTCAGTTGTGTCCGACTCTGTGCGACCCCATGGACCACAGCCCACCAGGCTCCTCCATCCATGGGATTTTCCAGGCAAGAGTACTGGAGTGGGGTGCCATTGCCTTCTCCAGAGAAATGGGCTAGAGAGATGAAAACCAGTTCACAGGCAAAGAAGGGTAAATGGCTCCAACCATAGGAAGATGCTCACCCTATTCATGGAAGAGAAATGCAAATTAAAACTACACTGAGATACAATTTCTCACCTATCAGATGGGCAAAAATCCAAACATCTGACAACACATTCTATTGATGAAGTGATGGAAAAACAGGAACATTCAATATCAGTGGCAAGAACACAAAATGGCACAAGTTCTATAGAGGCGAATTTGAGGAATTGTTACAATCATCTTTTCTGAAGTTTCTCAGCATTTAAAAAAGTCACTCAGAGGCATGAGTCCACTGAAGACGTCTTCCCTTGATAGGAGTGAGTATTTCACTTAGTGGAGTATAAAACCACTTTGGGGCTGCATTTGACTTTTCGAGTCGGGCAGGTAATCTTTGCGCGTGCTTCCAAGTAGTTTGAATACAAGTGCTTCCTGTCACACCTCTCACACCCCGCCCCTGGAGGTGAGAACCTTCTCTTTCCTGAAGGCAAGAGAAAGGTCCCACAGCAAAACCAGAGCTGACCTGGGACCAGTTCTGGACAGAACTCTTGTTCTAGCTCCAAAAACCTGGAAGGAGAAAATGTACCTTCTTCAACAGAGACCAGAGTGGAGTCAGCACAGTGGCTCTCAACCTGGGGGCAAATCAGAATTACCTAGGGGAAATTTTAAAAAGTGACACCCAAGATCCCAGCCCCAGAGATTCTCACATCATTGGTCTGAGTAGGTTCCAGGCATCAGTATTTTTAAATAGCTTCCCAGGTGGTTCTAATGTGCAGTTAAGGTTGGAACTACAGAGCTAGGGAGGAAGATGAACTCGAGACAGGCTCTTAAGTTTATCTTAGAGCCCAATCAAATCCTAAAGAGACCTTTTGAAATGTAAATGAGGCAGGAAGGCAGAGGCTGATATTTCAGACGCTGGGTGCCAAGAGCAGGAAGGCAGTATTTGAGAAGGGCTGATGGGGGAATCTTTCAAAAGCTAGGAGGTCAGAGTAGGGAAGGCGGTGAGGGTCACAAAACAAGTCTTTCCACAAAGAGCTCCTCCGACAAAAGAGGTCTGGGAAGGGGATGCTCAGAGAGAGAACCCTCCCGCAGTGGTGAGGTGGGGGCTCTGGAGTCAGGTGGTCAGGGTTGCAGATCTGGGCCTGCCTATCACAAGCGTATTGGGCTTCCCTGGTAGCTCAGAAGGGAAAGAATCTGCCCGCAATGCAGGAGACCCGGGTTTGGCCCCTGCGTCAGGAAGATACCCTGGAGAAGGAAATGGCCACCCACTCCAGTGTTCTGGCCTGGAGAATCCCATGGACAGAGGAGCCTGGCAGGCTATAGTCCATGGGGTCGCAAAGAGTCGGACAGAACTGAGCATAAAACACTTTCACTTTCACTTCACAAGCTGATGGGTGGGTCCGGGAACTCAGGTGGGACGCCTGGGTGAACCACTTCCTCTCCCAGAAACTCCACTCCAGCATCTACAAAACTGAGCTACGATTAAATGACTACTGCAGACCTCTTGGAGGAGGGAAGTGGGGTGACAGGAAGGGGAGCCAGGGGTTCCCAGAGGCACTGAGAGGTCCCAGCCATCACATATAAAGGATTGAGATGATATAAAACCTAAAGTCATTAAAAAGGGCAGTGGGAGAGTGAAATTCACTGACATGATAAACTCTGACACAGAAGGAAGGAAACTGTAAAACAAAACCTGCAGCCCAAATGTCCACCACCTGATGAATGGATAGTAAAACATGGTATATCCACCCAGGGGAAGGAGATTGGCCCTGGGATTTCTCTGGAAGGAATGATGCTGAAGCTGAAGCTCCAGTACTTTGGCCACCTCATGCAAAGAGATGACTCATTGGAAAAGACTCTGATGCTGGGAGGGATTGGGGGCAGGAGGAGAAAGGGATGACCGAGGATGAGATGGCTAGATGTCATCACTGACTCGATGGGCGTGAGTCTGAGTGAACTCTGGGAATTTGTGACGGACAGGGAGGCCTGGCGTGCTGCGATTCATGGAGTCGCAAAGAGTCGGACANACAGAGGATGAGATGGCTGGATGGCATCACTGACTCGATGGATGTGAGTCTGAATGAACTCCAGGAGTTAGTGATGGACAGGGAGGCCCGGCGTGCTGCAGTTCATGGGGTCACAAAGAGTCAGACACGACTGAGCGACTAAACTGAACTGAACCCAAAATAACTAGAGAAACACCTGGCAAGGGATCTCTACTCCAACTCCATTCTTGAATATATAATACAGCTTTCTTATGGAGCTGATCCTAAATGTTCCCCAGAGACCATGTTCTGAAATTTAACCACTGCCTGCCTGTGGACCTTACTCAGCATCACTTTTCCAATCAAGCTAGCCTAAAGAAACTCAATGCCAAAGAAATATTCAAAATACTGTACAATTGCAGTCATTTCACCATGGACTGTATAGTCCATGGGGTTGCAAAGAGTCAGACATGACTGAATGACTTTCACACATGCTAGCATGGGAAATATTGAAGGCAAAAGAAGAAGAGGATGACAAAGGATGACATGGTTGGAAGGCATCACCCACTCGATAGACTTGAGTTTAAGCAAACTCCGGGAGATGGTGAAGGACAGGGAAGCCTGGTGTGCTGCAGTTAATAGGGTCACAAAGAGTCGGACATAACTGAGCGACTGAACAACAACACGTGCTAGCAAGGTAATGCTCAAAATCCTTCAAGCTAGGCTTCAACCATTATAAGCAGGATTTAGAAAACACATAGGAACCAGAGATCAAATTGCCAACATCCATTGCCTGCATGCTCAGCTGTGTCCTATTCTGCAGCCCCCTGGACTGCAGCCCGCCAGGCTCCTCTGTCCCTGGGATTTCCCAGGCAAAAATACTGAAGTGGGTTGCCAGTTTCTTCTCCAGGGAATCTTCCTCACCTGGGGACTGAACCCAAATCTCTTGTGCCTTCTGCATTGGCAGCGGATTCTTTACCACTACACCAACTGGGAAGCCTGCCAACATCTGTTGAATCATAGAAAAAGTAACGAGATTCCAGAAAAATATCTACTTCTGCCTCATTAACTACACTGAAGTCTCTGTGTAGATCACAACAAACTGGAAAACTCTTAATGAGATGGGAATACCAGACCGTAAAGCCTGTCTCCTGAGAAAACTGTATGCAGGTCAAGAAGCAACATTTAGAACTGGACATGGAAAAACATACTGGTTCCAGACTGGAAAAGGAGTACGTCAGCGCTGTATATTGTTACCCTGCTTATTTAACTTTATCAAAATGACAGATTTTATTTTCTTGGGTTCCCAAATTGCTGGAGATAGTAACCACAGCCATGAAATTAAGACACCTGCTCCTTGGAAGAAAAGCTATGACAAACCTAGACAGTGTATTAAAAGCAGAGACATTACTTTGCCAACAAAGGTCCACATAGTCAAAGCTATGGTTTTCCCAGTAGTCATGCACGGATGTGACAGTTGGACTATAAAGAAGGCTGAGCACCGAAGAATTGATGCTTTTGAATTTTGGTGCTGGAGAAGACACTTGAGAGTCCCTTGGACTGCAAGGAGATCAAACCAGTCAATCCTAAAGGAAACCAATCCTGAATACTCATTGGAAGGACTGATGCTGAAGCTGAAGCTCCAATACTTTGGCCACCTGATGCGAAGACCCTGATGCTGAGAAAAATTGAGGGCAAGAGGAAAAGAGGGTGACAGAGGACGAGATGGTTGGATGGCATCATCAACTCAACAGATATGAGTTTGAGCTAACTCTGGGAGATAGTGAAGGAATGAGAAGCCTGGCGTGCTGCAATCCATAGGGTCACAGAGTCAGACTGAACGACTGAACAGCAGAGAAGCGGCAGCACCAGGCTGAGTCATGTGTAGGTGGCGGGTGAGAGGAGCTTTCTCCAGGTAGTGAGAGTTCCAGGCCAATATCAATCTTTGGCCACTTGCACCAAACCAGGTTATTTGAGTTGAAGACAGACCACAGGCCAGCCTAGCAGATAGTATGGTTTGGTAGACACTTGTCTGAAACATCTCCCCAGACCCTCTAGCCTGTTGCCAGCATTTACTACCCTCCCCAACTAATTCCTCCAGGCTTCAGTCCCTCCCACGCTTTGCCTGAGGTGTTCTCTAGACTGGAAAAGCCCTGCTCNCAGACCACAGGCCAGCCTAGCAGATAGTATGGTTTGGTAGACACTTGTCTGAAACATCTCCCCAGACCCTCTAGCCTGTTGCCAGCATTTACTACCCTCCCCAACTAATTCCTCCAGGCTTCAGTCCCTCCCACGCTTTGCCTGAGGTGTTCTCTAGACTGGAAAAGCCCTGCTCCTTTCTTCAAATGTTAATACCTACCATCTTTCCAGACCAGACCAGATCCTTGTCTTTCCTTTGAGGCACTCCCTTCAAAGTCTGTACTTCCCTATCTCCTGGGGGCCTAGTGCACTGTCCCCTCCAGTGTTCCTCCCTGAACTTCTTGGAAGACTGTTCTTGATAAATGTGGAATGAGTGGGTAACTGGCTGAATAAATACATGACACTGTTCTCAATTTGCTAACAAAAATGACTCTTCTACAGGGTCATGGAAAGATATTAAAGATCATTTTTCCAAGCACAGTTCTACTTCTTACCACTTGTGTGGTCTTTGGTAAGTCACTCAGGCTCTCTGTGCCTCAGTTTTTACATCTGTAAAATGTAGATACAGGAACTTCCCTGGTGGTCCAGTGGTTGGGATCCACCTGCCAGTACAGAGGACACTTGTTTGACCTCTGGTTCGGGAGGATCACACATGCCACTGGGCAACTAAAGCCCTTGCACCACAACTACATAGCTTGCACACCTAGAGCCTGTGCTCTGCAACTAGAGAAACCACCGCAGTGAGAAGCCCGAGCACCTCAACAAAGAGGAGCTCCCATTCTCTGCAACTAGAGAAAGCCTGCATGTGCAATGACGACCCAGTAGTCAATAAGTAAATAAATTTATACAAAATAAAATAAAATGCAGATGATAGAATGATACATCTGCTCATAGGGTGGCTGTGAGCATCAAATGTTACTATGTATAAGGTACTTAAAACAGTCCTGGCATATAGGAAGTGCTCAGTGAACAGCAGAGTTTATCATTATCTTTACAGTGATATTTTGCAACCCCATGAACTGTTTCCACTGGGCTCCCTGTCCATGGGATTCTCCAGGCATGAAAACTGGAATGGGTTGCCACTCCCTCCTCCAAGGAATCTTCTAGACCCACAAATCAAACCCACATCTCCTGGGGCTCCTGCATTGCAGGCGAATTCTTTACCTGCTAAGCCATTGCAGTGTGGTTGGCTGCAAATGGTCCTACTCACGGCCTTCCTTTGGAGACTTGCCCTCAGCCTCACCCAGATGGTTGACCTCTGGCTCCCCAATGCTTGAACTGCCCCCTCAGAGCTCACAGTTAATGCCTGACTGATGTGGGCCACATAGGCCCACCCCAACCCGACAGACTTCAAGGTGCAGTCTGTGCTCCAGAGCCGCTGTGGGAGCAGACCAAGCTGGAATCCCCCTGGGCACACTCCCCTTTCCCGTTCTGCTTCCTCACCCTCTTCTCCTGACGGCACCACCCCCACCCCCTCATAACACATAACTTAGACTCTGTTTCTTGTTTTCAGGCCCTGAGCCAGCTACACCGTCTTGTCACCACCATTATCAGCAGAGAGGAGGAGACAGGCACAGGGTGGCGGCCTGACAGACCCAAGACAGAGGTTAGAGTCAGCTGAAGTCAGGCAGAAACTGGGAGCTGGCAATTTTAGAGGGGTTTAGACTCAGGTTTCTGAGTCTCCAAGAAGTCTTTGGTAAGAAACAGCTAACAAAGTAACTAAACCACCAGGAAAACAACAAAAAGCCTGCGGTACCTGAGGTCAGGGAAGACAGCCTTGGCCTTAGGGGTGGTGACAGGACAGGGCAGGGTTACGACAGGATATCCTGAGATGTGAGCCCTTCTGGCCAGCACAGCAGGCGACGGCGGCCAATAGAGGCATGTCCACAGTCCTGCTCACCTTGAAGACTCCACCTATGCAGACACCCCGCCCCCTACCCCCACCCCAAGCTCCATGGAGCCCGCGTGCCCTCCACAGAGCCCGTGTCAGCAGCCCCCAGCCTCGGTGGCAGTCATTTGCCCTTGGTGAGCCCATGGCAGCTATCCAATTTAGCCTATCACACTAGGCCATGAGGGCTTTGTGAGCAGAAGTCAGGACACGGGTCTTTGCCCTGACCACAGGAGAACTGCAGTGAGAGAAATCACAAGACAGGGAGAGAAATCACAGACAGTTTCTGCTGAGCAGCCGTTTTCCTTGTGAGTGACTGCTAGGAGCAGCCCTTCATCTTCATGGTCACATGGCAGCTGTAACCCAGGGAGCCAGATTCAAATACAACTTCAAGCTAAAAACAGGAAACTATACTTCAGGTGAGGAGTTTAGATATCTGGTAAAGAACTTCCTTGGCAGTCCAGTGGTTAAAACCCTGTGCTTCGAATCTTTTAAGATGATAAGGTACATACCCAAACAAGCTCCCCCCACCCAAATCTCTTCATCCCTGGATCTTTTGACCACTTCCTCCTTTCCCCTCAACGCCTGCAGCTACTTTTGTAAGTAATTGTGGAGCTGTATTGAGGAGCATTTCAGCAACATTTCTGGGTGCTATTTCAAAGGAATGAAGAGACAAGTGTTTACTGTGTGCTCCTTGGAGCTTTGTATACTTCCAACTCTCCTATTTTCTTCTGGACATTCTCTCATCCTCTTATCAGAGAGATCCTTATATTTCTGATGGGCCTCTAGCTTCTCAGGAGTGCCTCTGGATATGTTGGTTCTGAATCTCTGTCACATCCACAGCCATCCTCCAGTCTCTGACAAAGCGAATGCTCTTCTTTGAGCCTGAACAGTCAGATGAGCAAACTGTGCCTGGTGACCAGCAGAACCACAAATAATGCAGCTAGAGGGCGCTCATATCCTCATGATTCTGAGGAATTCAGGGATTTGAAAAATGTTTCCATTAGTACTCAAATTTAAGAAGCTTACAGTCTTGGGGGAAGGGAGAGCAATATACTTGGTCACATAAAATAACTGATAAGAAGTTGTAATATATTCATTTACCAGTAAAACCAACATTGATGAGTACAACCTGTCAGGCACTCTTCTATCTAAACCCTAACTCTTGTCACAGCCCCAGGGACAGGTGTTGAATAATCAAACCTTCCTTTTCCAGGTGAAGCATTAAGAGATTTAATAATTTTTCCAAGGTGACAGGTGTAGAGGTGAAAGTCAAGCCCAGGCAACTAGCTCCAAAGCCCACACTTACTCATCATGAACTGACTTTTTTAAAAAAGTCATTTGAGGATAGACATCAAATTAACCTTTGCTATCCTTAGGGATAATCAAATTCCAAGAGTTGGTGATGGACAGGGAAGCCTGGTGTGCTGCAGTCCATGGGGCCGCAAAGTCAGACATGACTGAGCAACTGAACTGAACTGATCCCCGGGGAGCCAGAAGTATCAGCAAACTGCATTATTTACTTCTTACCCAAAAGTTCTGCATTGTTGAAAATTATTTCCCACACATAAACTATTATGGTTACCTTTAAAATTCAATAACTACTAGGGAGCTCTATTCAATACTTTGTAATGACCTCTATGGGAAAAGAATTTAAAGAAGAGTGGATAGATGTTTATGTATAACTGATTCACTTTGCTGTACAGCAGAAACTAACAACAACACTGTGAGTCAACTATACACCCAATAAAAAGTTTAAAACAAAATTCAATATCTGCTGTAAGAATAATATGAGAAGAAATTGGTCAACTGTGGTCAAGGACAGATTCAGGTTATGTGGGTCACTCAGGGAGGGGAGTCTCTTTAAGAAAAAGAATGCAAAACAGGAATACAAAATTAGGGATGAAAGTCCAATGACAAATTTAGAAGGTGACAAATACCATAAATACAACCAAACAGTGAAAAATTACAGAGCCTATTTCTATTAATATCTTCCCTATTTTTTTGGTTGTATACTCCATATGATCATCTCTTTATATGACAATAATTCTGTAATATCGTTTTCAAGGAAAGAAGATAAAGCAAATGCTTTTCGAAACACCATTATATTGGATTGAGCTACATAATTGCTTAATCAAATTACCTTTAAACTACCTACAATAACTTATAGGTGAGTATGCACAGGAGTTTAGTCATGGGAACACACAGATTGCTTTGCTGTGATTTTAGGGCTTTGGAATGTCATTTTTTTTTTCTCTCTCTGAAATTGCCAGGCTTCATCAGGACAAGGCATCTCAGATATGCTAAGATTGGTCCAACGGGGACGGGTTGGGATCCTCCTCAGTTTTTATGTTGGGAGGCATAAAAATACAATTTGGCATGCATAAAAATCCTACTTTTCAGTTTATAGCATTGCTACTATTTTGTGCCCTACTAACACAAGAAAGTGAAAGGAAATGTTAGTCACTCAGTTGTGTCTGACTCTTGTGACCCCATGGACTGTAAGCCACCAAGCTCCTCTGTCCGTGGAATTCTCCAGGCAAGAATACTGATGTGATCAGAGAAAGGTGGGAGGGGGGTTAGGGATGGGGACACATGTATATCTGTGGCTGATTCATGTATGGCAATGTATGGCAAAACCACCACAATATTGTAAAGTAATTAGCCTCCTATTAAAAAAAATTAATTTTTTTAAAAAGAATACTGAAATGGATTGCCATTCCCTTCTCCAGGGGATCTTCCCAACCCAGGGATCAAACCCAAGTCTCCCACATTGCAGGCAGATTCTTTACTGCCTGAGCCACAGGGAAGCCCACTAACACGAGAATTCTGGTCAATTCCATTTTGCATTGGTTCTCATTCTAACATCATTGNTCTCCAGGGGATCTTCCCAACCCAGGGATCAAACCCAAGTCTCCCACATTGCAGGCAGATTCTTTACTGCCTGAGCCACAGGGAAGCCCACTAACACGAGAATTCTGGTCAATTCCATTTTGCATTGGTTCTCATTCTAACATCATTGTAGTAAGGTGCATTAAAATCATATACATTACATTATTGAGTATTTTCCTGCAGGTGATTTCTGTTTTGAGTAGACATCAATGAGAACTAAATATTCCACTGACAATTTTGTACATCTTGGGTTTAGAAGAACATTCCTCAGACTAGCTTCTATTTCTGCGCGTTTGACTTTTCTTCCTTGCCAGTGTCAGGCACACTGGGACACATCGATATTGCAATCGGACCCACGATGCCAGATGAGTATGTCCTGGGGATATTGGTAGTATTCCATTCTGATTCTGATAACACGGAAATAAGTGTGAACCACCTGAATAGATCCATAGAACCCCAAACAAATAAGTCTCCAATTCAGGTTCTCCTTAGCTGGGGTCCCCATCAACACACAACTCCTGTAGGGAAAATTGAGGGAGGGGTAAGCTTGAGTGGGAGAAGACAATATCTTTGGCCCTTGCAATTAAAATATCTTACAGCTGCAATTTTATCAAAAGCATATGACCATATGATCCCAAGAAAGGACTAAATTATTAGAAGTTCTAAAGCTTAAACTTCTTTCACTTTACAGTAAATCTGCCCTCACTGTGGTGAACATGGTAACTGCATCAAGAGCTGAGGTCATGGGCAGATCAGTACAGACTGAGTTTATCAAGAAAACCCTTCTGTTTGAGGCAGGCACTGAGCTAGCCTTGAACCATTGGTAGAATTCACTAGACAGAGGAGCAGCAAGGACTGAAGCCGCACGTTTCTGCAATCTGCTCAAAAGTAGACACACATATATGTGGATGTCAAGTGTGCTCTTCCGCCAATGAAAACATTTCTTTCCTCACTGGCTTAGAACTACCTAATAAGAGCCAATGGCAATACATTTCCACATCACTTAAGAATGAGACTTGAATTTTCTTCCCAGCCCCCTCTCCTCACTCCCAAGCCAGGATCAACTGAAGCTGCAGGCAATCGGCCCACATGTGTCCACCATCCGCCTCACTTCAACACGGGGATCTGAGAACGCCTGGTTACACCCCAGGCAAGGGGGAGGGGAAGAGAGAGGAACTGGCGGAGACAGTGTCCTCTGAGACACAGGAAGCAAAGCCGGCTGAACGCCTGTGCAGCCAGTGTGGGGAAGGAAGGCCCAGACCCAACTCTCATTCCCCTTTCTGTTCAATATTTTCTGGGCCATTCCATCCCTGGAGGATTCGGCAATGTTTCCTGCCAGAGGTGGCAGCCAGCCAGGCATTTGGACGCCTGGGCGTTGATCTTGGCCCTGGTCTTCTGCCTGCGTCTTTAATATGCTGAATTTAATCTTCGATCTTGCTTCTCTTGATCCCGGGTTCCACTCTGGAATATCAGAGAAATGCTCCCAGGGGACCTTGAGTGTGAAGACTCTTTATACTTTAATGAGCTCTGGGCTCAGGCAACAACAACCACAACTGTCAGCACTGAGGTCTACCCAGCAAAGCACCAAGACACAAATGTCACTCGGTCCACAAACATGTGTTCAACCGTTGCTGTGTGCCAGGTACTCTATTAGAAGCTAGATTAACAGAGTAGCTGAGAGGCTCCAAATGCCACCCCGCTCCCCACCCTGGCCATCCTCCCAGATCACAAACATGATTACCCTCTTTAGTTTTCCATGAGTTGATGTCTAGTCAATTTGCAATGTGTCCTTTATCCAAGCACCACATCACTCTGGAATTCAGCTGGGTTCGTTCACAGGTCAGCCCCATTGCTGTGGCAGTAGTAATGGTTCACTTGTAATGAAGCAGCCACCCTGCTGACCAACTAATTCAGTGTGGGGTCTGAGTGGGCCTCTGAACACTGGCACATGGAGAAAGAGAAGGTTTAGGAACAATTAACAAGTGTCAGGGTAAATTCATTTCAGGATGTGGTTAATGTACTAATCTCAAGTTCTTTTCCCCCAGCTTTAATCTTTGTGTACAAAACCATTTATTGAATCATTTTTCCTTTCCCTTTGTGATGCTCACAAAATCCTTTATTTAATTATTATATATTTTTAGATCCAGGTCCAGCTCTCTAGTCAGTTTCACTGACCTACATCTTTATCGTGCTAAAATCACACCTGTAGGGCAAGAGCCTTATCACCTAAATCCCACCTCCTTTCCCCCTCACCCCTTTTCATCTCTCCTGCCCCTCTTATGTAGAGAGAAAAAAAGATAGGATCTTGATCCTCTCTTGAGGAACTTACATTCTATGTAGGAAAAGAATATTTATATCATTGGAATAAGGGTAGTCCTCAGCCAGTGCTCAATATGGTTTGTTGACACAGTAAGTTCAAATACAATGGAAAAGTATCACCAACTAGCTTCTCTATAAACTACTCACTACTATATAAAAATGGTTCCAATAACTCAACACACACACACACACACACACACACAAACACACATACGAATCTCTGCTGTTATATAATCTTGCTCTTGTTTTTCAGATTGACCTGATTCAAACTGTGTAAAGTAAAACTTACTGTGGTGACCTCACCCAAGTTACTTAGAAATGAAGAGCCAGTCATTTGAATCACTGCCTTTATTTTAGTTTGGAGGGAAAAAAAATAAGGTGGGGCAGGAATATTATCAGAAAAACAGTTTATAGAAATTTGTAGCCATGGAAGAGGGAACAGTTAGAACTTCAAGAATATTTTTTCATTGGCACTTTGCTGGTTTAGAAGCACAAGTATATATTGTATATTATACAGTCACTTACGAACTTACTATATTTGGCATTTCCAGAGATGTACCAGTTTGATTAAAGAAGACAGGCTTCTCTCATACAAATCAGGAGTTAAGATAGGCAAATGCAAAAAAAGAATTTTTTTTTTCAGGACCTTCCTGGTGGCACAGTGGATAAGAAGCCACTGTAGAGGACACAGGTTTGATTCCTGGTCTGGGAAGATCCCACAGGCTGCACAGCAACTGAGCTCGTGTGCCATAACTACTGGGCCTGTGCACTGCAACTACTGAAGCCAGCACGCCTGGGGCCTGTGCTCTGCAACAAGAAAAGCACTGCAAGGAGAAGCCTGAGCACACAATGCAGGGTAGCCCCTGCTCACCGCAACTAGAGAAAACCCATGCAAAGCAATGAAGATCCAGTGCAGCCAAATATATATAAATAAACTTTTTAAATAGTTTTTTCAAATCAATTTTTTCTGATTTTTAAACTCTAAAAGATCTTTACCAGTGACCCAAAGTGAACTCTGGACCTCCTGAATTTTTAACCAGAATACTCGGCTCTCCATCACATATGACACTTAAAGATTGATCTGGTCTCTGGCCCCAGCCCACCCATGCCACTCGCTTCAGGGTCGAGCCTGCGTGGACTCTGAGGAGCTGCATGAAGACAGTGAGTAGGTAGCTAATGTGCNAGTGACCCAAAGTGAACTCTGGACCTCCTGAATTTTTAACCAGAATACTCGGCTCTCCATCACATATGACACTTAAAGATTGATCTGGTCTCTGGCCCCAGCCCACCCATGCCACTCGCTTCAGGGTCGAGCCTGCGTGGACTCTGAGGAGCTGCATGAAGACAGTGAGTAGGTAGCTAATGTGCTTTCAGAGTCCTGGATATCTCTCTAAAGCTGGGGTGTATGATTGCTACAGAAGGTGCCTACCCTCCACCAGTGCATCTTGAATATTTAGATGCATCAGAATCACCTACTCACTCAGGTAGTCCTGTAGCGGAGCCCAAGCAGGCAAACTTCTAACAAGTTTCCCAAGAGACCGATGCCCCACAAGCCTGAGGAGCGCCGGCTAGACTAGAGGTTCTACCAAGGTAGTTGTTGTTTAATTGCTCAGTTGTGTCTGAGCAATGGACTCATACAGTTGTGTGACTCATGAACTGTAGCCCACCAGGCTCCTCTGTTCATGGCATTTCCCAGGCAAGAATACTGGAGTGAGTTGCCATTTCCTTTTTCAGGGGATCTTTCTTAAAAAAAAAAAAAAATTTATTTTAATTGGAGGATAATTACAATATTGTGATGGTTTTTGCGAATCAGCCACGGGTACACATGTGTCCCCCCATCCTGAACACCACTGCCATCTCCCTCCCCTCCAGGGATCTTTCCAACCCCAAGATCAATCCTGCATCTCTTGCATTGGCAGACAGAGTCGTTACCACTGAGTGACAGGTGATCTTTATTTACTCCTGGTGTGGGACTTGGCACAGTGCCACACATGTAGGACGCACTTCCTAAAGATTTACCAAATTATCAGAATTGGTATTAAATTCCAACTGGATTTAAACTTTTTTACTTTTTTTTTTAAAAAGAAATCACTGAAATAGCTTCAAACCAAAAAACAAAATGAAACAATACACTTAAATTGATTTCAAAGAAAATATTTTAAAATTTTTCATGATTTTCATTGCTAAAAATCTAGTTGGTATCAGGAATCACTAAAAATAAGATTCTTTCTTGATGACTAAAGTGAAAACATGTCACTGTTTCACAAAAGCCAGAGGTAGCAGGGGAAAGAAGTTCTGACAATAGTCACACTTTATAATATAGAATACTTAAAAATAAAATCCACCTTGAGATTTAAGTACCTTTAGTTCTTTCTTCCGAGAAGGCAATGGCACCCCACTCCAGTACTCTTGCCTGGAAAATCCCAGGGACGGCAGAGCCTGGTGGGCTGCTGTCTATGGGGTGGCACAGAGTCGGACATGACTGAAGCGACTTAGCAGCAGCAGCAGTTCTTTCTTATTGGGCTTTCCAGGTGGCGCTGGTAGTAAAGAGCTCACCTGTCTGACTCTTTGCAACCTCATGGACTGCGGCACGCCAGGTCTCCCTGTACATCACCAACTCTCGGAGTTTATTCAAACTCATGTCCTTTGAGTCAGTGATACCTGAGACATGGGTTCAATCCCCAGGTCAGGAAGATCTCCTGGAGGAAGGCATGGCAACCCACTCCGGTATTCTTACCTGGAGAAACCCATGCACAGAAGAGCCTGGTGAGCTACAGACCTTAGAGTTGCAGAGATGTGACTGAAGCGACTTAGCACATATGCACACTTCTTTTCTGTTATCTTCTTCTTTTCCCCCAGACTCTTTCTACTTTTTGGCTTCTGTCCTCTCTGCCTGTCTCTTTCTGGCATCCTCTGCAGCTGTCATTCCCTCGAATCTTCTTAGGAGCCACTGATGAATGATGTGAGAGCTCTGAGTGAGTGATGGGGCTGAGGCCAGGACTGTTGAAAGAGCAAATAGAACAAATCCAGAGAGATTTCCAAAGGATCTAGAACTGGGAGTGTGAGTAGGCTTTAGCTCAGCACAGGGGAACCGGGGAGACACCCTAGGATAGCAATGTGTAAACATTTAAATGCCCTTAGGAAACTTGATGTTTAAATAGGACTTCTCTACTAGATTCAATCCAATCCAATTTAACAGAGATTCACGGACATACCTATGATGGGTAAGGACAGAGTCTGCAGACAATCTGGTGTCCTATCCCAGCTCCAAAGCTTACCGCCAGTGTGACTTTGGGGAACTTATCTCTCCTCTGTGTCTCAGTTTCCTCATCTGGAAAATGGGGACAACAACAGAGTTGATGTGAAAATTCAACAAAGGTCTGCTGCTGCTAAGTCACTTCAGTTGTGTCCGACTCTGTGACCCCATAGATGGCAGCCCACCAGGCTCCGCTGTCCCTGGGATTCTTCAGGCAAGAATACTGGAGTGGGTTGCCATTTCCTTCTCCAATGCGTGAAAGTGAAATCGCTTAGTCGTGTCCAACCCTCAGCAACCCCATGGACTGCAGCCTTCCAGGCTCCTCCATCCATGGGATTTTCCAGGCAAGAGTACTGGAGTGAGGTGCCATTGCCTTCTCTGCAACAAGGGTCTGGTGACCTACAAATGTTTTTGGCCATCACTGTTCTTTAAAAGAGAATGAAAGGAGGATTCCCTGTCAGTTCAGTGATTAAGGCTCCACACTTTCACTGCCAAGGGCCCACCTGGCTCAAACAAACCAAAAAAACAGTAAATGAAAACAAGAACTTATCATTTAGTTAAGAGCAATGGGACGGTGATATAAATAATTCACACTGATTTTTCTTTCCTATAAACCCAATTATTTCCGGTTTTGCTTTTTAAGCAGGACATAGCTTACATATATGCATGTAATGGAAGAAATCTTTACTAAGGCAGTCTTCCAAGTGCTTTACCTAGCTGTAGTAATTAATTCTCACAAAACTCTATGAGATAGATATCATTACCACTATTTTGCAGATGAGAAAACTAAGGTTGAGAAGGTTAATTAACTTGCCCAAGATCCCACAGATATTAAACAGCTGAGCAAAAATCTAATTGAGTTCAAATCTCACACCAACTCATGAGTCCTTGTGCAATACCACAAAGCACCAGGGAGCCTCCAAAACATGGTGCACAGGAATCTTAACCCACAGATACAGGCTCAGTTGACCTGCAGAATAAACCATTTCTCTGCCAGTCCCTGTCACAACCCCACCCAGCTGGCTCACCAAGAAAGTGAAAGGGCGGCTTCACTACAGAAGGTCACAAAAACATGGGAAATCTTGACTGGCAGTAACCACCTTCTCCTTCAGTCCTCCAGGCTAAGTGATCAAGCTCTGGGGGGATTAGGTAATCTTTGGCGAAAGTGGGATCCTGGTTGCCAGGATTCATTGGAGTCTCTCAATTTCTGGTGTTTATTGTGCACTTACCTTCTTGGAGCTCCTGTTTTCTAGCCAGCAATAAGACTGAATTTGTATCATTTACCAAGTGATACAGATTCATTTGTCTGCGAGGTAAACAAAAGAACCATCCCAATTCTTTTCTTTCCATTAGGTGCTCAGCAATGAGTGAGTGTTTGCAGTCTTGTCCATCCTGGCTCGGCAGGTCCCATTCTCCAGGGCCTTCCAGAGAGCTCTGGGAAAAAGGGATGCTGAGTGACCTTCTGCAGCTCACTCGTAGCCAGATTTGGATAACATCCAAGACCTCATAACTGATCCCCTTCTCTTCCTTTTTGGATGCCATCAACCAAGGGGTGTTTAGGAATGTGTTAATAATTCCCAGGAGAAATTGGCCAGGATTACCTAGTCATGACTAATGAAGCTGTCATCTGCCATTCCTTCCCGCTGTTTCATAATGCTGTCCAAGGAGTGCTTTATGAAGATGGATAGTATTGTAACGCGGCACCCAAGAAACTGGCACTATGTCAATGGAAACAGAGGCCAGCTTATTTTGCATGCCTCTCTATTTTTCATTATACTTCACAATAACTTGCTATTAAATGAAAATGAATTCGCCATTAGGGACTAGAGACTATTTAATAACTCTTCAGCAATATTTCATGATTTTTTTTTTTTGGTAACTAATGCAGCTGCCATCTCAGTGTCATTCTGGATTAGGTTAGGTTGGATTTTCTAGAACAGCCTTAAATGTTTTTCTTTGTGGAAATTGGTCATCAAAACTTGTGGCCACATGCTTGGTTTGCAAGATTCTGACTCAATATTGGCCAAGTCCCCCCAAGAGAAACGTGGACTGTCGCCTTAAGAAGTACTCCCAGAAAATAACACGGAATGAGGATAGGATACAGCATTTACAGACAAGCATAATGACTTTCCCCATAGAGGGCAAGGAGGCTTTCTAGAAAGCAGTCTCCCCAGCCACCCTTCTCAAGGAGTGGGCAGCAGTCAGGATAGTCAATGTTATAACAAATAAACTCCCAAGATTTATATGTCCATGGCTCAAAGTGACAGAGGTGTGTTTCTTGCTTGTACTGCGTGTCCATTACATTAAACATTATTATATCTATTACATATATTATCTTGGAAGATAGATGATGGAAACACCCATTCTCTGAAATGAGGGTGGAATGGAAAAAAGAGCTCTGGAGTGTCTCCAAACAGCAGTTATTAATAAAAGCGTGATCTTGAATTTATCACATGGTCTCAACCAACCCCAAGAGGGGAGAACCAAGAACAACCTTACCGGGTGCTCAAAAGACAAAAGCAGCATATCTGGTGATCATCATCATAAATACTAATGTGAGATCAAAATGAGGATTCAATCACTTGACAGCCTGAATGGAAGAGAAAGGAAGAGATAATTTTTCCTGCCTGACTGTCTTTCTACTAAGGCACTGGCTTTTTCCCTGTCTTCAGACTCAAACTGGAATATTAACTTTTCCGGGCCTCAAACTACTCCTGTCAAAGGTGAAAAGGTACATGCTCTTTGATCCAGCAAGTCCACTTGTGGGCCAGGAAATGCCTAGTGCCAAGCACAGTGCCCGTGGACTGGTTGAAATATGGTAGTTAGGAATGTGAGGTTTAGAGCTACACTATCCCAGATCCATCCCTTACTCGAAGCTTGACCTTGGGCAAGTAACTCCATCCGCAGTTTCTTTACCTTGCAATGAATGATCATACCTCCCAGCCTTGTCAAGAAGATTAAATAGAATAGTTTATGTACAGCACAGTGCCTGGCGCATGGTAAGCATTCAATAGATGGTGGCAACTGCTTGTTATTACACTTCAAGGCCTGGCTGGGTTTCTCTCAGTGCAGAGTGGAATTTCCTCTGATAGATTCCTTAGACAGATAGTGGGAAGGAAGTTTTATTCATTTGAATCATGGCATCTACATCAATGTCTCCCTGCACTTTTTGGTGATGACAAACAGCCTTTACATAATCACTCAGTCATAGTCATGCATTTTAAGTACATTAAAATAGGTACCACCTCAGACAGTAATGGTTATTATCATTTTTCTTTGCTCCATCCTTGCACTTCTGCTTGAGAGATGTAATTTCTATTTTTTCCTCCTGGTATAATTCCACCTGCCTTTTCTTGTTCTTTCATTACATAAAATGAAAACCCTAAGAGAGCACATTCTTTGAGAAGGGTTTCACTCCAAGTTAAGTTTTCAAAAATAAGCTCTCTTAAAGCTACTGTTTTAAATAGTACTTGTTACCTGCTACACCACAGAAGACAGCTGTATTTAGAGAATACAGCTGATGTCCTCTGGCTCCTCAGTCAGTTATTTGCTGTTGTACCTACTAGGAGGAGAGCGTGGCTACCCACTCCAGTATTCTTGACAGGATAATCCCATGGACAGAGGAACCTAGCAGGCTACAGCCCACAGGGTCACACAGAGTTGGACATGACTGAAGAGACCTAGCACGCATGCATGAGTAATAATTATATATTCTAAAATCCTTGATTGAAAAAAGACAGGAGATCAAAAAGCCTTTCTACATTCATTCACACTTAAACATATTCTATTAGCTTCAGCAATAGCCACTTTGAAAATAGTGGGGCATTAGTTGTGTAAGACAGAGCCTTTATTAATCTAGAGACAATTTGGTGGACACCTGGGTTCAAGACCCCACAACCTTAACTCCAGGGCCATCTAGGTGTCTGAGGCCCAGTGGGATGGTAACACAGATTTGGCTAAGTGTGCAGTTCAAAGAAAACGCCCACCTGTTCCTCTTTGGGAGCTTGATGTCATTGCACATCCTTCTCATGTTCCAGTGATGTAGCCCTGCCCAGGAAGATGTGTTCCCACTTCAGATTTCCCTCAGCATCTCTCTCCCCTTGAGGGGCTGCCCCTCCAAGGACAACAGTCCTCTGTTCAGCTCTTGTATATACTCTAGTATGAATACACAACTACTAATTATCATCTCATTCTCAAAACTGTATTTCCAAATGCATTTGCCAGAAAGATTAAAAACCTAAGATGGCTTTCCTGGTGGTCCAGTGGTTGAGAATCTGCCTGCCAATGCAGAGGACATGGGTTCGACCCCTGATCCAGGAAGATCCCATATGCCGAGTGGCAACTAAGCCTGTGCGCCACAACTATTGAGCCAGAGATCTAGAGTCTGCAAGTCACAAGTACTGAGCCCACACGCCACAACTACTGAAGCTTGTGTGCCTAGAGCTTCTGCTCCAAAACAAGAGAAGCCCCCACAATGAGAAGCCCAAGCACTGCAACAAAGAGCCAAGACAGCCCAAAATAAACAAATAAATCTTTAGAGGGAAAAGAAATCCTAAGGAGACCACACACCAGCAACTGGAGAACTAGACATCTGGTTATTTCCACAGGAAGGGACTATTGTGAGATGGAATGGCCAGAGCTGTGATTCTGGCTATGTCCCAAAGCCCAGGGAGACCCATCTGGAGAAAGACTGTGGTCCTCTATGCCTACGAGACTTTAACTCCATCATCTCCCAGGGACAATTGCCATGGGTAAAAAGAATTCACTGAGGAAAGGAAGACAAATCTAGCAGCAAGTTCACGGTTCCACACGTGAGCTGGTCCCTTCTTCTAGAAGCTAAGGCAATATTGGCTTTTCAGTGGCTCTAAAAGGAGTCGCTTCTAGAATCTGATGTCTGTGAAGGGAGGCTAAGAAGTCATTTTCCCATGTGCCCAACGTGCAGCCATGCCAATCACAAAGACCACAGATGCTCCAAACCTGTAAAAGATGTGGCACTCAAATGGCTGGATCACAGAAATCCCCAGATGTATCAGTTCAGTTCTGTTGCTCAGTCGTGTCCAACTCTTTGCGACCCCATGAATCGCAGCACGTCAGGCCTCCCTGTCCATCACCAACTCCCAGAGTTCACTGAGACTCACGTCCATCAAGTCAGTGATGCCATCCAGCCATCTCATCCTCTGTCCTCACCTTCTCCTCCTGCCCCCAATCCCTCCCAGCATCAGAGTCTTTTCCAGTGAGTCAACTCTTCGCATGAGGTGGCCAAAGTACTGGAGCTTCAGCTTTAGCATCATTCCTTCCAAAGAAATCCCAGGGCTGATCTCCTTCAGAATGGACTGGTTGGATCTCCTTGCAGTCCAAGGGACTCTCAAGAGTCTTCTCCAACACCACAGTTCAAAAGCATCAATTCTTCGGTGCTCAGCCTTCTACACAGTCCAACTCTCACATCCACACATGACCAATGGAAAAACCATAGCCTTGACTAGACGGACCTTAGTCGGCAAACTAATGTCTCTGCTNNNATCTCTTTCAGAATTTTCCACAGTTTATCGTGATCCACACAGTCAAAGGCTTTAGCATAGTCAATAAAACAGAAATAGATGTTTTTCTGGAACTCTCTTGCTTTTTCGATGATCCAGCAGATGTTGGCAATTGATCTCTGGTTCCTCTGCCTTTTCTAAAACCAGCTTGAACATCAGGAAGTTCACAGTTCACATATTGTTGAAGCCTGGCTTGGAGAATTTTGAGCATTACTTTACTAATGTGTGAGATGAGTGCAACTGTGCGGTAGTTTGAGCATTCTTTGGCATTGCCTTTGTATACCACATATGAAAACGAGCAGGAAGAAATAACTCTTCTCAGCCACCACTCATGCATTCATTCAGCCAAAAGATAGTTATCAAACTCCTACAATATATCACACAGTGTAGGTGAGACATTTTATTTTTGAATGAAGTAAAATGGGTAAGGCCTGTTCTTGTATGCAAGTGTGCCAAGTCGCTCAGTCGTGTCCAACTCTTTGCAACCCCATGGACTGAAGCCCACCAGGTACCTCTGTCCATGGGATTCTCCAGGCAAGAATACTGAAATGGGTTACCATGCCCTCCTTCTGAGGATCTTCCTCACCCAGGGACTGAATTCACATCTTTTACATCTCCTGCATTGGGCAGGCAGGTTCTTTACCACTAGCACCACCTGGGAAACCCAAGCATGTCTTTTGAAGCTGGTTTTCTAGATCATTAGTCAAATAATCACACAAACAAATACAAACTTACAGAAGTGACAAATGACACACATGGTGCCAAGAGAGCCTTAATGCAGTCAGTAGATGAGGGAGGAGATGGAAGGCTTCCTGAGGAATGAATGCAGGAGTGAAGAGGAGAGGAAAGAGGGTTCCAGACAGGAAACAGCCTGTGCAAAGACCCAGGGATGGCAAGAGGTTTCGTGAGGAGATTTTGACCTTCTCTATCCTGAGATCAGATGAATAGGCAATAGCATTTTCCTTTTGCTCTTTCATGGTTTCATTTTTCACTTTCTTTAACCTCTAGAAGAAATTCTGATGCATGATGGTGAGCGCATCACTAAGAACCTCTGTTGGTTTCCTCACTAATTTGTAATACCTCCTTCCTTTGGTCTTTTTCTAGCTTTCTTTTCAATGTCATTGGTTTATTTTTGGACAAAATGATGCCCCTTTAACTATTAATTATTGAGAACTCAAAATATCTTGCAGTGCAGACTCCACATCCCCCTCATTCTTCTTTTTGGGAAAAAAAATTACATAAAAACAAAAAACTGCAGAGAGGAACTTCCCTGGAAGACCAACAGTTAATACTCTGCTTTAACAATGCAGGAGGCACAGGTTCAATCCCTGGCGGCATAGCTCAAAAAAAGAAAAGAAGAAAAAATTACAGAGGATAATGTAATCAGTTTGGTTCAGTTCAGTCACTCAGTCATGTTTGACTCTTTGTGACCCCATGGACTGCAGCATGCCAGGCTTCCCTGTCCATCACCAGAGTTGGTGATGCCATCCAACCATCTCATCCTCTGTCATCTCCTTCTCCTCCCACCTTCAATCTTTCTCAGCATCAGGGTCTTTTCAGATGAGTCAGTTCTTCGCATCAGGTGGCCAAAGTATTGGAGTTTCAGTTTCAGCATCAGTCCTTCCAATGAATATTCAGGACAGATTTCCTTTAGGATTGACTGGTTTGATCGCTTTTCAGTCCAAGGGACTCTTAAGAGTCTTCTCCAACACCACAGTTCAAAAGCATCCATTCTTCAGCACTCAGCTTTGTTTATAGTCCAACTCTCACATCCATATATGACTATTGGAAAAACCATAGCTTTGACTAGACAGACATTTGTTGGCAAAATAATGTCTCTGCTTTTTAATATGCTGTCTAGGTTGGTCACAGCTTTTCTTCCAAGGAGCAAGTGTCTTTTAATTTCATGGCTATCGTCACCATCTGCAGTGATTTTGGAGCCCAAGAAAATAAATAAATTTAATTATTGAGAATTCAGAATATCTTGCAGTGCAGACTCCACATCCTCCTCAGTCTCCTTTTTAGAAAAAAATACATAAAAACAAAAAAGTGCAGAGAGGGACTTCCCTGGTGGTCCAGTGGTTAATACTCTGCTTTTCCAATGCAGGAGGCACAGGTTCAATCCCTGGTTGGGGAACTAAGATCCCACATGCTATGCAGCATGGCCAAAAAAAAAAAAAATTGCAGAGGATAATGTAATATCACCTACTAATGTAGAGTTAGACACGGTTGAATGACATTTTCATTTGTTCACTTTTTACATTTTATCAGTATATTAATATTATAACATAGTTGCTTCAGACATGTATCTTAGGAAAAGATATATCTGTATAAAACAAAACAGATTGATTCCAAGTCCCTGGCCCACTCCAGCTTCATCCTGCTGCAGAAGTATCACCAACATGAATTGTATGTGGAACCTTTCAAGATATTTTCTAAAATTTTAATTTCACATACATCTACCCATAAGTAAAATGCCATATTGCCTTATGGGTTTTCACTTATCTATTCTTCCAGATGAATTTTATTTATTATTATTATTATTATTTTGGCTGTGCTGAGTGGCATGTGGGATATCAGTTTCCCCACCACAGGTTGAACTCGTGCCCCCTGCAGTGGAAGCACAGAGTCCTAGCCACTGACTGCCAGGGAATTCCTCAGGTGAATTTTAGAATCATCTTGTCACAATGCCTATAGTTTCCCCTTATCAATTTTCACTGAAGATGCATTAAAGGGATTTATTACTTTGGAGAGGAGTTGACATCTTTATTAGTTTTTCCCTCTAGGGACAAAGTATATATTTCATTTATTCAAGCCTCTGATATGTCCATTTGTAAACTATTATTCTTTCTTATAAGTTTGGCACATTTCTAATTGCTTGCAGGTAATAATTTGTGTTCATATGGAGAATAGCATTTTATTTTTGTATTATAATAACTAATTTATTCTTACTAGTATAAAAGAAAGCAGTTTATTTTTAAAATACTTATTTTGTAACTGGCCATATCACTGGATTCTTACATTTAATATTGGAGTTTTGGGGGAGAACAAGATGGCAGAGGAGTAGGTGGATGTGGAGTACATCTGTCTCCATAGATACATCAGGAATATACCTTCAGACACATAAGTGCACGCAGAACACCAGCTGAGATCGGACAGGAGTACCTAATCAGAGGGAAAGAATATATAAAATCATGCAAAACTCGGTAGGATGAAGGAACTAGGGGGAAAAACAGGAGTGTTAGTAGGACTGGACCTGCCCTCGGCAGGTGGGGAAACTGAAGCAGGGGTCGGATCCCCACATAGGGGCAACTGTCTGTGAGTCAGAGGAGAAACATTTAAGGCTGAGAGTGAATAAGCTGCTCTGTGTCAGCCTAAATAGAATGAGAATCAGACAGTCCTTGCTGCAGCCATACGTACACGGGACAGGGACATAGATCTCCTGGAAGGTGCAGTGGCTGGGAGCTGGAGTTAGGGATTATAGAGCAATCCCAGGGTGAGGGCTGCTGTTGACTGAGGAGAGATGGATTGAGGGGATGGGAGGGAAGAGATTGTGGTGGGAAATGCCTGTGTGAAGTAAAGCTGGGCAGCCATGGCAGCAAGGTGATGCTGCTAAGTCACACGTAAGGGGTGGAGCCATCACCATAGCCTCTCTCCCTTCACATACCAGCATTAGCAGCTGAACAATAGAGAGGCTGGCCCATCAAACACCTAAGCATTGAACTACAGAGTAGGACCTTACCCAGCAAGCCCCTTTAAGTGCCTGACATGCTGCTCTACTGAGTAGGATTCCAGCCAGGGGGGCCCCCTCTATGTGCCCGAATGGGTGGAGTTATTGAGAAAGACTGGCCAAAGAGGCCTTCTGATCACCAGCTACAAGAGGCTTGAAAAAGACTCTGATAGGGCCATAATGCCTGTGGCAGAGGTAGTCCATGTCCCTGCACACTTGGTACCTTCAGGGTCCGCAAAAGCCAAGCAGCTGCACCACCTTCATTCTCAACTCTCACTGAAGCAAAGCTGCCACAGGCAAAAAATGTCTTGCCTCTATGCGTGTAGGGTCACTTCAGTCCTGTCCAACTCTTTGCGACCCTGTAGACAGTGGCCTTCCAGGCTTCTCTGTCAGGGATGGAAGTTCTCCAGGCAATACTGGAGCATATTGGCCAATACTGGTTGCCATACCCTTCTAGAGCACTAAATTTCCTGCTTCCCTAGCCACCAACTCCCGAGTATCTTGTGGTGCCAGAACCCCTGTGACCCAAGCAACTGTACCACCTCCAAAACTGGCCCTCACAGGGGCAAACACCCAAGTCCTCCAGGGCAACTTCAGGAGCAAACCTCAGTGGACGACCAACATGCAGAGGTGGGAATAAAACCACAACTGAAACCCAGGGGCAGTGTGACTAAGGAAAAGGACTCAAAACCTTCCCACCAGCTGTACAAGCTACAGATGAAATCCAAGCGATCAACTAGGTAGACTCTGTGTCTATGGAATACAGAAAAGGTGATTGAGAGCTCCCAATAAGAAAATGCACTAGTTCTGACAGCTGCTGACGCTGGAGGCAAGAACACAGAGGAGTAGGTCCAGATTAGAATCTGAGCTACCCTCGAAACATGTCCAGAGATCAGCACAGTATTGGAGGGCATCCTAGGGAGGTGAGGTGGACTGTGACTCCCAGCAAGGGAAAGGATCTGACAGCAGTGACTCAAGAAAAACATTCATTATTCTTATGTTTTGACTTGTTCTGTAGATTCTTTTGGACTTTTTTGCTTTTTTCTCCTTTCTCCTCTCACCCCTCTGTTGTTCAGTTAGTTCAGTTTAATCACTCAGTCATGTCCGTCTCTTTGTGACCCCATGGACTGCAGCACGCCAGGCCTCCCTGTCCATCAAAAACTCCCAGAGTCTACCCAAACTCATGTCCATTGAGCGCTGATGCCATCCAACCATCTCATCCTCTGTCTTCCCCTTCTCCCAACTTCAGTCTTTCCAAGCATCAGGGTCTTTCCCAATGAGTCAGTTCTTTGCATCAGGTGGCTAGGTATTGGAGTTTCAGCTTCAACATCAGTCCTTCCAATGAACACTCAGGATTGATCTCCTTCAGGATAGACTGGTTGGATCTCCTTGCAGTCCAAGGGACTCTCAAGAGTCTTCTCCAATACCACAGTTCAAAAACATCAATTCTTTGGCACTCAGCTTTCTTTATAGTCCAACTCTCACATCCATACATGACTACTGGAAAAAACCACAGTCTTGACTAGATGGACCTTTGTTGGCAAAGCAATGTCTCTGCTTTTTAATATGCTATCTAGGTTGGTCATAACTTTCCTTCCAAGGAGTGTCTTTTAATTTCATTGCTTCAATCACCATCTGTAGTGATTTTGGAGCCCCCAAAACTAAAGTCTGCCACCGTTTCTACTGTTTTCCCATCTGCCATGAAGTGATGGGACCAGATGCCATTATCTTCGTTTTCTGAATGTCGAGCTTTAAGCCAGCTTTTTCAGTCTCCTCTTTCACTTTCATTAAGAGGCTCTTTAGTTCTTCTTCACTTTCTGCCATAAGGGTGGTATCATCTCTATATATCTGAGGTTATTGATATTTCTCCTGGCAATCTTGATTCCAGCTTGTGCTTCTTCCAAACCAGAGTTTATCATGATGTACTCTGCATATAAGTTAAATAAGCAGGGTGACAATATACAGCCTTGATGCACTCCTTTTCCTATTTAGAACCAGTCTGTTGTTCTATGTCTAGTTCTAACTGTTGCTTCCTAACCTGCATACAGGTTTCTCAGGAGGCAGGTCAGGTGGTCTGGTATTCCCATCTCTCTCAGAATTGTCCACCATTTATTGTGATCCACACAGTCAAAGGCTTTGGCAAAGTCAATAAAACAGAAATAGATGTTTTTCTGGAATTCTCTTGCTTTTTCGATGATCTGATGGATGTTGGCAATTTGATATCTGGTTCCTCTGCCTTTTCCAAAACCAGCTTGAACATCTGGAAGTTCACAGTTCACATATTTTTGAAGCCTGGCTTGGAGAATTTTGAGCATTACTAGTGTGTGAGATGAGTGCAGTTGTGTGGTAGTTTGAGCACTCTTTGGCATGCCTTTCTTAGGGACTGGAATGAAAACTGACCTTTTCCAGTCCTGGGGCCACTGCTGAGTTTTCCAAATTTGCTGGCATATTGAGTGCAGCACTTTCACACTTACCTTCTGCTGTAGTTGTAGATTTTATTGGCATGAAACCTAATTAAACTTTCGAGGTTTTTTTTTTTTTCATAGTCACATTTTTTATTGTTGTTATAAACCCCTGCCTCTAGGTTGGGCTTTTGCAGTTCTGGGGTGTCTTCCTTTTTCTTTCTTTAATTTTTTAAACATATTATTATTTTTCCTACATCTACTTTGTTTGCTTTCCCTACTGTTCTTTTCCCCTTGCATTTAATCTTTAATGTATATAAATTTTCTTTATCTACCTCTATTTAACTTTGCACATTTAACTGTTTGCCACCCCAAGGACTGTATAGCCTAACAGGCTCCTCTGTCCAGGAATTTTCCAGGCAAGAGGACTGGAGTTGGTTGCCATTTCCTTCTCCAGGGAATCTTCCGGACCTGGGGATCAAAGCCAAGTCTCCCGCATTGCAGGCAGATGCTCTACCCTTTGCACCACCAGTGAAGCCCAAATGTATATAAACACTTCTTCATCTATCTCTATTTAACTTTGCATGTCTATTCTTTCTTTCCTTTCCTCTCAACATATTTGCTGCTTTTATTTTCATGGCTTTATTCTCCAATTGGCACCTCGCTTTAGTTTTGTTTCCCAGTTTGTGCTTTAGCTAGTTTTGTCTGGCAGACATAATTTATGGTTGCCTTGTTCGCCAGGTCAATCTATTGTACTTTATTTTTGTTGGACTGTTTTGATTTTGCTTATGGGTGTATATGCATATGTGCATTTTTATTGTTGTTACAAACCTCCATATCTACATTGGGCTTTTGCAGTTCTGTAGAGTTTTCCTTTTTTTGTTTTTTTTTTCTTTCTTCTGTTTTTTTTCTCTTTTTTTCAATAATTTTTACTTTTAATTTTTTCTACATTTATTCCTTTGTTTGCCTTTCCTACTGTTCTTTCCCCCTTGCAGTTAATCTTTAATGTATATAAATCTTCTTCATCTACCCCTATTTAACTTTGCCTATCTATTCTTTCTTTCCTTTCCTCTCAACATATTTGTTAGTTTTGTTTTCATTGTTTTATTTCCCACTTGACACTTTGCTTTTGTTCTTTTTTCCACTTTGTGCTTTAGTTAGTTTTGTTCTTAACTGGTAAATATAATTTTTGTTTGCCTTTTTTTGCCAGGTCAGTCTACTGTACTTTATTTTTGTTGGACTGTTTTGACTTTGCTCATGGGTATATATGTATATGTGTATATCCCATTATTTCAATTATTATTTGCCTGATTTTGTAACTGTCATTAGTCTGGAATTCATCTTTGTTTTCTTGTTTTTGGATATTTCTTTTAATCTCTCTTGATGTCACAACAAACCACTTGTGGAATCTTCATTCCTGACCAGAGATCAAGCCTTGAGCCTTTGGAGCGGGAGCACTGACTCCAAGACCCTAGACTACCAGAGAACTAACTGTAGGGAGTATCAAATAGTGAGAACTCACACAAAGGAAGCCACTCGAATATAAGACCCAGCATCACCCAACCACCAGCAGCACCCTGTGCAGGACACCTCATCTAAACAACAAATAAAACAAAAATGCAAACCCAATCATCAGCATACAGGATTACTATTTCACTCAGCCTTGTCCATCAGAGGAAACACAAACAAATAAACAAAAACTCAGCACAAATCTCACCCTGTATGAAGCTTACACAAACCACTGGACCAATCTTAGGAGGGCAGAAACCAAAAGGAAGAAAGAATTCAGCCTTGAAGCCTGGGAAAAGGAGACCTCAAACACAATAAGTTAAAAAAATATATAATGAAAAGGCAGAGAAATACTACACAAATGAAGGAACAAACTAGAAACACAGAAGTTGAAATAAATGAAAAAGAAATAGGCTAACTACATGAAAAAGAATTCAAAATAATGATAGTAAAGATGATCAAAAACTTTGAAAACAAAATGGAGAAAATGCAAGAATCAATGATCAAAGACCTAGAAGAATTAAAGAATAAATACACAGAGACAAAAAACACAATTACTGAAGCTAAAAATACTCTAGAAGGAATCAATAGCAGAATATCTAAAGCAGAAGAACGAATTAATGAGCTAGAAGATAAAATGTTGGAAATAACTCATGCAGAGCAGAATAAAGTAAAAAGAATGAAAAGAACTGAGGATAAACTCAGAGACCTCTGGGACAAAATCACATGCACCAATATTTGAATTATAAGGGTCCCAGAAGAAGAAGAGAAAAAGCAAGGGTATGAGAAAATTTTTAAAGAGATTATAGTAGAAAATTTCCCCAACATGGAAAAGGAAACAGTCAGTTAAGTCCAAGAGATACAAAGTGTCTCATACAGGATAAACCCAAGGAGAAACACTCCAAGACACATACGAATCAAACTAACAAAGATTAAACACAAAGAAAGAATATTAAAAGTGGCAAGGGAGAAGCAACAAGTAACATACAAGGGAAACCCCAAATGCTTAACAGCTGATCTTTCAGCAGAAACTCTGTAGGTCAGAAGATTGGAATGACAGAATATATTTAAAGTAAAGTACTGAAAGGGAAAAATCTGGAACCAAGATTACTGTACCCAGCAAGGATCTCATTCAGAATTGATGGAGACATAAAAAGCTTTTCAGACAAGCAAAAGTTAAGAGACTTCAGTATCATCAAACCAGGTTTACAACAAATGTTAAAGGGACTTATATAGTTAAGAAATACAAAAGAAGAAAAAAGAGCTACAAAATCAACCCTAAACAATTAACAAAATGGCAATAGGAACATATATATCAATAATTACTTTACATGTAAATGGATTAAATGCTCCGACCAAAAGACACAGACTGGCTGAATGGATATAAAAACAAGACCCATATATATGCTGTCTACAAGAAACTCACTTCAGAACTCAAGAAACATAGAGACTGAAAATGAGAGGATAGAAAAATATATTCCATGCAAATGGGAAGCAAAAGAAAACTGGAGTAGCAATCCTCATATCAGACAAAACAGAACTTAAAGAAGATTACAAGAGATAAGGAAGGACAATACATAATGATCAAGGGATCAATCCAGGAGGAAGACATAAAAATTATAAATATCTATGTACCCAACACAGGAGTACCTCAATACTTAAGACAAACACTAACAGACATAAAAGGAGAAATTGACAGTAACACAATAATATGCAGAGTACATCACGAGAAATGCTGGGCTGGAGGAAGCATAAGCTGGAATCAAGATTGCCGGGAGAAATATCAATAACCTCAGATATGCAGATGACACCACCCTTATGGCAGAAAGTGAGGAAGAACTAAAGAGCCTCTTGGTGAAAGTGGAGGAGAGTGAAAAAGTTGGCTTAAAGCTCAACATTCAGAAAACTAAGATCATGGCATCCAGTGCCATCACTTCATGGCAAATAGATGGGGAAACAGTGGAAACAATGGCTGACTTTTTCTGATTTTTCTGGGCTCCAAAATCACTGCAGATGGTGATTGAAGCCATGAAATTAAAAGACACTTACTCCTTGGAAGGAAAGTTATGACCAGCTTATCAGCATCCTCAAAAGCTGAGACATTACTTTGTCAACAAAGGTCCATCTAGTCAAGGCTATGGTTTTTCCTGTGGTCATGTATGGATGTGAGAGTTGGACTAGAAAGAAAGCTGAGTGCCGAAGAATTGATGCTTTTGAACTGTGGTGTTGGAGAAGATTCTTGAGAGTCCCTTGGACTGCAAAGAGATTCAACCAGTCCATCCTAAGGGAGATCAGTCTTGTGTGTTCATTGGGAGGAATGATGTTGAAGCTGAAACTCCAATACTTTGGCTACCTGATGCGAAGAGCTGACTCACTGGAAAAGACCCTGATGCTAGGAAAGACTGAGGGCAGGAGGAGAAGGGGACAACAGAGGATGAGATAGTTGGATGGCATCACTATCTCAATGGACATGGGTTTGGGTGGACTTCAGTAGTTGGTGATGGACAGGGAGGCCTGGCGTGCTGCAGTTCATGGGGTCACAAAGAGTCAGCCACAGCTGAGCAACTGAACTGGACTAAACAATAATACCAGGAGACTTTAACATCCCACTCACACCAATGGACAGATTATCAAAAAAAGAAAATTAATAAGGAAACCCAAGTTTTAAATGATACACTAGGTGAGATGGATCTCACTGGTATCTTCAGGACATTCCATCCAAATGCAGAAGAATACACCTTCTTCTCAACTGCACATGGAACATTCTCCAGGATAGACCACATCTTGTGTCAAAAATCAAACCTCAGTAAAATTAAGAAAATTAAAATCATATCAAGCATCTTCTCCAATCACAATGCTATGACATTAGATATCAATTACAAGAAAAAAACTGTAAGAAACACAAACACATGGAGATTAAACAACACATTTCTAAATAACCAACAGGTTACTGAAGAAATTTAAAAAGAAATCAAAAAATTTCTAGAAGCAAATGACAATGAAAACACAACAATTCAAAACCTATGGGATGCAGCAAAAGCAGTTCTAAGAGGGAAGTTTATAGCAATACAATTCTACCTCAAGAAACAAGAAAAACATCAAATAGACAACCTACCTTTACACTTAAAACAACTTTTACCGCGCCAGGTGGGGTGGTCAGCCCAGAGGGCCGTGCCATGGCCTTCCGGAACGTCGTCCCTCTGTCCCTGGACAGCCCAACCCACGCTGTGTGTGTGCTGCGCGTGGAGATCTTCTTAGACGTCAGCGGGTGTGCCCCGTGGATATGTGAGAAAAACCCCAAGAAAAAGAACAGAAAACCCCCAAAATTAGTAGAAGGAAAGAAATCATAAAGATCTGAGCAGAAATAAATGAAAAAGGAATGAAAGAAACAATAGTAAAGATGAATAAAACTAAAAGCTGGTTCTTTGAAAAGATAAACAAAATTGACAAACTGTTAGCCAGACTCATCAAGAAAAAATGAGAGAAGAATCAAATCAACAAAATTAGAAATGAAAAAACAGAAGTTACAGATAATGCAGAAATACAAAGGATTATAAGAGACTATTATGAACAACTATATGGCAATAAAATGGATAACCTAGAAGACACGCACAGATTCTTAGAAAATTTCAATCTTCCAAAACTGAACCAGGGAGAAAAAGAAATCATGAACAATCCAATTACAAATTCTGAAATTGAAGCTGTGATCAAAAATCTCCCAAAAACCAAAAACCCAGGACCAGATGGCTTCACAGGAGAATTCTATCAAACATTTAGAGAAGAGATAATGCCTATCCTTGTAAAACTCTTTCAAAAAATTGCAGAGTAAGGAACACTGCCAAACTCACTCTATGAGGTCACCATCACCCTGATACCAAAACCAGACAAAGACAACACAAAAAAAGAAAATACAGGCCAATATAACTGATGAACATAGATGCAAAAATCCTCAACAAACTTTTAGCAAACAGAATTCAGCAACATATCAAAAAGTTCATACACCATGATCAAGTTCGGTTTACTCCAGGAATGCAAGGATTCTTCAATATATGCAAATCAATGTGACACACCATATTAACAAATTGAAAGATAAAAACCATATGATAATATCAATAGAAAAAGCCTTGACAAAATTCAGCACCCATTTATGATTAAAACTCTTCAAAAAATGGGCCTAGAAGAAACCTACCTCACTATAGTAAAGGCCATTTATTATAAGCCTACAGCAAACATTATTCTCAATGGTGAAAAACTGAAAGCATTCCCCCTAAGATCAGGAACAAGACAAAGGTGTCCACTTTTGCACTATTATTCAACATAGTTCTGGAAGTCCTAGCTACAGCAATCAGAGAAGAAAAAAAAAATAAAAGGAATCCAGATCAGAAAAGAAGAAGTAAAGCTCTCACTGTTTGCAGATGACATGATATTGTACATACAAAACCCTAAAGATAGTATCAGGAAATTACTAGAGATAATCATCAAAGTTGCAGGATATAAAAAAATGCAAAAGTTGCAGGATACAAAATTGATACACAGAAATCACTTGCATTTATTATACACCAAAAATGAAAAATCAGAAAGAGAAATTAAGAAAACAATCCCATTCACCATTGAAACAAAAGAATTAAATATCTAGGGATAAACTTACCTAAGAACTGTACACAGAAAATTATAAGACACTGATGAAAGAAATCAAAGATGACATAAACAGATGGAGAGATATTCCATGTTCCTGGGTAGGAAGAATCAGTATTGTGAAAATGACTATACTACCAAATGCAGTCTACAGATTCAATGCAATCCCTATTAAATTACCAATGACATTTTTCACAGAACTAGAACAAAAAATTTCACAATTCATATGGAAACACAAAGACCCCAGAGAGCCAAAGCAGTCCTTGAGAAAGAAGAATGGAGCTGGAGGAATCAACATTCCTAACTTCAGATTATACTACAAAGCTACAGTCATCAAGACAGCATGGTATTGGCACAAAATCAGAAATATAGACCAATGGGACACAATAGAAAGCCCAGAACTAAACCCTATGGGTACCTTATTTTTTACAGTGGAGGCAAGAATATGCAATGAGGCAAAGACAGCCTCTTCAATAAATGGTGCTGGGAAAACTGGACAGCTACATGTAAAAGAATGAAATTAGAACACTTCCTAACACCATATACAAAGATAAACTCAAAATGGATTAAAGACCTAAATGTAAGATCAGAAACTATAAAACTCTTAGAGGAAAACATAGGCAGAACACTCAATGACATAAATCAAAGCAAGATCCTCTATGACCCACCTCCTAGAGTAATGGAAATAAAAACAAAAGTAAACAAGTGGGACCTGATTAAACTTAAAAGCTTTTGCACAGCAAAGGAAACTATAAGCAAGGTGAAAAGGCAACCCTCAGAATGGGAGAAAATACTAGCAAATGAAACAACTGACAAAGGATTAATTTCCAAAATATACAAACAGCTTATACCAGAAAAACAAACTAAAAGCAACTCAATGCCAGGAAAAAAAACAATCAAAAAGTAGGGAAAAGACCTAAACAGACATTTGTCCAAAGAAGACATACAGATGGCTAACAAACACATGAAAAGATACTCAACATCGCTCATTATTAGAGAAATGCAAGTCAAAACCACAATGAGATATCACATCACACCTGTCAGAATGGCCATCATCACAAAGTCTACAAACAATAAATGCTGGAGAGGGTATGGAGAAAAGGGAACGCTCTTGCACTGTTGGTGGGAATGTAAATTGATACAGCCACTATGGAATTAGGAATAAAACCACCATATGACCCAGCAGTCCCACTCCTAGACATATACCCTGAGGAAACCAAAACTGAAAAAGACACATGAATCCCATTGTTCGTTGCAGCACTATTTACAATAGCTAGAACACGGAAGCAACCTAGATGTCCATCAACAAATGAAGGGATAAAGAAGTTGTGGTACAGACACACAATGCAATATTACTCACCCATACAAAGGAACGTATTTGAGTCAGTTCTGATGAGGTAGATGAATCTAGAACCTATTACACAGAGTGAAGTGAGTCAGAAAGAAAAAGATAGTATTGTATTCTAACGCACATATACGGAATCTAGAAAAATGGTACTGAAGAATTTATTTACAGGGCAGCAATGGACAAACAGACATAGAGAATAGACTTATGGACATGGGGAGAGGGGAGGAGAGGGTGAGATGTATGGAAAGAGTAACATGGAAACTTACATTATCATATGTAAAATAGATAGCCAATGGGAATTTGCTGTATGGGTCAGGAAACTCAAACCGGGGCTCTGTATCAACCTAGAGGGATGGAATGGGGAAGGAAATGGGAGGGAGGTTCAAAAGGGAGGGGATATATGTATACCTATGGCTGATTCATACTGAGGTTTGACAGAAAACAACAAAATTCTGTGAAGCAATTATCCTTCAATAAAAAAGTAAATTAAAAAAATACTGTAGTTTTTTAATTGATTCTTTTGTGTTTTCTTGGTAGACAATTATATATTTATATATAATACTAGACATTTGCAAATAATGATAATTTGGCCTGTTCCCTACTGTCAGTTATACTTTTTTTTTTTTTCAGGCTTCTTTCAACAGTTAGCTGGGACTTGCAGGACAATGTTAAGTTTTAATGATGACAGGATGAACCTCATCTCATTCCTGATCCTAGAGGATTATTTCTGCTGCTACTGCGGCTGCTGCTAAGTCGCTTCAGTCGTGTCCGACTCTGTGTGACCCCATAGATGGCAGCTCACCAGGCTCCCCCGTCCCTGGGATTCTCCAGGCAAGAACACTGGAGTGGGTTGCCATTTCCTTCTCCAGTGCATGAAAGTGAAAAGTGAAAGGGAAGTCGCTCAGTTGTGTCCAACTCTTAGCGACCCCATGGACTGCAGCCTACCAGGCTCCTCCACCCATGGGATTTTCCAGGCAAGAGTACTGGAGGGGGATGCCATTGCCTTCTCCGAGACACTAAAGCTAAGATAAGTGGAAAAGGTCTAGTACCATAAAGATATAGGGCTGTCTCTTAACACCAGAGGGTGGCAAGGCATCCAGGCCCCAGGAAGACCACACCTGGTGGGTGGCTGCCCACCAGGGACCACACTCTCTGCTGCTCTCTGGGCAACTGCATTCTCTGTCTGTCTGTCTGCCTGTCCGTCTCTCTCCCTCTCTTAACACAGCACAACATGGTCACCCACAGTGGCCTGCCTTTCATCTCACAGTTCCCACTTCATGGAAAGCCTGGACTCTCTGGACACAGTTCCAGATGCTTGGGGGAGGGTGCTGATTCAACCGAGTCCAGGAGTGCAGTCAAGCTACACAGATGGCTGCTGTTGAAGGTTCAACCATCAATGGCCTGTGTTTTCATTATTTTTACTGCATTGGGAAGAGCATTAGACTGGTTCTAGTTTAGGATTTGAAAACAATGGTTTCATTTGGGACACATCCTCTCACTTCTCTGGGCCTTAGTTCTCTCCCTGTAAAATGGTGAGAGAGATCATTTCTAACCAATTTGCTAATAGTTTATGATGCTTTGTGTTTTTAGTCAAGCATCTGCATCTGCTGCATCTCGTGACATCGGCTGCAGCTCTGCAGTTCATAGTAAGCCAGCCACACACCTGGAACTAACAAGGTCCTTTCACCAGTCTCAGACTTTCCTTGGTTTAACCCATTTGGCAGAATGCTCCGTGATGGACATGGGATCCAGAGCCATCCATCAAGAGGGACTTGAACCACGGGAGCAGAACATTGGAGGCAGGGAGGGTGTAACACCAGTGGGATGAAGCTACATTAGGAAGTTGCTGAGCTGGCAAGATGAGGGTTACAAACCCTGGGGCTGCTAGAGATCAGGCCAAGCAAAAGGTCAGGAAACTGGAAAATTAGGACAGGACCACAGAGAATTCTGAGGGCAGAGGTCACTCACAAGGCAGGGACGGAAGCCAGGAAGTCTAGCCTGAGGGCCAAGGAGTCCACAGTTCATAAAGCTGTGGTCCAAGGGATGAGAGAAAAATTTCAGAGTTCAGGTTAACAGGTAAGATGAGGTTCAGGTTCCAATTCAGCTAACTCAATGCCTTGCACAGTGTGGAAGCACAGAAATAGTTGTTGCATCAGATTCACTTAAACCTGGTCTTGGAACAGATACTTCCAGCCCCAGTGATAAGCAGGAAGTGTTTTCATAAGTGAGCAAATCAGTTGCATTTGGGGAAAATGGTTCTGGCTGACTGAGGACAAAGAATTGAGGTCAGTTGAATCCTGGCAAATTGTCTAGGGGTGTGGGGAAGGGTGAGAAGGGAGTTGGATAGGGTGGCACTCGAGCCATAAAAAGGTGAACTTCTAGTGTCCCACCATCCCTCAGGGAGAATGAAGAACATTAGAGTTTGCCTTCAGGATTTTCTCTCTGTATGTTTATAGTTCTCCATCGCCTCCAGCCCATATCAACCCTTTAAATATTGCCCTCTAAATCTGCTCTCAGATAAGTCCTTCCCAGCAAGGAAGCTGATAAACAAGCTCATATGATACTCAAATAATCATTTGTTTCCTGTCTCAGGGGTTGTTGTCCTTTTATGAGGAAACTAATAGTGACGAACTTACATTAGGGAAGTACTGTGGATCAGGAACCAGGATAATGAGATCTCACCCTGAAAGATACACAGATGCTCTTTATTCGAGGATTCTGTATTTCTGACTTCACCTACCCACTAAAATTCACTCATCACTCCCAAATCAATACTTGGCAGGGATTTTGTGGTCATTCACAGACATGCAGAGTGGTGAAAAATGAGTCCTACCCAGAGCATCATTAAATAGGCTCTGCCTTCCTGCTGCAGCTCTCAGACTGAAAACAAGAGTCTTTTTCATGATCTATGTACTTCCATGTTTTTTGTGCTCTTGTGTTTTTGTGGGTGATTTTACTGCTTAATAGACCCCAACATATTACTGAAGTGCTGTTTAAGTGCTTCTAAGTGCCAGAAGGCTGAGACATGCCTTAAGAAGAAAAGTGTGTTAGATAAGCTTCCTTCAGGCATGCTTTATGGTGCTGTCGGCCATGAGTTCAAAATGAATGAATCAGCTCTATCTATGTATATATTAAATAAGTTGTCTTTACATGGAAACATACATAAAGCAAAGTTATATGTTGCTTGATGGATAAAAGCCTTGGGACCAGAGACTCCAAAGAAGCTTACTCTGTATTTCTCCAGGAACAATAGTTCAAAATTTGCTAATTTGTGGTTCACAGTGACTTTCTGGAGCATAACTACTGCAAATAATGAGAATGGGCTGTACTTGGTCTATCTCCCAAGCCAGAAGGATTTCCTGGTGGCTCAGACAATAAAGCATCTGCCTATAATGCGGGAGACCTGGTTTCAATCCCTAGCTGGGGAAGATGGCTTGGAGAAGGAAATGGCACCCCACTCCAGTATTCTTGCCTGGAAAATCCCATTGACGGTAGGCTACAGCCCATGGGGTCACAAAGAGTCGGACACGACTGAGCAACTTCACTTTCTTTCACTTTGGTCTATCTCCAAGCACTTCATCCTGTCAGTATTACCAGGGACCTTCTGCAAAACTGTTGCAAAAAAATGAAAATATTTGGAAATATTTTCCAAGATCTTAATCTTTTCACAGGCATGACCTATAAGTCTCATTGACAAGTCAGGAATACTATGGCCTGTTCAGGATTGGATGCTGCTACAGAAACTGACATAAAAAGACATGCTGTAGTAATTCTGCTTGTGTTTGCTTTCTTTTTTTTAACTGTCCTACAGATTTGAGGGGTCCTCCTCCCCCAACAGATTCTTTTCTGCTTTGTTTTAATTATTTATTTATTTATGACTGCACTGGGTCTTCGTTGCTACACTCGGGCTTTCTCTAATTGTGGACAGCGGGGGCTACTCTATAGTTGCGGTGTACTGGCCTCTCATTGTAGTGGCTTTTCTTGTTGTAGAGCATAGGCTGTAGGGCTCTCACACTTCAACATTGTGCTTCATGGGCCCTAGAGTACACGGACTCAGCTGTTGTGGTGCACAGGACTAGAGTTGCTTGGCAGCCATGTAGAATCTTCCTGAACCAGAGATCGAACCGTGTCCCTGTACTGACAGGTGGATTCTTATCCACTGAGCCACCAAGAGAAGTCCTCAGCCGATTCTTAATGTGAGTGTAAAACTCTTGAGATAGACTCCTCAGTGATCAACAATTTCACTAATTTTTCACTAACAATTTCAATAATTTTATCAATAAGTTCACATAGATTCCACATGAAATTCTAAGTAGAAAGCTGGGTCCAGGACAGAGACAGGTGGATAGAGGTTTACAAGGGACTCCTTACTGCTCCTCTAGCAGACGGTAGGGGGTCTGATTCAGTCATCAAGAGAGGGACATCTCTATTTGGCACTTAGTCTGACTGTTTCTGACCCTTCTAACCCAGAATTATCCTGATTGGAATGGAAGCCAGATGACATTCTAGAAAGAATCAACTCAAAGGACACCTGGATCTCGCTGCAAATATAGATGCTGCTTAAGCATCCTAATCCCTAGGGCACATAGCCTAAGACAAGAAGCCTGTGTGTGTTTTTAAGCAATGATACCAGGTAATTCACCTTCCAAAGTTGTTTAAGTACATTGTGAGGATTTCAGGAGCTCAAATGCTAGCTGAAATTTGCTTTCCCAGAAGGAAAGGCATTTCAAGGTGACACAGAGTCTCTTTGCATATCTCTTTCAGTTAAGTTGTGGTTAATTTTTCTTTGCATTGAAATTCATGGGACAAAAAGGATGCTTCCCTCCCCACCATTCAAGGCTCCTTGGGCTCTTAAATGTGATCCTGAGCTCCGCATCCCAGACACACATTTCTCACAGAAAAGAACTGAAAGGCCTCTCAGTGCAGCCTCCCCCAGCCCAGAGGCCCTGCAGCCTGGCCTCCCTGGGGCCTTCAAGAGCTGCCCCAGCATCTCCCAGCAGAGTAGTGCACGTGGCTGAGTCCAGGGAGGAATTTGTAACTGGGGACTGGGGTCAAACGCCTTCCGGTTTTTCTACTTAGTGACACGCTTTCTCACACAGGGGTCGAGAGTTAGGGCCTCACAAATGCAGCCTTGGAGATGAGCTGCTAGAAATGTTTTCTTAACAAGAGTCCTTTTCTTTTCCCTTGAGACCCCAAGGGTTTGAACCTCAGATCTTTCAATCCCTCGGCTGAAGCTATAAACCACAAATGTGCTTCATGATGAAAGGATGTGAGGGACTGGCTCTTTGGTCCTTGCCTCAGCAGATGGTTTGGGCTGTCTGCCCACGCTAGAGGGGAAAGAACAGGGGAGCAGCTCCCTCCACCACCAGGCAGCCATGAGGATTCATCAGCCTGGGCTTGCATCCTCAGCAGGCCTGCTGCAGCTCTCAGCCTGGCCCAGAGTGCGTGCCTCTCTCGCCTGCTCGCCGAAGGCTCGCTCCCATAGCAAGTCTTCTAAGAAGATTGTCTGAGAAGTCTCCTTTGGTTTGTTGCTATGACACAAAAAGCCCAGCTGCTCCCTGGGGAAATTGGGCAGCTAGCATGACTCTAAAGTAACGGGTGAGACTAGGAGGGTGGTCACCCTTCGGACTGAACCCAGACCCAACAAATATAGATTTCAGAGGATTTATCACAGTACAGATTGTCTTCATTCTTTTTCTTTTAAAATTGTTTCTGCAAATATTTGCACTCTGTGTGTGTAGGGGCTTCCCAGGTGACTCAGATGATAAAGAATCTGCCTGCAGTGCAGGAGACCCAGGTTTGAAACCTGGGTCAGGAAGACCCCCTGGAGAAGGAAGTGGCAACCTACTCCAGTATTTTTGCCTAGAGAATTCCATGGACAGAGGAGTCTGGTGGGTCACAATCCATGGGGTCGCAAACAGTAGGACACAACTGAGCAACTAACACTTTCTTTTTCACTTTTCTGTTGTGTATGTGTGTGTGTTTGGGGGTTGGAGTTTTCTTTATTGTGGAAGAGAAAAGCTGAAGGAGAGTGCAGGAGGTAAGTGGAGGCGATGGTGAAGCCAGGTGCTCAGCTGAGCAGGGAAGGGTAACTCCTGTCCTGGGGTATCTTACTCTTGACTAGCTTTGGAGGCCGGGGATGGGCTGGAAAGAAATTCAAAGAGGATTTCCAGCTTTATGAAAAAAGAGGAAAAGCAAAAATAGCATTCTGCATGGGTTTTGCAACAGTCGTTTCAGAGGCAGCCACATTCAGTGAAAGAGTAGCCTCGCCAAGCTCCTTCCTGGGGACTACACTCAGCATCAGCCGCCGTAGCGCTGAACTGTATCTGTGAGCAGCTGTGCTTCATTTCAACTGATTTTGTGCATCTGCTACCAAGACATGTCCTCAGGTAATTGTTTCTTCACTTAAGGCCATTTCAGCTAAGAAAAGGTTTCATAGGAACCTCTACTTTCAGATAGGGAAAGCTGGATTTGATTTTTTTCACTCACTGCATTAGAAACACCTATCCAGAAAGAACTTTTTTAGTTTATTAATATCATATGAAGGGCTTCCTTAGTGACTCAGCAGTAAAGTACCTGCCTGCAATGTAGGAGACATGGGTTCGATCCTATGGTTGGGAAGATCCCCTGGAGAAGGAAATGGCAGCCCACTCTAGTATTCTTGCCTGGGAGATCACATGGCCAGAGATGCCTGGCAGGCTACAGTCAGTCCATGGGGTCACAAAGAGTCGGACACAACTTAGTGACCATACAACAACATCACATGAAAAATCTTCAAAAGTTAAATTTCACTTAATAGATTTTAGAGATCACCATGGTTGTGTTCCCTGATCTGCCTGCAATGCAGAAGACCCCAGTTTGATTCTTGGGTCACGAAGATCCCCTGGAGAAAGGAACGGCTATCCACTCCAAATTCCAGCTTGGAGAATTCCATGGACTGTATAGTCCATGGGGTCGCAAAGAGTCTGACGCGACTGGGCGACTTTCACTTTTTCATGGTTGTGTTATTGTCCTTGGTCTTTATCAAACAGAATAAAATTATAGGAAGTCAAGGTACTTTATTCTAGGGCATTTTCTGTTGTGATGGAAACACTCTGTAACTGTATTTTCCAGTACAGTAGCCACTAGCCACTTGTGACTACTCTACTCTTGAAATGGCACTGGTGCTACTGAGGAAATGAGTGTTCAATTTATTTAATTAGAATTATTTGGATGCTAAATTGGGGCATTCCCCGTGGCTTAGCAGTAAAGAATCCACCTGCAACGCAGGAGCTGCAGGAAATGAGGATTCTATCCCTGGGTCAGGAAGATTCCCTGGAGAAGGACACGGCAACCCACTCCAGTATTCTTGCCTGGAGAATTCCATGGACAGAGAAGCCTTGCAGGCTACAGTCCATGAAGTCCCAAAGAGTCGGACATGACTGAAGCGACCTAGCATACACACATGCTGATGCTAAATAAAATAGCTACATGTGGCCAGTATCTGCTATATTGGACAGCACATTTCTAAAAAATTGAGGATGAACTATCATTTGTTCCTAGAGGAGTTATATATAGGAAAAACTTTGAAACCAGATTTCCTGGATTTGAACCCCAATTCCTTCCACTTACCAGCTGTGGGACTTTGCACACATCACTCAATCTCTCTGAGCCTATTTGCTTATCTGTATAATGAGGGTAGTAACAGTAATCCTTACTGTGGTGTTACGAGGATTCCATGAGTAAATACTTCTAAGAGGTGAATGCAGGAGGCAGAAAGAGAAAGGGATGACAGAGGATGAGACGGTTGGAGGGCATCACTGACTCAATTGGACATGAGTTTGAGCAAGCTCAGGGATATGGTGAAGGACAGGGAAGCCTGGTGTGCTGCAGTCCATTGGATTGCAAAGAGTCAGACACAACTGAGCAACTGGACAACAACAGTTGAACGAGTGCTAAAGCACATAATAAGAGCTCAATCAATACTAGGTATACCATTCTTCCCTAAGAATACAAGTGGAAAGAGGAAAAGAAACTTGAGGAGGGGAGGAGACTAGAGTGCAGAACTTTTGAATGAATAAAAGGGGTGCTTATTCCCTCAGGAAAGGCCTGTAGGTCAACAGTGCAAATAAACCACCTATGCTCAGCATGCTGAGACCTGCCCCCAGATAGAAGGGTGTCAGTAAAAAGTGTGGTCTGAAAAGTGAACTCCTTCAAGGGGTTATTAAATTCCTCTCTTCTCCTTCCCTGTGGAAGCTGCTCCAGCACTCTGCCCAGCTTGAACCCCTCTTGGGGCCTGGCAAGACAAAGCCCTGCTCCATGCCTGCCCATAGCCCTGCAGCCTAGGGCTCTGAGCCCAGGGGGCTGCACAGGCCTCCCAGGACTGCCAACAAACAGTGGGCATAGTGTTCCAAGCCCCCAGGGCAGCCTCTGTCCTGTGTCTGGGTTAAGGCTAATTCCAGTAAAGGGCAGGAAAGATGACAAATCTATGAAGTAGATTTCTCTTCCAAGGGGAAAACAGCCTGGATAATTGGAATAAAGTGCTCAGGCTGCTTTAAAGTTTATGGATTCATTTGGACTGTTAGCCTTCCCGCCTACTCATACACACTGGACACACACAATACACACACACATAAAACCACGTGTCTAGAATTCTTGGAATCTGTTTCTCTGGTTATTGCCACCTCCTGAAGTAGCACTACAGGCAGCAAGATCAACTGATCTATGTCTCTCTAACTCCTTCACACGGACGGATGGTTGAATGAGTGACATAATTGAGTGAGTCCCTGAAAACATACTCTAAAACATGTATTCTCTGAACATTAACCTTCTACATTATGAATAGGATTTAAAACGGAGAATTCAATTGTTATTAGCCTTGCGTCAGTGTGAATTATAAAGCCAAGAAACACATCCTTATTTTAGGAAAAGACACTATTACCAGCCTGGCCAAAAGGATGCTTGGGTTCAAGCTCCAACTCTGCCCTCTGACCTACAGACTCCACTTCCTTTTTTGTAAAGGACAGGAGAGAGAACGGAGGCCTCCAGGATGCCTCAAAATTCACACATCCTACACCACTGGGCAGGGGTGCCTCGGTGAGTCGTCAGGCACAGACTCTTACAGCCACAATTTTCCCAGCCAGGAGGCCACTTTCTCGAGTGGCAGGATATCACTGCTCTTGCTGTTGCCTTCAGCTATCCCAGGGGCAGAATGGCAAAGTCCACAGCAGTTGTTGTTAAGAAAGCCAATCCTGTCTCTCCAGACAGGAGTTCCAGCTCCGATCACCTCGGTGGCTTTTGATGGGATTTCCATTCATAAACTCCATTCAGAGGCTTTTTGGAAGCTTTCTATCCTGGTGCAATGAAGCAGGCTGCCTCTTTTTCCACTAAACGTCCAAAGGGAAATGACATTCACCAAGAATTTGGACAAACATTTTTAGAAGAAGAAAGTGTGAAAATTGCACCGATCCTTGTTACTTGAAGCATTTAAGAAGAAAACTGCAGGAAGTGGTAGATTCGGGACATAAAGGACATCATTTGCCTGCCTTATTATCTCATTTTTCAGTGGCGCTGACAGGACAGCTGCCTGTTATTACAGGGCACACCAGGAAGTGTTTAGCTGCCAAACAGAAAGGAACGAGTGAGGGATTAGCAGTCCTGTTCATGCCACACAAATAGAATTCCTGCACCTGGTAGTCATGCAGTTAGGTTTATCATCTTCGTAGGCTATGTTACTTAAATCCCATTTACAAAGAAACAAAAACAACCCAAAAAGGCATCTTAATGTCATTGTAATTATGATCAGTGTTAGTAACCAATTTGTAGTTTTTAGCCTAGATTAAATTAATTGGTGGCAGTTTTCATTTAATTGCTCTAATCTTTTATTTGGTTTGAAGAGGGAATGTTGTAAATTCACTCTTCTGTGTTGCAAATCAAATGCATTCTTAAAAAATGAAAGATGGATAACAGTTTAATCCTCCGGAAGGCTGCTACCATTAATGATGTTGTGTAACAATACCGCTCTCTTTGCAAGGTGGCAGATCACCTAGAGAAATGACATTTCAAATAGAGTCAATAATCTGCTTCTCAGTTTCACTTTCTAATGCCAGAGGTGGGGGTGGGGCAGGGGAACCAGCTCCTTGAGCAGCCAGCACATTGGAGATCTGAGCGCAGGGCTGGAGAGGTTGCTGATGGACACAGAGGCCCCACAAGGCCTGCTTGTTCCCACGAGAGTGAATTCACTTCCCTCATGACAAGCCCCAGGGAAGAATCTAGCAGGAAGAAAAAGTGAATCTCAGCTCCCCGTGAAAACCACCCTTTAGTATTCGTGAATCTTTGAATTAATAAAAAAGCTAACCCCTCATGGAGGCTTGTTGCTTAAGATTAGGGTGGAAAATTGAGATGGTTAGGTTTTCATCTCTCTTTTGGCATTTCCTAGGGAAAGGCTACCCACTCCAATATTCTGGCCTAGAGAATTCCATGGACTGTATAGTCCATGGGGTTGCAAGGAGTCGAGTCAGACATGACTGAGTCGCTTTCACTTTCACAGGGCCTCTCTATGCCAGCCAATCCTTGATATAAAGAATGTGACCAAGCTGGACCCTATAGGAACTCCTCACAGTCTGACTGACAGCAGTCATCCTGCCGGGAAACCTCAGGAATGTTTAAGTTTTCAAGGGAGTGCTAGTTTTTTAGCGGGGCAAGAGGCAGGGACATTCTGGGTGGAGGAAACCATGCAAAGGGCACACAAAGGACCTGAAGGGGGACCTGCTAGAAGTTGGGTGGGATCAGTGCTTGGGGTGGCTACAGAGGAGTGGAGGGGGAGGAGGTTAGAGCAGAGGACAGAGGGGCGTGGTTGTGGAGAAGAGTAATATAGCATTGGTGATATAATGTTTGTGAAATGTACTCCTACAGCATGAATTTTAAGGAAAAGAGGTTGAAGAGGGGAAAACTCTTAGGATATTCCAAGTAGGAGATGCTAAGGCTGCATATCAGAGTGCATGGGAGGAAGAAACCAGTCCCAGAGAGCTTTAAAGGTTTGGCAAGACATCTGTTACCAATTAATTAGACATAAGGAAGACAGGCTAGACTGTGTCCATGGGCTTATGGGTAAAGAATGGTACCATGAATAAAGATGGGGGATTCAGTGGAAAAATGGATTAGGGAATGAATAAGGGAAGAGTTGATCAGTACTATTCAGGATCCTGAATGGTGGGATATCCATGTGGAGGTATCTGGTCTAGACATGTCTTCTGTAGAGTTTGAGCATTCAGGTACCATGACCTGGCTCAAAGGGAGCTCAGAAAATAGACTTGGTACTTACCCTTAGAGCTATTCTGTACACACCTGAACAGAGACAGATACTGAATTCACTGGACTCGATATATTGTCACTCAGGGACTCTGTGTGGTGAGACCAAGTGTAGGCTGAACACCAGAGTAAAAGGACACTAGTTGCTACGGGCTGGATGTTTGTATCTCCTTAAACTTTATATGCTGAAGCCTAATTTCTATTGTAATGGTTGGAAATTTTGGGAGGTAACTAGGTCATGAATGTGGAGTGAGTGAGTCATGAGTATGGAGCCTTTATGAATTAGATGAGTGCCCTTATAAGAGACCTCAGACAGTTCTCTTGCCCCTTTAGCCATATGAGGACACAGTGAGAAGACAGCATGTATGAGCCAGGAAACGGGCTCTCACCAGACATCAAATCTACCAATGTCTTTATCTTATATTTCCCAGCCTCCAGAGCTGAAAAATGTTTCTTGTTACCTAGTCTATGGTGTTCTTGTTAAAGCAGCCCAAATGGATTAAGACACCACTCTCAATGGATATAGAGGGACTTTCCTGGCTGTCCAGTGATTAAGATTGTGCTTCCAATGCAGGGGATGTGGATTCAAACCCTGGCTGGAGAACTGAGATCCCACATGCTGTGTGAAATTCGCTCAGTCGTGCCCAACACTTTGCCACCCCATGGACTATATAGTTCATGGAATTCTCCAGGCCAGAATACTGGAGTGGGTAGCCTTTCTCTTCTCCAGGAGATCTTCCCAACCCAAATATTGAACCCAGGTCTTGCACATTGCAGGTGGATTCTTTACCAGCTGAGCCACAATGGAAGTCCATCTAAGTAAAGTTGAACCAGCAAAAGAGCAGTGGTCAGAAGCCAGGGGAGGATAGAGTTCTCATGAAGAATAACATTAGCAACAAAGTCACCTACCAGACAGACCATGTGTTCATGGGAGCTGACAATGAAGAAGTCATAAACATCCTAGCAAACAGTGTTCTCTTTCAGCAGGGTGAAGGTAGGGTGCTGGTGGAGAATAATCAAGACAGTGAGTAGAACTGTTGAATTACACTAGGATGAAGTGTGTGTGGATGTGAGAGTTGGACTGTGAAGAAAGCTGAGCACCGAAAAATTGATGCTTTTGAACTGTGGTGTTGGAGAAGACTCGAGAGTCCCTTGGACTGCAAAGAGATTCAACCAGTCCATTCTGAAGGAGATAAACCCTGGGATTTCTTTGGAAGGAATGATGCTAAATTGGCTACCTCATGTGAAGAATTGACTCATTGGAAAAGACTCTGATGCTGGGAGGGATTGGGAGCAGGAGCAGAAGGGGACGACAGAGGATGACATGGTTGGATGGCATCACTGACTCAATGGACGTGAGTCTGAGTGAACTCTGGGAGTTGGTGATGGACAGGGAGGCCTGGCGTGCTGCAATTCATGGGGTCGCAAAGTCAGACATGACTGAGCGACTGAACTGAACTGAACTGAGGAGACGATAGAGGTTGAGAGTGTTGAGACTATAAACAGAGACTTTTTTTGTTCTTTTAAGATTGGGATAGGAAGGAGAGAAACAACCCACAATGAGATGCCCGTTAATGGAGGATTTTTTCTTTTTAATGGAGTAAACCAGAACCTATGTATGAGGTATAGGGTGGGAACCAGTCGAGAGAGGCTAGTCAGAGAGATAGAGGGTGGTGAGTTAGAGGTGCCAAGTGAAGTTGTTGGCCTTGTAGTCCGGGTACAAACTACTTTTCTCTACGGTCAAGGAAGTAGGGCTGGGGAGAGAGTAGCCGAAGCACTGGTTAATTGTTTCAAGCTGTGTTTGCATTTGCTTCTGCTATTCTCTCTCTTGGTAGGGCTCCCCTTTGTCTCTCTGCCCCACTGACTCCAAACCAGAATTCACATCTTTCAAGGCTCCCCTCCCAGGTCCCCCAGACACATACCAACTCCCTCTGCTGTGGTTTCCTTACCTGACCTTGACTTTTCATCTGTTCTCTTTTCATGGGCCAATGTGTTCTACCTTGTATTGTTGAATTAGTACGTGCCCTCACTGTTGGAGGTTTTGCTCTTCGAGGGGAGGGACTACATCTAATTTTTTTTTAATATAAAATTATTTTCATTTTAGCATTAATAAAATGTGTTAGAAAGATAAATATGCTATGATAAAAGTCAAACAAAAAAAATTGAATGATTTTTGCTAAATAAGGCAAATTATATAAATTTTTGAAGTATGTTTTCTTGATCAGTAAAGTGGGACTAATAATATCACCTACTTTTTAGGGCTGTTTCAATCATTTAATGAATTAAGGTACATACAGTGTTTAATAAGCACTAAGCCATGCATTTAGTAAGTGCTTATTCTTAGCCAACTACATAAACTCTGAGACCTAGTCTGGTTAAGTTCTATGATTCTTTCTCCACTACTGCAGGCAGACCTTTCCTATAAAATATGCACATATTTGATAATAAACTATAGCCATGAAGTTAGGGTTAAACCTACACTTAAATTTTCAAATAGGGGAACTTCCCTGGTGGTCCAGTGGTAGGATTCTGTGCTTCTGCTATCAAGGGGTGGGTTTGATCCCTGGTTGGGAACATAAGATCCTATATGCAACACAGCTCAGACAAAAAAAGGAAAAGAAAATACATATATGGGGGGGAAAGTCAGAACTCGAAACAACTGAGAAAACAACCCTTTCATATACTTCTCTGTAAACATTTCTACTGTAATTTTGGGGCTATTCTAGTTCGTTCACTTGTTTACTATGCAGATACTTTTTGAACACTCAGGATGTGTCAACTGTTCCAAAAGAAGTCATAGGAAATACAGGATGAATAAAACACAAGCTCTGCTCTGAAGTACTGTGGTGGTGGTGGTGGTGGTGGGGTAATAAATAAGTAAACACACATTATAGTGTTATGTGATATGAGGAAGTAACCAAGGAGAACCTAGGGAAAGCTTCAGGAAGAAGGGGGCAGAGGGGCAACCACAATGCCGATGAATTCTGCACCAAACACATCAGCTTAGAAGTGAAAGCCTTCTGAGCTCACCTTTCACCATATAGGATTAAAAGAACACATGCTGTGGCTCAGAAGGTAAAGAATCTGCCTGCAATGCAGGAGACCTGGGTTCAATCCCTGGGTCAGGAAGATCCTCTGGAGAAGGGAATGGCAACCCACTCCAGCATTTTTGCCTCGAGGATCCCACAGACAGAGAAGCCTGGTGGGCTACGCTCTGTAGGGTGGCAAAGAGGTGGCCACGACTGAGTGACTAACGCTTTCACTTTCACTTGCTGTTTTCAAGGGCTTCTTCTCTTCTTAGCTCCAATTCTTCCAGAATGGGGAAAAGAACAGACCTCTCAACATCAAGCACCCAATGGGCCTTTAGCAGACCAGTTTAAAGGTGACTTTTATTTACTAAGCCAGCTGTATTTATCAAGTCCTCAGGAGCAAAGCAATTTCTGTAGGAAGGGTTGAGGGCAAATCTTATTTTTCCACTTTTAAGTCTTCAGAGGAGCCAACAGAATCAAGGTCTCTAAGAGAGGTCTTTTGGGCAGTCCACGGAAGCCCAAGTCTTTCTTGAATTTGGATGTCAGCTGGCTCCCTGACATCACCATCAGCGGGGAGGCAGTCTTGTGCCCAAGGAAAATACACTCCTCAGGATGCCAAGCACCATTTTTTTGAGGGGGGGGGGCTGCACTGCACAGTATGTGGGATCTTAGTAACCCAACCAGGAATCGAACCCTCTTCCCCTGCAGTGAAAGTGCAGAGTCTTAACCACTGAGCTGCCAGGAAAGTCTCAAACATCACTTTTAAAACAGAAATTTCCAAACCATTTGCAATTTGTAATACAGACTTGAGTTCTGAGCTATTTGAGAAGGGAAAGTCAGCAAACTGTGTGATTCTAATCAGTGGCATGGATCACTGGACATCGTGGAAAAACTTCAGCTTTTGATTCATTGGCTGGCTTTTGTCTTCTGCTGTCGTGGGTTTCTGGATGTGAGGTGGAAGGGACTTGAGACCAATGCTTTGTGGTGGCAGTCACTGCACGAGAACCACAGTAGAGGCTGCTTGTGCAATCTGCTGGGAAGTTATCTACAGATGGTGTATGGGAATATTTTACCTGTGAGCCTGAAGGTTACAGCTTTGAGAGTTATAGTGCAGTAAGAGTGTCCCACACTTAGCAAAAAACATGCCCTTGGCTTTAAAATGTCTAAACTTATCAGATACTGGTGACAATTTAACTTATTTATGTTAATATGAGTTTTTGGTACACTTAATGGAAATTTTAGAGCATACTGCAGACTATTTGCAGATTCCTTGTTTTCTTTTCTAATGGATATGAAATGTATTAAAGGAATAAAATTTAAATAATTCTAAAATTGTTTTCCTTAGATCTAAAGTTCAGTGTAGAAACCTTATTATTCTATTTATAAGCCAAGCAAATTTTAACCATCAGTTTCAAGAGGATTAAAGATCTGTCAACTAAAGCGGCAGGAATCAAATTCTCCTAAAGTCTCATTTAAATACTTGATTAATTAAATTCCATGAGAAATTTCAAGCTGCATTATGTTTCATATAGTGGTGCTTTTTTAGCACTTCAAATGCTTCTACGCAAAATTTTCTCAAATATTTATATGACTCTAGAACAATATAACTAGAGTAATCTGCAGTTCTTTTAAACTAAAATGGTTTAGAACCTTAATCAAAAACCTTTTAAAGTTCTCTTTATAAACATTTCACCTAAAAATTACAAATTACACTCTTTAATAGGACTGCAATTCTCTAACAGGTTAAATCCTCCCTTACAAATATTTGAAATACCAAACAACACGCATCATCCTCAAGATTATAAAAATCTCTTCCTGAACTTACACAAAAATGTTAACCCTATGGGTTTGATTTACTTCACTACCTATTTAACTCTAAATCTTAACAGATTAAAAGCCCCATTAAGAAAACAATTACACCATCCCCAAACAAGTAGAGGTCACCACTCTAGTGGAATGAGTGTTCACACTGGCTGGAGGTTTGGGGCCAATGCATGTGATCTTATTGTGACAATGATGAACAACATAATAATGACCTGTTTTGAGGATGTTGGTCTCTCAGTTCAAGGTACATCATTACCTAGTTTGTCTGCAATTCAGATCCTGCCCATTTGCTCACCATTTTTTGGCTAGAATAGTTTAATGCCTGATTCTTTTTTTTTTTTTTCTCCTGGCCATGCAGTTTGTGTTGTGCTGTGTGCGCTTATTAGCTTAGAAAAAAAAATGAAGTCCCTCAGTCGTGTCCAACTCTTTGCAACTCCATGGACGGTAAACCAGCAGGCTCCTCTGTCCATGGGACTTCCCAGGCAAGAATACTGAAGTAGGTTGCCATTTCATCTTCCAGGGTATCTTCCTGACCCAGAGATGAACCTACATCTCCTGCACTGGCAGGCAGGTGGATTCTTTACCACAAAGCCAGTGGAGAAGCTCCAATTCCCATTTATTATATGCTAGTTACATGCCAATCACTAGGACAATTTGTCTCACATAATATAATATTATGAAAAAGGTATTATTATTTATATTTTAAAGGAAGAGGAAATTGAGGTTCAGAAGGTTAAGAATATGGCAGCTGGTCAGACAGTCTTTGAAGACATCCCATAGACTGGTCTTCTGACCAACTTTTACTACAAGAATGTAGCAGAAGTGATTTGCAAGCTTGAACCTCAGGAAGTCTTTCAGCTTTTACTCTGGCCTTTTTGGAACACTGTGAACATGTGAACAAAATCCGGCTTGTCTCATTGGGGATGAGCGACTTCATGGAGAGAGAGAGGCCCAGTAATCCCAGTTTGTGTGTCAAACAAGACACATAAAACCATTGAGACTGTCTAGGACCAGCCCCCTTCCAGCTGATCTGCCAACTGACTGCAGACATGGAAGTGAGTCCAGCTAGCACGACATGGGCCAGAGACGAGCCATCTCAGAGGAGCCCTGCCTAAATTGCCAGCACACAGATTCATTCCTAAGTATATAGGTACTGTTTTAAGCTACTAAAACATAGAGCAGTTTGCTATGCAACAACAGAGGACTAAGTCAGATTTGACTTCCAAGGGTGTCAGATTTAAACCTCTTCTGAGCCCAAAGCCACGACCCTGCAAACCCTAACTTGATGCTCCATCACTGGTTTGGGGCCTACCTGTTCCTCTCCAAGTTCCAGCTCTAAGCCTAGTATAACACACAACACACAAGTCACTTCTGATTGTCCTCTGCCTCCTCCACCCACCCTTGAGCTGACTGCCTTAACTTCTTTCTCTTTGGTTCTAGTACCCCTTCCAGACTGCCCTTTCTGCTCTTCTTTGAGCTACCTTCTTGTTAATTTTTATGTGAGGTCCAAGCTCTGGCTCTCCTTTGACTCCCTAGACCAGTGTTCAACTTTTAGTGAGCTTAAAAATCTTTGGAAGGTTTTGTTGAAAGGCAGATTCTGGTCCAGGTGGTCTAGGGTAGAACCTGAAAGGCGGCATTCCACATAAGCCCCCAGAGGATGCTGATGTTCCTTGCCCAAGAATCACACTTTGAGTAGCAAGCTTTAGGCTAGTCTGTGAAGCAACTATCCCCCACTCCCCGATTCACATAAATAATGATCAGAGCTGATGTGGGTCATGGCTAGACTCTTCAGCCAAATAGGAAGCCTCAGCTGTGCACTTATCAATGACTTTTCCTCCTGCACACAGAGAAATCTGAAGTACAGCTATAAATTCATCATGCTTAACCCAGTAAAAGTGAAAGTCACTCAGTCATGTCTGACTCTCTATGACTCCATAGACTGTAGCCTGCCAGGCTCCTCTGTCCATGGAATTCTCCAGGCAAGAATACTGGAGTGGGTTGCCATTCCCTTCTCCAGGGGATCTTCTGAACCCATGGATCAAACCAGGGTCTCCTGCACTGCAGGCAAATTCTTTACCTTTTGAGCCACAGTGAAGCCCAGCAACAAGGTAAAAGAGAGTAAAGAATAAAGATAAAAATTCCATTTTCAAGGCATTCATTCAGTACAAGTATTTACCAAGCACCTATACCAAAAACCGTATGACAGTATCTAGATAGGGAAACTCATCCTTTTTGGGGGCCTGGACTAACTAAGCCAACATCATTTTATAATGAATTTTCTTTCTCTAGTCATTAGAGTCTCTTTAATTAGTTGCAGCCTGTGGGCTTTAAATGTAATGCTGGCTGATGCAATTTTACTGTAACACAGCAATTTGAGTTTAGGTGCCAATGTTGTATTTGAAATAAATGTATAAGTGTAGTTATCATTTATCTATCTGTATGGGTTGAAATGTTGTGTCTTTAAAAGTGTGTGCCTGGGCAGATCAACCCCTTTTTGAATAAGATCAGGGATGAACACAGGTGACTATGGAAATAAGGCCAGAGAGTTGTTTTGTTTGACCTGAGCTGCTTCAGTCTTTCTTTAGAAAGACCAGGCTCCCAAAAGAGGATGCCCTAGGGCTCCCTAGATAGACACTGCCACACACTGTTTGGCAGAAGTACTTGGAAAATTGTTGTTGTATTATTCGTTGAACGCCTTGAAAATGAAATCTTTACCTTGTATCCCCTTTCCTTACCTACTGAGGACTCCTAAGACGAATGTTGTCTTTCCCGTGACTAGATAAAGGACATTGTGTCCCTAGGGACCAGTCAGATACAAGGACAGCCCCATCTTCCTCTGATAGGGAGTGGTGAGGAACTGTAATTCTCCTCTCTCAACCTTCTTTCTTTCCCTTGAGGCCTCTAGAAGAGCTTAGTGGAATTAAAGCTTGGTTTGGGTTACATGACCCTGGTTTTTAGTGCAAAGGCCTACTTCTAGAACTCTAAACTTAACCTTTAGCTAGCTTAAGACAGGTAAACCCTGAAGAAGCAAAGATGTGAGATGGACATAAGTGAGAGATCAAAACAAGCACATGCACACTAAAGAGATATGCTGTAATGGGGAACAGTCAGTGTTACCATGAAAGCACTCAGGAAGAACGTCCACCCCAGGCTTGGGAATGAGAGTGGTGACAAACAGAAAAGACTTTCCTAAAGAGATGCCACCAAAGCTGGGTATTAAAGAATGAGCAACAGTGAAGCTAAGCAAAAACAAAGGGAAGGGTAGCAAAGCACCTGAAGGAGAAAAATGATTGTGTAAAAGCAGTTCAAACAAATCATTGAATCAAACTCAAACCCAAGTGTCAGTGCTAGTGGGAATTTGGATAGAAACTCAGAGCACAATCTGGGCTGAAAATGGATTTGAGCAAGTCCCTGGGGCCTTTTTATTTTAAACTAGTTATATCTTATCATTATTTACAAAAAATATGATAGAAAATGCAACACATTCTATTTCTTAGAATTTGGAGTTTTGCTCCATTCTTTAGAATTGTGTTCACTTACAGAAAGTGAACTCCATATTGGAAAGCTTCCCTGGAGAATATGAGGTAATTGAACAAAGCTGTTGTACCTACAAAGAAAGGATTTGCTAAGATAATGAATAGAACAACCAAAGGCAGGCAATGTATTTAATACACTTCAAGGACACATTTTTTTTCCTCAGCATTTTATAAGCACACTATATGCAAATGATGCATTAAATTAAAAATCAGCCTCATTTAGTCATCAAAGCAAGTCAAGGCTTAACATCTACTGGCAAACAGTCATTATTAAAATAAACTTGAATTACATAATGCAGCATTTCATAAGTACTTTCATTAAAACTTTGTATGAATTCACCCTGACCTCCTTCTAACTCACCTGACCTGTGAGGTTTCACCAAATTTGATAGATGTTCAAATGCCTGTGACTGATTTATATTGTTCTTAGCCTTGAAAATGCAAAAGAAAAGGTTCTAAACTCTTCTGATATTATCAGTTTAAGCAGGACTATAATAGTTTTTTGTTTTGCTGTGCTTTTGTTTTTCTTTCTGACATACCACAAGGTATATGAGATCCTAGTTCTCCAACCAAGGATGGAACCCACGCACCCTGCAGTGGAAGCACAAAGTCCTTGGGACTGCCAGGGAATCCCCAAGACTATAATAGTCACCCCAAGACTACAACAATCAAAATAAGCTCATTTATTAATATAAAATTTAGGCCAACCCTCTTTATTCAACCATAAATAGCTTATGAGTGAAATTTTTAAAACCCAGCAAAGGGTATCAGTGAAACATAAAATGTTGAGCTCAAAGTAGCTAAGAAATTTTTCAAAGTCCTCTTTTCATACAGAAATAACTAATATCTAGAGAGATAAAGTGAATGCCCATAATTCCTTAACTCTTAGTTTAAATGCCAGTATAGGTTCACCTTCTCTTATCTGCAATTCTTAAATCTCAAAGGCTCTTATTTATTTATTTATTTTGGCTGTGCTGGGTCATTGTTGCACACAGCTTTCTCTAGTTGGGAAAAGTGGGAAGTTACTCTGTATTCGGTGCATGGGTTTCTCATTGTAGTGGCTTCTCCTGTTGTGGAGCATGGACTCTTAGAGCTTTATGAGTTCAATAGTTGCGGCACATGGGCTTAGCTGCCCTGCAGCATGTGGGATCTTCCTGAACCAGCAGGGATCCAAAGCATGTCCCCTGAATCAGCAGGAAGATTCTTAAGTACAGGACCACCAGGGAAGTCCCCAAGACAAAAACTGTCTGCTTTTGGGTGCCAAAACTTATTGGATAGCAAAGTCTAGCCTAAGCCTACCTTTGGCTATGTATCTCACTTAATGTGGGATAGTCATATAATATTCATATATTTCACTGAAGAAATACAAGTGTACTTGATTATGGAAAGCTTTCCAAGACCTCATCCTACAATCTGAAGGACTCTGGATTACGAAACATATCTGGCCTTGGTTTTGGACAGATATTATGAACTCCAAACATTAGCTATTTATTATTAAGAATCTGATTTGTGCCAGATATTACCCTAAGATTTTAGATGCATTTTCAAAATCTTTTTTTTTTTTAATTTTTATTTATTTTTTTCATCTCAGGTGTACATGAGTTCCCAATCTTGAACCGCCCCCCCCCACCTCCCACTCCACATCAACTCTCTGGATCATTTTCAAAATCTTAACTGGACACATTCCATTCTGACCCTATGTGTTAGTCACTCAGTCATGTCCAACTCTTTGTGGCCCCATGGACTGTAGCCCACCAGGCTCTTCTGTCCATGGGATTTTCCAGGCAAGAATACTGGAGTGGGTTGCCATTTCCTTCTCCAGGGGATATTCCTGATCCAGAGATCAAAACCAGGTCTACCATATTGCAAGCAGATTCTTTACTATGTGAGCTACCAAGGTATCCACTGTACCACCAGAGAAATCCCCATTCATTCATTTTTAGCACAGTCCTTACAAAGGAAGCATTTTCTGACCCTACCTCCTATTTTTTTCAGTTCATTCTTTCTAATACCCCTATTCCTCCAATCCCTCTAAATCATAGGAATTTCTAATCCATTTGAAAGTCCTTCCCTCCTTTTACTTGGGATCCTATCTACTCAGCATAAATTCTCTGGTCATTATCATGTTGTAATTACTCACTTCAGAACCCCTGAAATCTCTTACCCTCTTCTCACTTTGTCAAAGTTGCTTAGCAGAATTACCACCTGGCAAAACCCAGCTCTGTGTCTACCAGAACAGCTGAATATGCCTGCTGAAAGACTCAACTGTGCTGACTGGCCTCATTCTGAGCTTGTTAATCCATTAAATGGGACCTCAGTGCTATCTGGCATTCATAATATGTTTCCCCAGTCCATTCACTCTCTGTTCTCCTGGAGGACAAGCTCATACTTTCCTCTCTCCCCTCTGTCTCAGCTGATTACTTTGCTTCCTTCTTTCCCAAGATGTTTGAGAGAATCAGAAAAAACCTCCACAGACTCCCACATCTACCCACCTACCAGCTGCTGCACCCAGGTTCTCTGCCTCTTTCCTTGTGCATCCACAGCGATGCAGTTACTGCTCCTTCTCCAAGCCACATTACCTTCTTTATTCTTTCCTCTCAAATATGCCTGGCATACTCCTGCTCTCTGGATTTTGTGCTGGCTTCCCGGTGCCTAGAACATTCTGCTTCCAGATACCCACATGGCTTACTCTCTCACCACTCAATTTTTGCTCAACCATTACCCTCTCAAAGAGACCCACACTGTCTACCCTCTATAAAATTGCAAGCCATTCCCACCTTCCCATATCCCCCAACTCTGCCTCTGTAACTCTTACCCTGCACTACTATTCTCTTAGCGCATACTTTAATATGTTTATGGTTTTTGTTTGCCTCCCATCCCCATGCCCTTGCTAGACAACAAGCATCACAAAGTCAAAGATCTTTATTCTTCGGACTTCCCTGGAGGTTCAGTGGTTAAGACTCTGTGCTTCCATTGCATGGGGCATGGGTTTGATCCCTGCTGGGGGGATCTCAACATGCTGTGTGTGGCACAGCCAAAAAAATTTTTTTTTAATTCTGTTTATTCCAAACATATGGAATTACATCCACCACAAATAAACCACAATCAACAGACTTTATTTTCTTGGGTTTTAAAATCACTGCAGACAGTGACTGCAGCCATGAAATTAAAAGACGCTTGCTCCTTGGAAGAAAAGCTATGACAAATCTAGAGAACGTATTAAAAAGCAGAGACATTACATTGCCAACAAAGGTCTGTATAGTCAAAGCTATGTTTTTTCCAGTAGGCATGTATGGTTGTGAGAGTTGGACCATAAAGAAGGCTGAATGCTGAAGAATTGATGCTTTCCAACTGTGGTGATGGAAAACTCTTGAGAGTTCCTTGGACAGCAAGGAAGTCAATTCTAAAGGAAATCAACCCTGAATATTCATTAGAAGGGCTGATGTTGAAGCTGAAGCTCTAATACTTTGGCCACATGATGCAAAGAGCCAATTCATTGGAAAAGACCCTGATGCTGGGAAAGATTGAGAGCAGAAGGGGATGACAGAGGATGAGATGGTTGGGTGGCATCACCGACTCAATGGACATGAGTTTGAGCAAGCTCCGGGAGATGGTGAAGGACAGGGAAGCCTGGCATGCTGCAGTCCATGGGGTTGCAAAGAGTTGGGCATGACTGAGCGACTGAACAATGCCACAGTGTTGTACTATGTCCACTGGGACACATGACAGTTTTGTAGTTTTGATCTAAGATCAGATGCTACCTATTTACTTTCTTACTCCTGAAAGAAATAGGATGAAAGTCAGTCAATGGGACTGGTTTTCATTCATGTATCTACTCACTGATTCAATGTGTATTTATTGAGCACCAACATTCTGAGACTATACTGAGTGAGGACTGTTTATTTGGATGCAGCCAGTAAGCCAAATTTCCTACTTGAACCCTAAGGGGAAAAAAAAAATGCCCCCATCACTTTTAGAACTAAACTCACAGAATAAAAGATGATCTTTTCTTTAACAGCACCAGAACTAACGGCCCTCCCCTCAGCATAGGAAAAGACTCCTCCTGTCTTAGCCCCTGACCTGGGGCCTCTATTCCAAGGGAAGTGAAAAGGCTAGTCTGCGGGGCCCAGGCTGAGTTATACGGCTGATGCCTTGCTTGTTCTGAATAGCCTGGGCTGGAATCTGGAAGGAATGCGTGTAGTGCTCAATATGAAGCTCAGTTTGGCTTCAGGGACCATTTTAATTAATTTAATTATCTCTAGAAGAAACACTCGAGCTGTTTAAGCCTCAACAATAGCTACTTGTTCTCGTTACTAATAGGCGCTGAATTGTATAGAGTTCTCTTGGTGAGCTGAGGACAATACACTACCAGATATTTAAGGCTGGCCCTGCCCTCTTGCTTCTTCTCCCCATTCTCTTTTGCTCTCTCCTCACAATGTGCAGAGGCTCTCAGAGAAGAGGGATGCAGACCCTGCAACGAGTACAGGTCCGGAATCTACATAAATGCACTCCAGTGCTTCACTGCCTTCCCTGGCTCATCTTTGTTTTGCTTGTCAGTTGTGGATGAGTCATACTGCCTGCTCTATAGGGTCTGTATTTCCAGGAAAACCAGTGCCATTCTTAGCAGCCCTTGTTGCTCCCCTAAAAGGAATAGGCATCATCATTTTTCTATTACATTCTCTCCTGACACATTTTCTCTGACTGGTTCCTTGTTTGCAGGAACTCAAGGCCAATTTTTTTTTAATAATGTATACCCTGCCTCACTGAAAAAAAAAGTTTATCTGGCTCATTTGTTCTAGTCCATTCTTTTAAAACTTGCAGTGCAAGAAAGTAAAGTAAATCAATAACCCCCCTATTTCATTCCCTAACAGCCAGCCATGTCCCACAAGCTTCTCACTAGAAAGGGATGTGGAAAGTTGGTGGGAGAGGTCCCTGTATCTTCCACATTCACTCTTCAGAGCTGTGTATTGTCTTTCAACATGCACCACTTCTTTGTAGAAAAGCTTTGATATTGTGGCCTTTTTTTTCTTATTCCAATCAGAAGTGAGAATGTTTAAGGCCTTCCTGTGCTGTACTAATAAGCCCTCCTTCCTGAGCTATGAGAGCTGATTCACCCTCAGCAGAGCCCTATATGGCCTCTGCTTTAGTGTCCCCGAGAACCCAGTGAACACTGGACATGGCACATCGCAGACTTAAAGGCAGTCACTACCGTAGACCGACTGAAAACTGCAGTATTAAGTGCCACAGGGGCTGGATTTGCTAGAATAAAAGCAAAATTATGACCAGCATATGCCAAATTAGTATCACATAACAGTAGGCAATCAGTGTTGGAAGAGACAGCTAAAACCCAGGCCACAGCCTAAATAGGTCCCATTCAGCTTTCTCTATCTTGAGCAAGTAGGACTTGGTCAGCAGTATTAACTTCACTATTCTTGAACTAAAGTGATAAGCAATATATTACTCAAGATTACTTTTTAAAAATTTTTGTATACTCTAATTCATGGGGAAATATTAGAAGCTGGATAAAAGGCTTATCTTCCACTGATACTTAAAGGAATAAAAATTTTGTTATTGTAATTAAAATTTCACAACTAATTGTTAGAATGTTGTTTTTTTCCTTTTGAGATGAGCCGTTCCCAACCTATTTGGCAAAAACTACTGCACTGTTTTGAACACATGGTAAAATTTAAAATCCTTTCAAAATCATTTGTTTGCAGACAACAGTCAAGTAAGTAGATCAAAAGCAAATGACCAATTTTTAAGGTTTCCCTAAAGAAACCTGGTACCATTTGTTTTGTACCCTAACAATATTGACTAGGAATGAAAACTGACCTTTTCCAGTCCTGTGGCCACTGCTGAGTTTTCCAAATTTGCTGACATATTGAGTGTAGTTTTCATCCCAATCCCAAAGAAGGGCAGTACCAAAAGAATGTTCAGCGTTCCCGACAATTGCACTCATTTCACATGCTAGCAATGTATTGCTCAAAATCCTTCAAGCTAGGCTTCAGCAGTACTTGAATCAAAAACTTCCAGATGTATAAGCTGGGTTTAGAAAAGGCAGAAGAAACAGATCAAATTGCCAACATCCGTTGAATCATAGAGAAAGCAAGGGAATTCAAGAAAAACATTTACTTCTGCTTCAGTAGATGTACGCTGAAGCCTTTGATGGTGTAGATCACAATAAACTGTGGAAAATTCTGAAAGAGACAGGAATACCAGACTACCTGACCTGCCTCCTGAGAAATCTGCATGCAGGTCAAGAAGCAACAGTTAGAACCGGACATGGAACAATGGATTGGTTCCAGATAGGGAAAAGAATACGTCAAGACTGTATATTGTCACCCTGCTTGTTTAAATTCTCTGCAGAGTACATCATATGAAATGCCAGCCTGAATGAAGCACAACTGGAATCAAGACTGCGAGAGAAATATCAACAATATAGGTATCCAGATGATACCATCCTAATGGCAGAAAGCGAATAGGAACTAAAGAGCCTTTTAAGGGTGAAAGATGAAAAGTGAAAAAGATGGCTTAAAACTCATTCAAAAAACTAAGATCATGGCATCTGGTCTCATCACTTAGTGGCAAATAAGAGGGGAAAAAGTGGAAGCAGTGACATTTTATTTTCTTGGGCTTCAAAATCACTGCAGACGGTAACTGCAGCCATGAAATTAAAACATGCTTGCTCCTCAGAAGGAAAGCTATAACAAACATAGATAGCATTTTAAAAAGCAAAGACATCACTTTGCAGACCAAGACCTGTATAGTCAAAGCTATGGTTTTTCTAGCAGTCATGTATGGATATGAGAGTTGGACCATAAAGAAGGCTGAGTGCTGAAGAACTGATGCTTTCCACCTGTGGTGATGGAAAAGACTCTTGAGAGTTCCTTGGACAGCAAGATCAAATCAGTCAATTCTAAAGGAAATCAATCCTGACTATTCATTGGAAGTCATTCATTGGAAGGGCTGATGCTGAAGCTCTAATACTTTGGCCACCTGATTTGAAGAGCTGACTCATTGGAAAAGACCCTGATGGTGGGAAAGATGGAGGGCAGGAGGAGATGGGGACGACAGAGGACTAGATGGTTAGATGGAATCACCGACTCAATGGACAGGAGTTTGAGCAAACTCTGGGTAATGACAAGACTGAATGACTGAACAATATGGATAATTTACTGATGATCTTCTTCACTGATATTTATTCAAAGATAGTACGGCCTTCTTTTCAGTGGTTGGTGTAGGTGAAAAAGAGTGACAAAGCTTCTCAAATTAAGAAATGAGGTAATGAAGCCATGAATACACAGAGACAGGGGAGAAACGAGGCATATTTTCCTAGGGTCAATGTTGTGAGGCTGAAATTGGCTTTATATTAAAACAAACATGGTTATATATTTATTTATTCAACAAATATATTGAGTACTTATGTGTCAGGCAATGTTCTTAACACTGGGAATATAGTGGTAAGAACCCAATTTATAGGGCTGATACCGTAATAAAAGGAATACCAAATGACAAAAATATGAATAAGATCAATGCAGACAGTGAAAAGCAGTCAAAAGAATACATACAGTAGGATACTGACTGGGTGGAGATGGTAATTCAGATTGGGTGGCTGGGAAAGATTTCAACTGATGAAAGGACATTTGTCCTGAAACCTGAATAACAGTAGTTTGTCATTCCAGGTAGAGGCAACAGTGAACCAGAGCCCAAAGGAGAACTACATTTTGTCTTTTCGAATAAGACCACTCAGCTGGATTGCAATGGGTGAGACTGGGTGCTGAGTGGTAGCAAATGTCAAAAGGTAAGGCAGGAGCCAGATTAGGAAGGAAGCTAAATAGTTAAGAGTCCTCATAATTCAGATAAGAACTGACATAGATAATGGAAGCTGAGATACAAGTGAAAGCAAGGAATACAGAGAGAAATGTACTGAGGATGTATTTTTAAGGTAGAGTATGGGGAGTTGGGGAGATGAAGGAGAAAGGACAACTCCTGGGTTCTTGTCTTGAATATCTGTGTGAAAGGAGGTACCATATACTAAGGTTAAGAAGAATGAACAGTTTTCACAAGGGAGAAAACCGAGACGTGTGAAATGCCCACTTGCTATTCAAGGAAAGAAATGTTAAGTTGGCATCTAGATATCTAAATTTATAGCTCAGTGGAAAGGCTGGAGCTGGTATTATAAGTTTGCATGTATTAATAGATAGATTACATGAAATTGGGTAAAAAAGAGAAGAGCTGAAATCAAGTCCTATACTTCAGCCCTGGAGCACTCCAACATTTAAGGATGAAGAGTAGGAGCTGGAGCCAATGGATGGAACAAGGAGCAAGAAACTGAGAGAGCATGCTCTCAGGGAAGCCAAGAGAAGGAGGTTTATGAAGAGGATGCAGTGGTCAATGGAGTAAATGTTTCAGAGTACTGATCTGCAAAGTAGAGGTGCTTGGTAATCTTGACAAAAGCAACTTTAGGGGAGTGGATAATCAAAACCTAGTTAGCATCAGTAGAGGTAAGCTGAAATGTGAGGAAGCTTTTGAGAAGCATTCTGTGAGGTCTGAGAAACATGGCAGGAGATATGAGGTCCAGGGAGGATTTTATTTATTAAAGTCATGTCTGACTCTTTGTGACCCTATGGACTATAACCTACCAGGCTCCTCTGTCCACGGGATTCTCCTGGCAAGAATACTGGAGTGGGTTGCCATTTCTTCCACCAGAGGATCTTTCTGACCCAGGGATCGAACCTGGGTCTCCTGCATTGCAGGCAGATTCTCCACTGCTGAGTCACTAAGGAAGCTTTATTTATTAAAAAGGGAAGGCAAAGAGAATGTTAATATGCTAATGAAAAGATCCAGTAGTAAGTGAAGGTTGGTGTTGAACATTTGAAGTAGGAAGTGAAGATATGACAAACTTTGGAGAGTATATTTGTGAAGTATGTTCAGATCTTTGGGTAGTGGCTGTTTGACATTTGTGGTAATAAACTGAAAATGAAATTCGCACTGGTTATAGGTTTTTCTCCAGCCCCATTCAGTTCTTACATGTAAGCACAGAGTAGCAAGATAGCTGTGTTTAAAACAAGTTGAGACTCCCAGCTGACTATTACAGAGGAAGAGTAGCTGAAGGAGTTGATGTAATTACAAAGCAGCAATTGCTAATGATAGGCTTTGACAAATTCAGTCCCCAGTGCAATACAAGATAAGTGTTTATTAAATGTTTGATGCATGACACAGGTCTGGAATCAAGCTTTATTTATCATTTCCTAGAACAAGTTACTTATCTTTAGCTTAAGTCAAAGTTTCCTTTGCAGAATAGAAATTAACCTTTATGTCCAGAATTTCCTTATAACTTTTATAATGCGCCTAACAGTACCTGGCATTGAGTAACCGCTCAGTGTATTTTAGTTTCAATTCTGCTTCCCAAACAGAACTTTTCTCTTCCTCCTTTAGTTATTCAACAACCATTGCTTCAGCACTTACTGTGTGCCAGGCACTGTACTTAGTGCTAGCGATAAGACAAGACTAATAGATCTCATGGTATGTAACAGAACACAAATATTATACAAATAACTATACTTAGTAAATATTTAAGTTCAGTCTGAGAAATAGTATAAAGGTTGACCAGTGTCAACTTATATAAAATGGAGATAATGGAATGGTTATATTTAAAAAATTTCAAACCTTTATGAAAATGTTCAAAGAATCTGTTGTTAGAGGTTTAACATTCTATCCTTTCTGCATATCAAAAATACTAGCTCAAAGTAAAAATCTAAAACATAAGAAAAACCTACTCGCATAGAAAAGGAATAAGAAGGTGCAGGCCAATAGAATAGGCCAAAAATGGACCAAACTATTTGAGAGGTGGCTTCAATATTATAATTATTTAGGGAATATTTTTTAAGCTTTAGATTTATAATAGGCATTATGCTAAGTGATAATTAAGGAAAAGCAGCCTCTGGCATCTGGGAACTGACTTGTTACTATTATTTACGTCTTAGTGTTCTCTCTTGGAGAAGGAAATGGCAACCCACTCCAGTGTTCTTGCCTGGAGAATCCCAGGGACGGGGGAGCCTGGTGGCTGCCATCTATGGGGTCACACAGAGTCGGACACAACTGACGTGACTTAACGGCAGCAGCAGCAGTGTTCTCTAGTTGAACATAAAATCTAGTCTCATAGAATATCAACATCAGACAAGGTCACTCTGACCGTGATGAAGTAAGACAGACAAGCCTTCTTCATAAGTTTGTATATGTATAGGTAATTTTGTATATGCAAGTCATAGTGCAAAGCAAAAATACTAAGCATCCCCTTGCCCACTTAATACTAGGTGTCTGTGGCTTCTTTACCAATTACAGTTTTAACTTCTCTTCCTTCTTCCCACCTTCTAAACAGGATCCATTAAGATACCCAGGCATAAAATTATCCCACTTCCTGAGAGAATGCAATCCAGAGCAAACCCTTGCTTCCTTGGCCTCTTTCAAATCACTTACCATGAGCCTATATCTTAAAAGGCCTTTTCAGCACCTTCTGATTGAAACAGCTCCATGGAACCCCACTGTGTGTGCTCTACTTTCAACAGACAATAAACCCAATTTTGTTCAACTTCTCATGTGTTCCTGGTAATTTTAGATTGGGTGGCATTGCCAACAGAGTATATGTATTACATTATTTAATCCTCACACCTATTTCTTAAAACAGGTACTATTATAAACCTATTTTACAAATGAGAAAACAGGGACAAAACTGTTGATTAACATTTCCAAGGTCACAGCCCAAAAGTGGCAGAGCTGTAACTAGAGACCAGGTTCGACTCGAGATGCCTTTGTAATGTCCCAGATAATATTATATAATTATATATAGATAATAATTATTCAGAATTGTTACGCTAGTCTTTCTGTTAAACAAACATCCAAACTGTTTTTCTACACCTCTGTTCTTCCCTCTTACCTATCGTTTGGTCTTACTGCTAAAACAGTGAGTTCTTAAAAATCCTCCAATAGCTTCAGGTTAAAATTTCAGCATGAAACACATGAACTTTCTCCCTTTGCTGACCGCCTCTCTTGATGTTTCCCCATAATTCATTAATTTAAAAGATGATTACTATATACCAGATAATCTTTTCCTATCTTCCAGTCATGCAGAACCCATCTTTGAATCCAATATATTTACAACCCTCTCTGCCTTTGCATCTGTACATTGTCAACTGATCCTTCAAAATCACCTTAACAATCTCCTCTGAGGACTTCATTGACCTTCTCACCCAACACCAAATTTACTGCTTCTTTGTAGCCCCACTATACCAACTAATTCCCTTGATTACTGGCACTTATACCACATTACGTTTATTCCTCCAACCTCAGCTCTTCAGTAGAGTGATGTGATTTCCCTTGATATCCTTTGCACTTGGCACAATGCCTGAGAATAACAGGCCAAGCTTAACACACATTCTTTAAATCCTTCCCTCAACAAACCAATTTCAAATATGGCTCTATTAAGAACAAGTCAAATGTCTCCAGTTTTGTTAGTATTTTTAGCTCTTTTACCTGGTACTCAAAATTGACATTACTGATTTAGTAATCTGTGCATTGAGTTTTTTCTGGTGGCTCAGATGGTAAAGAATCTGCCTGAAATGCAGGAGTCCTGGGTTCCATCCGCAGGCTGGAAAGATCCCCTGGAGAAGAGAATGGCAACCCACTACAGTATTCTTGCCTGGAAAATTCCATGGACAGAGGAGCCTGGAGGGCAACAGTCCATGGGATCACAAAGAGTTGGACATGACTGATGATCTAACACTTGCACTTTCAATCTGTGCATCAGCCATGATTGTGGACAACTGGTATTCAGACTATTTTTCTAAGATCTATTGTGGAAGATATTAACTGGGTTATTTTTCTCACCCAGGAACAGAAGTGTTATCTCTTGGAAATAAACTTACTAATATACTTTTAAAGGAAGTTTTCATCTGCTGTGCCAGGCCACAGATTGTTAACATGATTTGAGGATACAGTTCAGTAACAAATCTCTTTCAAAACAATGGAAAATAAATACTAATAACAAAAATAAAATTAAATTCACAACAGAATGACTAATTTGTGAAAGCAAACTAAAAAGAATAGAAACTAGCCATTTCTCTTTTACCTTATCTTCTGAATTTTGAATTGATGCAAAGAAAAAAAACTGATAAAACTATTCTTTAGAGCTAAAGTTGTAACTATTAGAGGTAATGAAATAAAGTCATATAGACAGTGTAAAACAATTAAGAGGCAACTTATTTATCCACTCAAATGTGATGGATAATCCCATTAAGAAAAGTGCTTAAAAGTGTAGCTTTTAAAAGTAGATTTTAAAAGTTGAGCTGGATTCCTTGTTTCAGGAAAAAAATATTACCATCATCTATTTTAAAATTATTAACAAAATGGGTCAAAAACATGCTTAAGTGAAGTAAAAGTTGCTCAGTCATGTCTGACTCTTTGCGACCCCATGGACCATACAGTCCATGAAATTCTCCAGGCAAGAATATTGGAGGGGGTAGCCTTTCCCTTCTTCAGGGAATCTCCCAATCCAGGGATCAAACCCTGGTCTCCCGCATTGTAGGCAGATTCTTTACCAGCTGAGCCACCAGGGAAGCCCAAACATGCTTTAAGTGGCACTAAAATGACAATAAATTTTAAAAAATTTGTTTCTCCCTTTTGTTTTCTGAGATATCTTTGAAAAGAAATTCTGTGAGTAAATAGATCTGCTATAAGTTTTTTGAAATATATTTGACATTCTCTTTATTTCTACAGGATTTCTTTTTAAAAAAATTACATCTAGCAGTTTCAAAAAGTTCAATCTTAAACACTCTCTTGTTGAAGGAAGCAAAGTACCCTTTTTGTAAGAATAAATAAATAAAAAGTCTAATTTTGAAAGCTAAGCATTATTTCAAAGTAGGATCGCCACTGACTTTCTATCTCTGGCCAATACTTAGAATTACTTAAAAACAAAAATCATTTTTCTTGTATTCTTTTTGTTTTAAGCTATGCAAATTTATCCCAAAAACACACTTTAACATATTTTAACATGCTATTTAAGAATCTAGGCTTCAACATTGCCAATTCCTGCACTTCATCTTCTTAATTAAAAAATTTTCCAGTTGATTTTGAATGGTTTGATAAATTTCATTTGTGATCTTGATATAAATTATTCCAAGAATCCAATTTTGATGAGTCAATCAGGGTAGTTCAATAGGCGGAAAAGGAGATAACCAAGAAATCGTTTATCTTTACCCTTTCATGGATGAAAACATGGCATTTAGGAATCAGAGCCCATCTGAAGCATAGTTATAAGGACTCCATATTGCTAGAAGACAGTGTAAAAAAGACAAATGTCAGAGTTCACTAAGTCTGCAATACCAATATTCTTGACTAATGGCTGCTTCCTTGAGAACTCCAAAACTAAGTATATTTCTGAGTGCTCCAAATATTCAAAAAGTGAAACAACACATTCATGAAAATAGTAAACATTTTGTGACTTTAAAAGTACATTTTATAAAAAATATATCTAAAGCTGATTTTTCTTTAAGTTGCTAAGATTTTAAACTGCACATGAATAAGTTCTTAAATGAATGATTCTGGTTGAAGGGCTTTCAGTTATTAAAATTTTTTAGACATTTTAACTTTCTGCAGTTGAACAGTTAATACACTTTCAATTCAAGATACACTACTCTCAAAATTTCTTCTCCAATCATGGCCTAAAGCCATAATGTCACTACTGATGCCAATAACTAAAAATAGGACCTTTCCTGTGGTTTTCTCAGGCACCTGCTTGTCAATTACCCTCAACTGGCAGCCTGCTGGACAGCCAGCTCCCTTGAGCAGAGTTCTTAGTTCCAACATTTCAACTCATTACAGAGTTAGTCACCATTTCCTCTATAACCCTTTTGAATACTTTGTAATTTCACAAAATTTCCCAAAGTATAACATATTTGAAAGAATAGCAAACTCGATTGAATTCTATCCTAGTCTAGTGAATTTCATCATCAAATATTGTATTTTCCTATTGTCATTCACTATCAAGACAGTTTATTGATTTCTCTCCATGTGGATGCAGAACTAGAATGGCAAGTCTGTGGAGAACTGGTGTACTTACATAGCGGAGCAGTGATGCTCAGAGTACCCTTCATTATCCCTAAGCATTTATTACATAAAAGAACATTACATAGAGCTTATATGGATAGATCCATAAAGTGTGATTCACTGAAATGAGTGTTACTAGTTACTACACATTACAATTAGCTTAAACTTTAAAATAAAAAGGGAAATTAATGGTAAGGAAACAGAATATAGTTAGCATTACATTATTCACCATTTGCTTAGAAAATGCAATGAGAACACACAAGCACACAAATAAGTATTTGTAGACCTGCCTTTGTAATTTAAAATGTTAATGAAATGTAAATTTTTTCTGTACAAAATTCATGAATGTTCATCTCTAAGCTGCATTGTGTGCAACCTTGTTGGAGTCCTTTTTATATTTTATTAGTACCAAAAGTCCCTCATTGTCCATTTCTCCTCCATCTCACCACCATCAAATACTTTTGACAATCACAAATAGAATGGTGGCAGGAAAACATAAAATAATTTTAATTTCAAAAACAACACACCCCTTGCGTTTTCTTGTAACAAAATCAAGTTTTTAGGTTCCACGCTATTCATCATGAAGAGAATGTGTTTAATCTGATGTGAAGTTGGCTACCCAGCAAATCTAGTCAGGCTGTAGAATGTTTAACTCGGGGCCTGGTAGGCTGCCAGCCATTCTAAATGTTTTCACATGGACTAGCAATAAATAATTAAATGTTTAAGTCACAGTTTTCAGGCTGGACAGTAGATAGAGCCAGAATTTCACCACTTAGGGAGATAACAATTTGGGGTTGTTTTTCTTCAACAAATTGCCTTTAGGTGCTCTAGGTGATAGTCTTTCAGTTAGTTGCAAAGAATAAATTTTGATAACATTTCTTATTTCAAATGATAAATAGCTTTTGGTATTTTTTTCAAATTGCTAAATTTGCAAAAAGGAAGATTCTATTTATATTATAGCATTTACTGCAGGAAATCCCCCCCCACACACTCTGTCACAAAGCTGTCACATAAGCTCTGTCACAAACAATCTGTGAGCATAGATAAATGACAAACTCCTTATGTCATTATAAGGTTACAATGGGGAGGGACGATGTCATCATAACTGAGAAAAATCTTTCAAAATAAACATGTTCTCCTTCCCTCTCCTCCCAATTCTAATGGGTGGGAGTGACGGGACAGCCAAGTGAACTTGAAAAAACAAAAACAGAAAACTCCCCAGTTGATTCCAAGGTACACTGCCACTGGGGTTTCTTCCAGCTCTGAGATTCTTTTTTAAAATGGATGTGGGCTATATGGCTAATATAGCAATTCCAGTGCTGACAGAACTGGAAAAGAAGATAGTGCCCTCCTACACACTCACTTTCTGCAAGCTTCTCCTGGTGCACCCTAATTACTGATGGCTTTGATAGTATTTAAACACATACTATGTGTTCACAGAACATCTAACTCATCTTTGCTCTAAGTGGCAGGCAGAAGAAACATTGGTCAGACAAGCTGGGCAGAATGATTGACTTGCTACCCTTGCATTCTTTTACAGAAATACCTTTCAGCAGGAATAGTATATTATAAACAGAAGACTATGAAGAACTGGTTCTTCAAAGTTCATAAACCTTAGAATATGTCTGATAAATTTTAGTCATATTTGGAAAATAACTTCATTAGTTTTTGTTACATGTTCGAGGTACAGAGTAAAACTATATTGCTTATGCTTTATGTACACAAATATAACATATTTGCCTATCTCTTCAGGTCAGTGTTTCTAAGCATAAGTTTAAAGTAATTTAAGTCCATTTCCATAGATTAATTCCAATTTGGAGGAAAAAAGTTCTCAATACATAGTATAAAAGTATTGTGTTGTTTCACTACCTTTTACCTATAATACATTCTTTAAGATTATACCATGGAAGAATGGTATCACTAATAGAGAAATCACTGAGAAATACAGCCAGAAATACCAGGCAGAATATATAAATTCACCCCTGTGTTTTTCAAGTTTAGTCTTTAAACTATAGTTAATTACTTTTAAAAGACTAAAAAAATTACAGGAAAAAGATGTCCCAGAAGTACAAGTAGACAAAGTTCCTGGGACATAAGACAAAAATTCTTACTACATTTAGTGTGCAAACTGGAATTTTAACCATGAAACACAGTAGTTGACAAACATCTTTTGGGGAAAAGATACTACTGAGGAGACACCATTAATATAGGAAATAAGATTTTCTTTTCAGATGTTTACAGGAATTTTATATTTCCCACTTGTAGCAGAATGCCTCTTCAATTTATGCTTTTTGCCCAGATCATACATACATTAAAGGACTGATAGTTTAGACTTTTATTGTGCTGAAGTAATCAGTAAATTATTTTGACAGAAACAGTCATATTTCATCTCTAAATAACTCAAGCTTGTTCTTTTAATACTTAAGTTGCTTTTTTTGTGATCAGTTTATTTTCTCAGACTTATATAGCAATTTTTCAATAGTTCCTAATATTATTATTTTTTGCATTTCTAATTTAAAATGTCTGAAAATTCTTCATGTTTTATCAGTGCAGAATTTGCATTTTGATTAAAAAACAAACAAAACAAAATCATATGGGTTAACAACAGATTGTCTGAACAATATAAACCACTAAAAGGGTGTGACTGTGCCACAGAGGTATTCTTCAGAACCTTCAGATACCATGCTGTGACTAAATCACTGATGCAAGACGTATCAACTTGGATTCCCCTTCCATTCACAGCAGAACATTTGAGATTTTTTAATAAGACGACCATCTCTGGAGTCTAGAATATGATACAAAGGAAGGAGCATATAACTAAATCCTTAATCTAGTTACCATCCTTCTCACCTGGAGACATATCAGCAGTACTTGAACATGCTAGTCCTCACAATCATCCACAAGGCTCCTGTTAAGACACTTTAAACTCACAAGGCAGAGGAAGTCTAGCCTCAGTCATACCCTAGGAAGGACTCAAAAAGAGATCCGAGGGTGAGAGAGAATCTCTCTTTGCCACTTCAGAAGAAGAGTTTCTCACTTTCTAAATGGCCCCGAATCAGTCGACGAGGTAATCTGCGTTATGCTAGCTTGGGCTCCAAAAAGTGGGTGGTCTTTGCAGAGGGAGGTGCTCACTCAGTCTACCTATGGCCTGAGCCAGTTCCTGCAGCTGGACCAAAGGCAGCCCACAGACTACACCCGGCACATTTCTTCATTTCTCACTTGAGTGCCCTTCTTTAGTTCCCTTTCAACTGCCCACTTTATATCGGCTTCATTACACCACCGCTCCATTTGTAATGTAAATTGGGAAACTCGGGGAAGTTTTTCTTTTGGCCTTGTCTATGGAAGAATACGGAGAGGTATTCAAAACGTATTAACACAAATCAATGGCACCAATAAAAGCAAAATCTCCTTAGCAACATAATCTTGATTGCAAAAGGAGAACTGAGAGCATTTAGCAGAACAGTGGCCCACATGGAATACGCATTTGTCTGGAAGAATCCAGCACAAAGCCTAAAAGAGAGATTTTGAAAAAATCCAAAATTAACTCACAGGGAACAGTTACTCTTTTTTTCAAAAGTATACAATTGGCTACATTAAATCTATCGTGCGCTTTTGCCTCAGCAACATTGTATCACACCACTTTGCAAACTGAAATTACAACACCCTGCATGCTTCACATGAGTTACAGGGTGTTTTTTGTTTGTTTTGTTTTTTGGACTTTTTTTTCCCTTTGTTGATTTCTTTAGTAAAGCAAACAAAAAAGTCTAAAGAAATATTCATCTCACACATGATGTAAAGAAAACTGAATGGCTATCTAACAATATCTAAGACTATAGGTACAAAAGGTTAGGCTATCTTTTGGGCTTTCTGTGATGGATTCTAAGATAGTAACTAATGCAAGCAGTAATGGCATTTTTGCTTAGGTCTCCATCTGTGAAAAGGGAAACCATTTACTTTTGAGAACATTTGCATTTTTCTTGTTAGCATGGAGAAAAAATAAAAAACTAAAAATTCAGAAAATAAGAAATCCTTTCAAAACTACAATACTGAGATGATTCAAGGAAACAAAAATAATCCACAAGCACAAAATTTCTCTTAGTTTTTAAATGCTTAAAATAGAATCAATTGTCATTTTGCATTTTAACTACAACAATCCAGGTGATACAGTGTAAAAGCATCTCTACTGCTCACTGGAGAGATGTCCTAATGAACCAAGATATAATTACTTATAAATATTCTATTTTAGAATTATGTATGTATATACACACACATATACACTTTTTTTCCATATATATGGAACTTTTTAAAGGTTTGCACTGGAACCTGGGTTAATCAGGTAAAACGAAAAAAATAGTTTATATGACGAAAAGTCACTTGATACAGTATAACAAACTACCTAAGTGCTAAATATGTATATTTATAGGAGTAGTGATTAGAATTATGTTTCCCCAAAAAGCTTAAATATCAATGCTAAACTTTAATAGCTATATTGGCTTTTAAAACTTAACGACAACTTAAATAAGATCTTTGGAGGGAAAAAAAGGTAATATACAAGTTGTACTTTTGTTTTCCAACTATAAAGCAAGTTCAAGAACACAATAATATACAATTTTCTTTAATAAGTTTATTGCTCACTGTTGCTAAACTCATATACATGATGTCTACTATTTTATATGTGTGTGTGTATTCATTCACACAGTCATTTCAACAGACATGACTACCTTTGGTCAATTTCTTTTAAAGTGATTTGCTCTCTAAATTCCAGACTCCCTTTTCCAACTTCACCTAAATTGACTTAAATTTTATTTAACACGTTATATAGTCTTTAGGGACCAAATGCTGTAAATTAGCCCATATTTCAGTTTTGAGCATAGAATTGTGTTTTGAAGTCATGTGCTATAACAGATTCACTTAAGAATAATAAAAACTCAACTAGGCAAAGTAAGCAAGTTAAAAAAAAAAAAAAACGCCTAGCTCAAATCAGTTCTCCATTTGTTTACTAGAAAAAAATCATGTCAATGAAGACTTAATTTTACACGGCTAAATATTCTGCAGCCAAGGCTGGAACAAAGACCAAGCCACCTTAAATACAGATTTTTTTCACAATTATAAAAACCAACAAATTTTCATCTAACCAAAAGAAAAATCTCATCAATAAAAACAGATGATACTCATTTGACAATGGCTTTCTCAATAGAGAAAAATATATATCTTTAAAATTCAAGTGCATATTTACCAATTTACCAATTATTTTCATTACTAGACTTAGCTGGGTATAATTAGAATAACCTGAAGGTATAATTCATAGGGACCTTGATCATGGGTCTGCATAATTGCTCACTCATCAAAAATTTCTAATGAATTATTTGAAAACTATTCCATGCTCATCAAGATAGAAATGTCTAAAATCCTTTATTTAGTACTTTTCAAACTGTTTGTCACACTTAAATTATGAAAGATAAACAGAAGAATACTGGACTCAAGGTAGCCTCCAATCTTCTCAAAAAACATTATATAGCAAAACTCTAGAACAATATTTTTCTTAAAAAAAAAAAAAAAAAAAACTTCCCAGCGCCCTGTAATACATAAAGAATATATAAAAGGAAGTATAAAGCTGTGTGCAATTCCTGGCCATTGCATAACTTTCCCCTTTGTAAACCAAACTGTAGGATAACAATGCAGTTATTTCTCTCCAACAGTAGAATTCAGCACACACTTTTCCAATCATGTCTACCTTGTTTTCCACCTCTAGTCTACAATGCTTAACTCTTCTGAGAGGTCAAAATGTCATTAGCTCTAATTAATGTAAAAAAGAAATAGAGACTTTAAAAGGGCTTTGGTAACTTCAGTTACAACAAACTTCTGTTTTTGAAGACTTTATGGCAATGCAATGAGATTGGAGTAATTACCTAATTAAATAAGCTACTATTAAAAGGGAAGAAAGAGGAGGTGGTCTTTTATTTAGTACAAAAGGTTTCTTGCCAAACTAGAATATACTTTTCTTCTAAAAGGTTTAAAACCTAACCACTCGTACTAAATAAAGAACCAGTAGGGAAAACAATAGTAAAGAAATATCTGTAGTTTAAGGGTTCATTATGGTCCAGTACAGGAGAGTGGCCAGAACAGTGACCTGTTCCTCATCTTGTCTTGAAGGCTGGTTGACATTATGGTTCTTTCTTTTCCTTTTTTTTTTAAGGAATAGATACCCTATCTGCCAAAGTTGAGAATTAATTAGTATAGTTAATTCAATGAAATATTTATGAGAAAAAGAGCTAAGAAAGCAATATACAATGTATCTTTCATGAAGAGAAAAAAGTTGTCAGTTCTTAAATTCAGAGCACCATGTTTATGAAGTAGAATGTTAAAACACACCAAAACAAAGGCAAAATTTTGCTTAAATATCAGATACAACTATATTTTAAAAGGTCTTATAAGAAAATTTTCTCAGATATATTTAATGTTTACCTCATTTTTAAATAAGCAAACATTATTATAAATATATATAGGGAGTACTCACTGTAACTCTTCAATTTTAAGAGCAAAATTTGATAATAACTCAAGTTTCTGCTGATATCATTAAGTTTAAAAAGCTACTCAATCCTTACTATTAAACATCTAGCTACTTATTTCCATATAGGACATAATAAATAGCAAAATAAATGATTAAAAAATATGAGGTAGTCATAGTATCCGTCCATGAAAATGAAAAGCAAAGAGGCCAAGTAAACTTGATCTTGCAGAACATGAGAAATCAATTCAAAATCAGGTTTAGTAATCTGAACTTGTTTTCATTACTGTCTATTAAAACTACAATCAATCTCTGTTGTTTTAATTTACCAAGGTGAGGTGGTGAGGGTGGGGGGAGGGGGGTATAGCTCCCTATGGCAGAATCAAGTACACAGAATTATAATTAATAACGTAAACACTAGCTAAGCTTCTGCTGCTGTTGCTACTGCTAAGTCACTTAAGTCGTGTCCGACTCTGCAACCCCAGAGAGGGCAGCCTACCAGGCTCCTCCATCCCTGGGATTCTCCAGGCAAGAGTACTGGAGTGGGTTGCCATTTCCTTCTCCAATGCATGAAAATGAAAAGTGAAAGTGAAGTCGCTCAGTCATGTCCAACTCTTAGCAACCCCATGGACTGCAGCCTACCAGGGCCCTCTGTCCATGGGATTTTCCAGGCAAGAGTACTGGAGTGGGGTGCTGCTAAACTATCTAAAAAGTCTATAAAAGTACAGAACAAGGTAACTCAAGATATCCTTCAGATCTCAAAGATAAATCTCCTTCAAACCTCAACTTCTACAAAAGGTCTGATCCTAAAAACAACATACAGTTGGCAATTATATCTATGGNGCCCTCTGTCCATGGGATTTTCCAGGCAAGAGTACTGGAGTGGGGTGCTGCTAAACTATCTAAAAAGTCTATAAAAGTACAGAACAAGGTAACTCAAGATATCCTTCAGATCTCAAAGATAAATCTCCTTCAAACCTCAACTTCTACAAAAGGTCTGATCCTAAAAACAACATACAGTTGGCAATTATATCTATGGAAAATTGAGAATCTATTTATTTAAAAAGATAGTTTGAGTTTACTTAACACCAACTTTTTCAGGATTTTCCAGTTTATTGTGATCCACACAAAGGCTTTGGCATAGTCAATAAAGCAGAAATAGATGTTTTTCTGGAACTCTTTTGCTTTTTCGATGATCCAACAGATGTTGGCAATTTGATCTCTGGTTCCTCTGCCTTTTCTAAAACCAGCTTGAACATCTGGAAGTTCACNGAGAATGAGATGGTTGGATGGCATCACCAACTCAATGGACATGGGTTTGGGTGAACTCTGGGAGTTGGTCATGGACAGGGAGGCCTGGCGTAGTGCGATTCATGGGGTCACGAAGAGTTGGATACAACTGAGCGACTGAACTTAACACCAACTATTATGGGATAATGAATAGTTTGGTTTGGGATTGGTCTTGAGCCTTTTCTTTCTACCCTATTACTAGACATAAATCAGCTTTCTTCAGAAAGAATGGTTTGAGAAGCCTCACATGCAACCATCCTACTACTTCCTTCCTGGGAAAGTCCAAACTGACAGGGTGTTTTGAAAAGGAAAACCAATTGAAAATTTAAGTTAAGAAATTCCCTTTTTAAAATGCAAGTACCACTTTAGAAGAATTCAGAGTGTCAGCCATTCATCACTTAATGTCACTGACTCACTTTAATTGGCTTTCTAAACACCTAGCTAACAGCACCAAAAAATTAACATTCTTACTGGGAGCTTTGAGTAAGGAAGATAGAAAGGCAATTCTGAACTATCCACACCTGGGTGAAGATTCTGGACATCAGGAGGGCAGGAAAAGGACCCACAATACTTCAATGGGATAGGAGAAGCTTGAAAGAAGAGTCTAGGACTAAATGCTAGAATTCAAAGACAATTTTAAACACATTGTACTTAAGATTAAGTACTAGTGACCAAGAGTTGAGCCAAAGCAAATATTTACAGTGAAACATTAGGCAAGCAGCTAATGGTTATAATAGTGAAGCACTTACCATAAAAGGTGAAACAGTCTATGTAAATAATACTAAATAAAAGTAAGGGGTCACACAGAGTTGGACATGGCTGAACGACTAAACAATAACAATAACAATAATAACAACAAAAGTAGTGCAGTTTGAAATCATGCAGCTAGGGATGCAGTTACGGATTCAATTGTACATGTTACTACTTAATATCATTATTTTATAACCAAAGGTTGATATGGAATGCTGTCAATATTTTATACCGTTGGTCTGTGTCTATTAACATAAAGAGGCAATCGGAAGCTCTCTGTGTGTAACACTAAAAATACACTGTGGAGAAACTTATGGTTCTTCCTGATTTTAAATTATTCGATAACACAACTAGCTTTTCTAGTAAGGAAAGGAAATCACTGTTTACTAGTTTTCAAGATTGAACTCTTCTTGATTTTAGGCCAAAATTACATGTTTATATTTTAAATGGATGAAACCTAGTCATTAAAGGGTCATAACAGAGCATCTGAGGACCATTTTATATAAGTGAGGTTGTGAGAGAAGGGCATATTTACCTTAAGAGCTAAATGTTACCTCAGTTTTACTACAGTCATTAGATTTTGGATGACCATATATTTTAATTCAGGTATACAAAAGTCATGTGCTAAAATATAATAAGGTTTGCAAAGTACAATATTTGATAAAGGAATGTTTCTACAAAGGGATGCTGGACTAATTGTAAAATGCCAGTAATATATTGCCAGAATGAAGATCATAAGATATTTACTTAACCTATGTAAAATCTATACATTAGATTTTCTGCTGATAATACCTTTTCTTGGCCACTTTTATAATTATGTACTATGGTTCATGTCTCACAAACTAGAAAACAGAAACTAAAGATCATCATTTAAAACATTTCCTTTGGGAAAAAAAAATTTCCTTTGGACTAATGTTCATATAATGCAGGCATCTCCGACATTCCTAACTTCCAGTAACATGGACACTTAAATTCATGATTCAAGAAAGGGTAAACTAAAGGGCTTACACGGGGGGCTACTAATGAAAACCCAAACATGGAAATCTAACTGTTCAAAGTATAACTGGCTTATGGTAATGTCACATATTAAGCATTCACAGCTCTCTTCCATATATTCACTAGAAATATGAGTGCCCATTTCCAGGGACTCTTTAGGCAACATATTTCTCAATAAAATCAGGAAAATATTTTAAAATCCTATACTTAACATTATCAAGTATGAAAACTATCCTGTTAAAAATATTAATATTTTAATGAGAATATGATGTTAAAATTACAATTTATAGAAGATTAATAGGAGAAAAGAATTATGCCTAAATGGGTACAGTTCTTCCTATAAAGCTGATTAACATGATGCTCTACAAATTTACAAAATTTCAGATTTGGAAAACTGTGCTGCGTAGTCTACACAGTAATATTTTTCTGTTCTTTCGGAATCCTCCTGAGGCAAAATCAGTATTCTCCGTAAGATAATTTGTCACAGGGAAACCACAGAGGAATACTAGAGTTTCTGAATAGCATTATCTTTTAATTTGCACTACTTTAAGGTGATAGGACATATCCAAGACACAAGATAAATAAAATGAGAAGTGTATGAATTCTCTGTACTCTGAGCTCTCCATAGGAAAAGTGTTTCATAAATTCAAGTTGGTGTTTTGGGAAGCAAAGGAAACAAATAAATCTCAGGACACACCCCTCTCCAAAAATCCTAATTTTTAAGATAGTTCCTAATATATGATAGGATATGTCATTAAATTATTCAAACTCACACAGAATTACAGTACTTTGGAGAAGTACAAAGAAATAGTTTTTAAAAATACAGGTATATAAATTAATGAAACGTATTTAAAAGATTTAATACAAGGAAAAAAAGTATTATATAGTGGTACCAATCCTTAATACAAATTAAGCATAGTTTATATAATTTCAAAAGTTATTCACATTATTGCTCGATACCACAGTTGTATGGAACATGTTGTATACACACACAAAATTTGTATAATTTCAAGGTTTATAAAAACAAAAATTTACACATAAGCCATTCAGAAATTTAGAAAGTTTTAAAATGCATGGAGATATGTACAACCAAAAGGAGGAGAAAAAAAAGATGTATGCCTGTACATATTTTAAAGAAACAAAATGACCTGACTCAAACTTATGTATCATAATACTCTTAATCAGAAAAGTATACATAACTGGACTGAAAGCAAACTAGTGGATTAAAACAGTACTAGATATGCCCTCCATTTCTTAGGAATAATCTGTTTTAAATATCAATCGGCTATTAAACACCAGTTTAATTCTATAATGTTTGTTTTCTTTCAAAAACTTTTCAGAAACACATACGCATTCTACAATTGCTGTTAGATTGAGAGATAGTTTCCTTAGAAATTTTTTAAAGGAGTATTTCTAGTATTCCTATACTTTTGTACATAAGATTTGATAAAACAATAAAAAATAACCCAAATAAGGCCATTATATTAATACTTTGATCAAAAATATACAGATTGCAATGCTACTATGTTTTGTGATCCTGAGCTCTAGTAAACATTAGATGCATGCATACCATTCACTGATTTGTCTATTCTAATGAAAATAATTTAATCCTGCCTTATGACTTTTGAAGACGGAAATATTTTCAAAATATTTGACAAGTCTTTATAATGTTACAGATATTTCTGCTGTAAACATAGCATTAGGAATTGTATGAGAAGGAATATGTTATGGTTCAAAAAGCTATGAAAGAAAACACTATTTTAAAATAATGACAATAAATTTAAAAAGCAAGAGAAATAATACAGAGTGTGCTTGCTAGAATAATAGATAAGTAGAGCCTTACAAAGGTCTTTTTCTATATTAAGGAATTAATAAATAAAGGACTGTGTATACCTTGGTGGTAAAATAAAAAAGCTGGCCACTTTTTATGCTAAGTTCAAATGTATTTTTCTTTTGATAATACAAAAAAGTAATCCTTGAAAATCAGAATACATAACAGAAAAGAGCACAATAACTTAAGTATTAAACATCTGTATGAAATAACTGTTGCAAAGTTTGACAAAAATGCACACTTAGAACATGCGGTTATTAAAAAAAAAAAAAAAACAAGAAAACACCACACGATTCTGTAGAACCAATGTTATGTCACCACCAGGAGAGCACCAAGCAAGGCACCATTGGAAAGNACAGATTGCAATGCTACTATGTTTTGTGATCCTGAGCTCTAGTAAACATTAGATGCATGCATACCATTCACTGATTTGTCTATTCTAATGAAAATAATTTAATCCTGCCTTATGACTTTTGAAGACGGAAATATTTTCAAAATATTTGACAAGTCTTTATAATGTTACAGATATTTCTGCTGTAAACATAGCATTAGGAATTGTATGAGAAGGAATATGTTATGGTTCAAAAAGCTATGAAAGAAAACACTATTTTAAAATAATGACAATAAATTTAAAAAGCAAGAGAAATAATACAGAGTGTGCTTGCTAGAATAATAGATAAGTAGAGCCTTACAAAGGTCTTTTTCTATATTAAGGAATTAATAAATAAAGGACTGTGTATACCTTGGTGGTAAAATAAAAAAGCTGGCCACTTTTTATGCTAAGTTCAAATGTATTTTTCTTTTGATAATACAAAAAAGTAATCCTTGAAAATCAGAATACATAACAGAAAAGAGCACAATAACTTAAGTATTAAACATCTGTATGAAATAACTGTTGCAAAGTTTGACAAAAATGCACACTTAGAACATGCGGTTATTAAAAAAAAAAAAAAAACAAGAAAACACCACACGATTCTGTAGAACCAATGTTATGTCACCACCAGGAGAGCACCAAGCAAGGCACCATTGGAAAGACAACATACTTGGAAAGTCTCTATAAATAAAGTAAATGCTAATCTGGTCGAAAAATCGGTGTCTTTGGTAAAAATTCTATGAGGATGACCTGTAGAAGGAGAAAACAAGTTTTAAAAGGATTTCTTTAAAATTTTATCTTAAAAAAACTTCATTTATATTCCATCACTTAAAACAATTTTTATAGTGCCTCTGACAAAGAGCAGAATGCATGCATTTACTGAGAGCTAACTACATACCAAATATTTCATACTATATGCATCTATTTAATCCTGACAATGAGGCAAGTATTATCATACTCACTTTACAGATGAGAAACCTGATGATTTGAGAAGTACAACAGCACAGATTATGGAGTTAGTATATGAACAAAAGACTGTCTTAACTCCAAAGCCTTGCCCTTTCTACTCCCTTATGGTGGCTGCAGCTGACCCTAATATTCAGCTCCACAGGCTTCCTCCCTTTCATTTATAGCCCAGTTCCATGCGTCTTTAGGTTCTAGAGCTGTTCTCATTTTACTGTACTGGGACATGTGATCGCTAGACAAAGTGTTGGTTCTCTCTCTTAATCTTTTAAAAACATTCTTTTCTTTCTAGGTTAACAGAATTAAAGGTTAGGCTAGCAAAATTAAAGGTTAAATAAAATCTGTTCCAAAAGACTTTTTACTAGGAAACTAAATGGAAATCAATCAAAAAATAAAACAGTTAACACAGAAAGACACAAGCTGACCAGAGCTAATTTTTATCGCAAACTTGGAAATGTCTTAAATTATAATCAATTTTCCCCCTGTTTCAACTCTGTATGGAATGGGTGCTAAACAAAAAATTATTCAATCTGAACAGTTTCCAGTTTGAGGAACTCCTCAGTCTTTTTAGAAACTGTCTTGATATGACCTCTAGGTTTGGATACTTTTCTATATTTAGTCATCTGAGCCACAAATCTTCATTTTCACTCTTTAGTTCTCCTGATTTTTGACCTGTCTCAATGAAGAAGGTATTTCTATACGTGGCTCCAATATACTCCTCCCCTAGCTGACTCATCATTTGGTGCCCCTGTGCCACTCTCCTGACCTGTTATTTGCCTAGAAAATGTTCACTAGCTTCCTACCCAGCTTCTTTATTTGAGCTAGAGTCCTCTGTTTCTCAGTGTCCTCACCTATAAAATGAAAGGATTAGAGAGATGGAAAGATTCTTTCTAGCTCTAAAATTTGATGACTAAATTATATTTTCCAGTATATATCGCACAATGAATAGTAAAACATATCTTTGACTATCTGAATTACTACTAGTTTTAAAAGAATATATCCTACAAACTTTTTCCCTTCAGAAGCCATACACAGAAGTTAACCATTTGTCTCATTTCTTCTGCCATATCTGAATAAAAAAAAACTTGGTATATTTCATAAATTTACTCCAATATTCAAAACATAATCAAGGAGAAACATTTCCCTTTAGCTGACAAATGAAATTTATGTAAATTAAAGAAAATTTGAAGTCATACAGATATACAGATTATTTCTATTTTAACTTTGCAAAACTATTTTTGGGGAGTTTTAAAAATTATGTTTTTCTTCCACTCAACTGTCATAAATGCACATACACACACACACACTCCAAGAAAACTGAAGAAAAATACATTTTAAAATAATTTTAAAGTTTTTAAAAAACTACTCTTCTAGATATCTTCTATGATGGTAAGAAAATATAATGGCTTTAGTACAAAAGTGTTTATCTGAAAATTAATGACAATTTAACAGAGCAATAAGAGCACATATTTTACAGAGGACATAAGTTCAGAATGTTTTGGAAGGTTAAATTGTTTTAATTAATACTGCTGCTGCTGCTGCTAAGTCGCTTCAGTCGTGTCCGACTCCGTGCGACCCCACAGACGGCAGTCCACCAGGCTCCCCCATCCCTGGGATTCTCTAGACAAGAACACTGGAGTGGGTTGCCATTTAATTATACTACAACATCATAAATATAAACATTAAATAGAATGAGCATATTTTATGAATGAATGATCTTTTAGTTCTATCTGGAAATAATAGTATTGGGAATACTTTTATGCTTTGCTTTCCAAAGTAAACTTAGAAGTGTGCTAAATAAATAAATAAAAGCTTCTATTTTATTAATAAGCTGAGTGTTTGGGTTTATAAATATAGCAAATATTTTTTCACAAAATCCTTTAAATCACTTACATATCCATTCCTTCTCACAAAATACATAAACTCTCTCACCGGTGAGTTTTCATCTACGATGAAAATACAAGCCTAGTATTTTCATAGGTCAATCTCAAAACAAGTTATTCGAATGTGCCTTTATTATAATACAAAAGTATCAAGTGCCTTTTTACCATCATAAATTAACATGTTTAATATAATAGATAATGATAAAATCTACATTATTTAGTTCACTGAATAGAGCTATTCTATGAAAAAAGAGACATTTTAAAGACATCTTTTATGTTCAAGGCTAGAAATGGGATTTGATTGTGTGATAATGAAAGAAAGAGAAAATGCTACAGAGAAAAATGATTTTATGATAATTTCCAACTATTTCCAGTATCCAGGCACTGTTTTCATTAATCTTTTATACACACACACACACACACACACACACACTCTACCTATGATGGCTATTCTGCGTCAAAGAATAGACAAAATTTGTCAGAAATGATGTGCTAGATACTCAACCTCGTGCTCAGTTCTTTTCATATATTAATCTTTTCATATTTAACATAAAACATCCAGGCTCAAGGGAGAATAAAATTCACATTTTTTCTATAGTATTCTGAACTTTTCAAACTGAGAAAAAAATTTTCAAGTAAATCAAGTAGCTGGTAAATTAAATCCCATTCTAAGCTCTAAAACTGACTGTATACACATACCCATCAAATATCTTTTAAAGAATAAACCCAGGGTGAGCAACATCTTATCTCCTGTTTACTTTTAAGATACTTTTTACAGAATAATATCCCAACAGCACTTTGAAAGATTCTTTAAAGGCCACTGAGGTATGGGCAGTTAAAATCTATAAAGGCTAAAGGTTTCTTAAGCTCCAGCGGCTTGGCTGAAAGGTTTTCTTCCATACTTGGAAACCTGATTAGCATTATATAAAAAAGCCATATCTGACTTGCTGCGTAACCAAAGTTGTGGTTATTCTTTATACAGCATCTAAAATTTCACACTCCATCAACACATGTTCAGCCTATTTTATCTTGGCAATTAATTTATTATTTTTCAGAACACAGTGAAGCCTTGTTTTCAAGTCATTCATAACTTTATAAATCAGTCTTGCACATGAAACCATGCATCTGTGAACCGTAGAAAATCCTTGCACTCAGGAGATTAAGCTTCTGACACCTTTGCTGATTAATAATCATGGAAAGAATAAGATCAGAAGCAAAATAAATGATCATTTAATAGAGAAACTCACAAAACAGCCCTTTAACTTACATATTCCATCATGTTATTCGTTTCACATTTCCTTTTGCTCAGTCTCCAGTGCAAGCACAGCTAGACAAGTAGGAGAGTAAAAGAAGAAAAATGAGCTCTATTTTATTGCAGCACACAGACTAACCCATTTGTCCATCTTTCATATTTTTAGTTCAACAAAAGCATCTGTTTCCATACTGTGCAGTTCAGACCTCAACAGTACGAAGCTGCTCCCCGTGGTACTCACCTTGTGGTATAACCTATTGTTTTCCCATTCTAATAACTTCTCAATCGATCTTCGTGTCTAGAAGACAAATGAGAAAAAAGTTTACTCCTGACTGGTTTTAGAAAAACGTGGTTTTGCAGCTGTTTTTTGTGTGAAAAGGAAAGAGGTATAAGACAGTGACTGAGTATAGAGTGGTCTATAACACTAGCGACATTCTAGCACTAAATAGTAGCCTGAACAGAAGTAGGGCTCTGTTTTGATAAAGATATGGTTTTGGGCATTGTATTTTTTAACTGTTTCAAACTTACTAGTCTCTGATTTATTTAAGTCTAAAAAGCTAATGTTATCCACTAAAAAATACAAATTTAAATCCCCATTTCTTTCAAAAATATTTCTGTAATATTTAGTAGTAATAAGAATACCTTAATACATATTTTAAAACAAAGCTATTTATACGTTAACAAAATGAAAAGGGTCTTTAGTCTAAATTTAAAAAGGAAATGATTAAAAGTTAATAAAAAATATCAATCTGTATCAAATCAAACTAATTTTCATACCATACTTAAAAATAATGTCCAAATGTCAAAACTAAGCTTATTTATTATTTCACAAAGATTTTCACAGGCAAAACTGCATTTAATCCAATCATTTTTGTTGGTTTTCAAATAAAATTGGTTTTATTTGAAAACCAAACTTTATTCAATACTGCTGTTAAAGGAATCAACTAAGAAATTTATACTGAAGGTCACTTGATTTTTGCAGTATACACTATGCAGCATGAAATGTTTTTTGCTTGGAGAGGAATAAAGAGGAGGATAATTCATGGTGCCAGGTGTTAGGATGAGACTGACACAGCTGCAGGTGCAAACAGGACAGTGTTGCCACAAGAAGCAAATGCAACTTGCTGCAGCTGCACCTTCCTTGCAAGGAAAGGGAAAAAGCATCCAGCACCATTAATGTGGCACAACTAAATAAGTACTAATCATCAAATATAAAAATCTGACTATCAAGCAAGGATGAGTGAGGTGAAAAATTGTTATGACCAAGCTGATTTTGAATACTCTAATGTTACATAATAAAATGTTTAATATCTATTTAAGGTATCTACTGTAATCTAGTTACCATATTACCTTTTGGCATGTGGAACATGCTAAATACACACCACAGTCTCAGAGGTGCCAATTATAATTCATAACTACCACTTACTGCCTTACATTTTCCAAGCTTATGTCAAAAAAATCAGAAACTCAACTAACTCCCTGGGTAATAATATGCCAATGACTAATTTATTACATTACTTTTTTGAACAGTTTTTTTGGCAAGAATTTTAAAGGAAAAAAAGTGCCCTTGTTAACAATGATCAGCAGACCTCACTTGTTTCTTTGTAAAGATAGCCTTTTAGAGGCAGCTCTCCTTTTAAATGAAAATAGGGCAGCAGTTATGGTCACACTTTTTGTTAATTTAGTTGCCAGTCAGCCCCAAATCAAAAGAAAATAAGGCTGCAGAGTGTAATTAACATTCAGTTCAGTCGTTTTGTCCCTTGTCTAGCCCCCAAGCTTTGTTAAAATTGCCATCTGAATGCTGAAGGCTGTAGGGAAATCGATTTGATTCTAATCGCACCATGAAAAGAACATGATCTAACTGCTTTCAGCCCTCCGTAAATCTGTACTAGGTCTTTAGCACAATGCAACTTCCAATTTAAAAAGCACTGAATGTCTCGTCAATGACTTTGTGAAGAAAAAAGAACAAGGAGCAGACATAAAAATTCCAATAGTTGTTTAAGCATTAAAGTTCATTTGCATCACAGCGAACCTGAAAAGGGCTGACCTCTCAAACCGCCTCTCAGGTCTATGAAGTTGTAGCCTTGACAAGCTCACATTGACAGAGCTCATTGACTCTGAAAGGCTACTCTATCAATGGTGAAAAATGGCAATAGGTTCTACTCTGAGCAGGCATCTGCCTGCCCACCCGCTGCTAAACCAATGGCAAAACCGATTCAAAACCTGAATCTACCTTGTAATCTTCCTTTCTAGGACCTTTTAATAATAGATTAAGATTACTATACAATTTGAGGTTTTACTTTTGCTGATGTTTAAAAAGGGGGCAGGAGGTATGAAAGAAGTAGGGTGAGGAGAACAAGCTTTCAAGTCTGTTGTTTCATATTAACATATAAAAATTAAAAGTTTAACATTACACTCTGCAAATACGCATTACACACAGAAAAAAGTGTAGTTTCCACAATCATTCATCGCAAATTTAAACCCATACTGTAACAAAAACAAACATTATGAATGGATCTCATGGTGTATATGATACATACACACAAACACACGTCAATTTAGAAACTTAAAATAATTTACTTTAAATAACTCAAATCAACTACCCATATTTGAATAAAAGACAAATATAAAGTATGAACCTTAAATTCCAAAATATTTATGTAGAAGTGCCAAATTTATCCTTTGCTTCTATTTGGAAGTTTAATGACAGGATTTGATATAATAATTGTATCTTACAGTATTTAAGAATTCTATTCCAAATAAGCATCTAAACATAAAATATTTTTATACACTTGAAGGTCTAGAGTAATAGCTGTGACTCTGCAGCATCTAATCTTGCTATTGATATAAGACTTCTTTCCTGCTTGACAGGTGGGGAAAAAAAGCACATGCACGTGCAGCTTAATTAATCATTGCACTTGACATCTCAGTGATTTACAGTGAGGAGCAGGTGAGAACATACAAAACCAGAAAGGAACTCTTGATCTGAGTGGAACATTTCTAGAACACTAAGGTGACAAGTATATAGACTGTAACAGTCATTAAAAAAAAAAAAAAGAAAGAAACTGTGCCCAAATTATTTGCTAGTAACAACAAAAGCTCAAATTAAATGGGGGGAAAAATGCTTTAACTACTGAGAATGTTTAATACTTTGCAATTACTTTCAGTTAACAAAATCAAGATATATTTTCATGATTAAATACAACACCAATGTGGCAGATATCTTTAAAAATGACACCAGCATTTATAAAAATCTATTTAAAAGCCTTTAAACATGAAAAGAAAGTATCTTATTACTGCAGTACTCTAGAAATAAAAGTTAAGAGTTTATGTTCACAGGGTTGTCAGACAGCTATTTATAACAAAATATAAGATTAAACACTGCCAAACTCTATAATTATTACTGGACAAACAAACTTAACCATATAAAAACCTGTCCTTGATTTTTTAAAGTATTTCTATCAATCACCAAATCTACATAAAGGAAACTAGAAAAAAAACAGTATGTATAGGGTCTATCAAAGGGAAATACTTTTAAAAAAATCATCTTTCAGTGTTCTAGGCCAGTGGATCTAAAAATAATCAATTTTCTTAAAAGAATTTGGTGCTTGTGAAAAGCACCCGACTGATAGTCATGGGAACTAAAAATCTTCTATTTAACTGAAAGAACAGGGGAAAGGGCAGTGCAGGCTTCAGTGCAAGCTTCCCTACAGTGGGTCTTAATCCTTTTCAGTGCTCACACCCTGGAGGCTAGAGGACAGGTTAGCAGTTCTTAACCAATGAATCCTCAGTTCTTCTGCAAAAGATGATCAACAAGAAATCTAATTTTATCGTGGATTTTTACCCTTAGTTAAAAGGACCAAGACCACCAATCCACACCATGTAATCAAAACAAAGTTTTTATGAAAATAACATCATGTCAACTAATTTGGTTGGAAAAAGGACTGCTCTAAGCATTTGGACTCTGAATCCCCTCTCTCTTCGTAGAGCTCGCTTTACTTTTTTGTCAAACATTTCCTCATTTCAACACTTTGCTAACTGTATTTTTCTGACTGGTGAACTAATTCTAATATAACCATTCTGCAACGTTAAAGTAAAAAATAATAGAAACTGAAAAAACATCATTTAAATTATAAATGGACTTATTAAATAGACTTAACTTGAATAACAAGTAATAATAATAAAAGGATAGAAATTTTGGCTTCTATTTGGTTCCTTTTAAATTTTTGGTAGAATTGTGGAAGTGTCAACCAGGAAAATGCAAAAGATGTAAACAGCCTGGATAATTTACAAAAACGCTAATTAAATAACAACTGATCAACAATTAATATTAGGTTGGTAAATCTCTATCAATTTCCAAAGAAGCATCTAAAGTAAGCTTACAATAGAAAAATACATATGAAACACCCAGATATAGTAAGCTACTGCAACTGAAAATTAGGATTTTCTGAAAATTCAAATTTGATTTATTATGAGAAGAAACATTTTTTGTAATTTTTCTAAATATTATGCTTACTAATAAATATGTTATTATTCCTCATAAATGAATTATGCACTATTAGATATAAATAAGTCTTACAGGACAGCAAATCATTTAGAAAGTTTTCCCTGTATTACTTCCCTACTTTGTTACCACTGTTACCACTCTTATTTAACAGTATATTCATTACCAATGATTTACTGACTCATAGTCCTTTGAAAAAATTTTTTTTCAAAGAAGTGGTTTTCTAGAACTTGCTGATAAAATCAATACAAACTTCATGGATTTTTAAGTACTTAAAACTAAAGGAAAAATGTTAAATGTGGAAGCTGTAACAAAATTTCTCTGAATTTTCCCCAAAGAAAGAGCATTCTTATCAGTCTTCAGAATATAAGATGCTAGAATATTTAACAAAATGTATGAGTAGCTCACTAATAACTATTTATAAAAGTTCAACTATTTAAACTTAAAATTAAAGCTTTTTGAATAGGATTTATTCATATCACAGAGCTCAGAGTACAATTTCAAATGTTCAATTTCTTATTTAAAACAAATTTTAAACTCCTAAGTTTATAATGCATTAATTAAGCTTTAACTAGAATAATGCTCTGAATGTAGTCATAATTTTTTAAATTTTTAAGTATTTTTCAAATAAGAACTATACTTATCTTTTGACATCTGTGCAAATTCAAATCATTAAAATAAATGAAACCAAAATGTTATTAGTTATAAGTCATTAGAAAGCAAGCATGCAAAATTTTAAATGAATTATTTTAACTTAAGAGAAAATTACTTGATTTACCTGTCTTGGATTAATATAAATTTTATATTGCAATAATACACAGAAAATTAAATGGCATATCTCAGTATTATATGAAAAATCTAGATTCACCAAAGGACAAACTAGAATATGATTAAATTCCTCAAAAAATTCCTTTCCTGTACTTAAATGCCCCTTTTAAAAGTTTTATGTGAGGAGGAAAAGTTTTATGTGGTCCAGTGGTAAGACTTCACCTTCCAATCCAGGTGTTGTGGGCTCAATCCGTGGCCAAGGAGCTAGTAGCCCACATGCCTCTCGGCCAGAAAACCAAAACATAAACAATATTGTAAAAAAATTCAATAAAGACTTGAAAAATAGTTCAAAAAAATATATGTGAATATTCAGACTTAGAGAAACAACTATGGCTGGGGGAGGGGGCGTAAGGGTGGAGGAAGGAATAGTTAGGGAGTTTAGGATTGACATATTATACACTGCTGTATTTAAAATGGACAACCAACAAGGATCTACTATATAGCACATGGAATTCTGTTTAATGTTATGTGGTAGCCTGTATGGGAGGGGAGGGAGTTTTGGGGAGAACAGATACGTGGTTTTATATATACACATATATGGCTGAGTCCTTTTGCTGTTCACCTGAAACTGTCATAACTGTCATAACATTGTTAACTGGCTATACCCCAATGCAAAATTAAAAGTTTTAAAAACCATAATAAATAAAAAGTATGGTATGTAAAAAGGAAAATAATTTTATGTGAATATTAACTTTCATGTATGAGTGAACTCCGGGAGTTGGTGATGGACAGGGAGGCCTGGCGTGCTGCAATCCATGGGGTCGCAAAGAGTTGGACACAACTGAGCGACTGAACTGAACTNATAATAATAAAAGGATAGAAATTTTGGCTTCTATTTGGTTCCTTTTAAATTTTTGGTAGAATTGTGGAAGTGTCAACCAGGAAAATGCAAAAGATGTAAACAGCCTGGATAATTTACAAAAACGCTAATTAAATAACAACTGATCAACAATTAATATTAGGTTGGTAAATCTCTATCAATTTCCAAAGAAGCATCTAAAGTAAGCTTACAATAGAAAAATACATATGAAACACCCAGATATAGTAAGCTACTGCAACTGAAAATTAGGATTTTCTGAAAATTCAAATTTGATTTATTATGAGAAGAAACATTTTTTGTAATTTTTCTAAATATTATGCTTACTAATAAATATGTTATTATTCCTCATAAATGAATTATGCACTATTAGATATAAATAAGTCTTACAGGACAGCAAATCATTTAGAAAGTTTTCCCTGTATTACTTCCCTACTTTGTTACCACTGTTACCACTCTTATTTAACAGTATATTCATTACCAATGATTTACTGACTCATAGTCCTTTGAAAAAATTTTTTTTCAAAGAAGTGGTTTTCTAGAACTTGCTGATAAAATCAATACAAACTTCATGGATTTTTAAGTACTTAAAACTAAAGGAAAAATGTTAAATGTGGAAGCTGTAACAAAATTTCTCTGAATTTTCCCCAAAGAAAGAGCATTCTTATCAGTCTTCAGAATATAAGATGCTAGAATATTTAACAAAATGTATGAGTAGCTCACTAATAACTATTTATAAAAGTTCAACTATTTAAACTTAAAATTAAAGCTTTTTGAATAGGATTTATTCATATCACAGAGCTCAGAGTACAATTTCAAATGTTCAATTTCTTATTTAAAACAAATTTTAAACTCCTAAGTTTATAATGCATTAATTAAGCTTTAACTAGAATAATGCTCTGAATGTAGTCATAATTTTTTAAATTTTTAAGTATTTTTCAAATAAGAACTATACTTATCTTTTGACATCTGTGCAAATTCAAATCATTAAAATAAATGAAACCAAAATGTTATTAGTTATAAGTCATTAGAAAGCAAGCATGCAAAATTTTAAATGAATTATTTTAACTTAAGAGAAAATTACTTGATTTACCTGTCTTGGATTAATATAAATTTTATATTGCAATAATACACAGAAAATTAAATGGCATATCTCAGTATTATATGAAAAATCTAGATTCACCAAAGGACAAACTAGAATATGATTAAATTCCTCAAAAAATTCCTTTCCTGTACTTAAATGCCCCTTTTAAAAGTTTTATGTGAGGAGGAAAAGTTTTATGTGGTCCAGTGGTAAGACTTCACCTTCCAATCCAGGTGTTGTGGGCTCAATCCGTGGCCAAGGAGCTAGTAGCCCACATGCCTCTCGGCCAGAAAACCAAAACATAAACAATATTGTAAAAAAATTCAATAAAGACTTGAAAAATAGTTCAAAAAAATATATGTGAATATTCAGACTTAGAGAAACAACTATGGCTGGGGGAGGGGGCGTAAGGGTGGAGGAAGGAATAGTTAGGGAGTTTAGGATTGACATATTATACACTGCTGTATTTAAAATGGACAACCAACAAGGATCTACTATATAGCACATGGAATTCTGTTTAATGTTATGTGGTAGCCTGTATGGGAGGGGAGGGAGTTTTGGGGAGAACAGATACGTGGTTTTATATATACACATATATGGCTGAGTCCTTTTGCTGTTCACCTGAAACTGTCATAACTGTCATAACATTGTTAACTGGCTATACCCCAATGCAAAATTAAAAGTTTTAAAAACCATAATAAATAAAAAGTATGGTATGTAAAAAGGAAAATAATTTTATGTGAATATTAACTTTCATGTATGAGTGAACTCCGGGAGTTGGTGATGGACAGGGAGGCCTGGCGTGCTGCAATCCATGGGGTCGCAAAGAGTTGGACACAACTGAGCGACTGAACTGAACTGAACTGAGTCTAGATAAGCTAATACCCACCTTATCCAATAAGGTGGATCCAAATATATTTTAAGGTGGTTCCAATATACTTTAGCTTATCCAATAAACTATTCAAAAAAATAGTTTCACTGTTTGTTAAAAATACTATTTTCAGATGAAGATAAGCTAAACAACTGTAAATATTTTGTGTATCAAAAATTCCCTTTAACTTAGTACTGAGCAGTGACCTACAAATACTAATTTTAAGCACAATTTAATCAAGAGTTTATGACTAGGCTAGTGGTTCTTGACTTCTTAAGGTTACCCTGACTACTTTGGGATTTGATGAAAAAGGCATTCATGCATCAATATATAAAAATTTTGCACACAATTTTAAGGGGTTATCCACAAGTCTGTGATAACTTTTCTGAAAATACTGATAACATCTCAGAAAATTGAGTTTCAAATGACAGGAGAAAATTAGAAAAATTGTTCATAAGAAAAATGAATTTCACTAAGCTAATATATATATAGCTTGTATATAATATATATATATATAATGACTATATAATAGTCAAACATATTACTATCAGAGATTTTAAAAACCTGTATGACTTCACAAGGAAGAATTACTTCACAACAGGCAGGGGGAAAAATACTGCTGATTGATTATAATGACAATTAGAGAAACAAAGGAGTAAGGAATCATATCTGTTGATCCTCACTTTGGATCTGACCCCATGTTAACTGTTTTCCCTGTTATCTCAATCAATCTTCACAATAAACCTAGAAGGCAGCTTGTATAACTTTTATTTTATATATGAAAACTGTGTCTTAGTGAGGTTAAGAAACTTAAAGCCACATTAGGAAACGGTGGAACTGGGATTTGAAACAGGATTTTAATAAAATGCTCTTTTCATTATTCAATGAAGCTACAAATTTGTAAAGAATTTGTAATTTGTTGGATAACACCTCTATGACAGGTAAAGTATTTTAAACCACTAACTCAGCTATTGGCCTTGAACAGCCAACTTAATCTAAAACTAAAATTTTCTCCAGCTGAGGTCTAGGAAATACTCATTCTACTCTATTCTTAAGTCTCAATGAGATTTATCCAAAATGTATTTTGTTTTTGTTTATAACTTGTTTTGTGCACCTAAACATGAATTGAGGTATATTATTATTTTATAGATTAAGTACAAAGATTTACAAAAGCTAATGGTTTGCCCGAGGCCACATACCAATAAGGGTAATGATAGGATTCAAACTCAGATTTCCAAACCAAACATGCTTTCTACCTGGGATCAGCAAGCATTAACTACTTTCACTTGCATCTAAATTAAGTGAAATCAATTTTAAATCCTTCTATTCAAGGCACTAACATAAAATGAATACAGTGTCTTTAAAATATGATTTAATTCCAAATATGAAGAAATTTCAAACAAAATGTTAAAAAGCAAGATAATAATAATCACACTGTTCTTTCCCTCCCAATATGCAAAGAACGGCACAATTCTTTATGTAAAGTCAAGGTAACTAGAGACTTCTATTTCTGGGTAGGATGTGAACACTCAAGCCAACACTTCCACCACAAACTGAAATGGATACATTGAAGAAATAACAAAAACAAACTAAAAAAACCACTATTTTTAAAACATCAGAACATTCTGGGAAGCAACAAGGCCTGGATAAAATAAAATCCAGAGAAGGAAAGTACCCTTTCTAAATCACTTGATGATTACGTACCAACCATCTTCTTTCTCTGTTGATTAGAGAAATCAGCCGAGGATTAGGTTTGGCACAACCAGTGGGACTCTTACTAAGGAAAGAGGAAATCAAGAGAGCTTTGACAGATTGCACAGCCTGGCTCAGTGGACTGGAAATTAGATGTACCCTAAAATGCAAAGCCAGTTTTCCCAAGAGACATTACTGATTTCTGGGGTAGCATAGAAGGGTGGGGGACCAAGACAAACAGGCAGAAAAAGATTACTCATAGTCTCTCAGTACTTAGGAGACAAAATTCTGCTAAAGGGAGGAGGATCTGCAACAAACTCAAAATTGGTATACTCCTCAAAACACTTAACATGCATAAAATATAAGCTCAAAATATCCAAAGGATACATACAACTTTCTGAGGAAAGGAGGCAAAGACTTGCTAGTCTAGAAGGGCCATAACCAAGAAACAGAAAACTCAGTATTGACAATAAATCACTTACCAGTCCAACCTAGCTCAATCTCTGATTAGATCAAAGTGATCATTTTTCCTCACCCTATCTGCCTGAATTGATGCTTTTGAACTGTGGTATGGGAGAAGACTTTTGAGAGACCCTTGTAATGCAAAGAGATCAAATCAGTCAATCCTAAAGGAAATCAGTCCTGAATATTCACTGGAAGGACTGATGCTGAAGCTGAAACTGCAATACCTTGGCCACCCGATGCGAAGGATTGACTCATCAGAAAATACCCATTGATGCTGGGAAAGATTGAAGGCAGGAGGAGAAGGGGACAACAGAGGAAGAGATGGTTGGATGGCATCAGTGACTCAATACAGATGAATTTGAGCAAGTTCAGGGACAGGGAAGTCTGGCATGCTGCAGTCCATGGGGTCGCAAAGAGTCAGCATGACTGAGTGACTGAACTGAATTGATCTGCTTGAAAGAGGATAGATGGGACCCTTGGTTTTGAAGATTTCTTCTGGAAGTTCTACTTCACTCTATTTATAATATCTAACATAAAATTAAAAACTTTAAGAGCCAGGAAAACAAGACCAATAATCCAAAGAAAAAACCCACAGAAACAAATCCAGAGATAATCCAAGTACTGGTGTTAGTTGACAGGAATTTAAATTAACTATGATCAGTATGTTCAATTATAGTGGAAAATGGACAAAATGGGTGAAAAAATGAATTATTTCAAAAGAGGACTACACTATGAAAACATCAAATGTACCCTATAGAACTGAAAAATCGTGTCTGAAATTGTGTGTGTGTGTGTGTGTGTGTGTGTGTGTGTGTCTGAAATTAAGAACCCATTGCACAGGATAAGAACAGACTGGATGCTGAGGAAGATGAGCAAAGCTTTCTACAAATCACCACATCAATACTATGTCCTAAACATTCAGAAAGAACTGAATGCTGGTCAGCTCTCAGCAAAACACATTTTAAAGAAGTCTAACACTACTGAGCGACTTCCCTTTCGCTTCTCACTTTCATGCACTGGAGAAGGAAATGGTAACCCACTCCAGTGTTCTTGCCTGGAGAATCCCAGGGACAGGGGAGCTTGGTGGGCTGCCGTCTATGGGGTCACACAGAGTCAGACACAACTGAAGTGATTTAGCAGCAGCAGCAGCAGCAGCAGCACATCTTTAAAGTCCCAGTGCCATCCCTGCACATTTAAGATTCAAAGTTTGCTTTTTTGCATTATCCTCCTTTATAATGAGAAATTAGTAACAGCTTTTTATTGTTTAGTCGCTGAATTGTGTCCGGCCCTTTTGCAACCCCATGAACTGTAGCCCATCTGGCTCTGCTTCCATGGGATTTCCCAGGCAAGAATACTGGAGTGGGTTGCCATTTCCTTCTCTAGGGGATCTTCCGAACCTAGGGATTGAACGCACATCTCCTGCATTGGCAGGCATATTCTTTATCACTGAGCCATCAGGGAAGCCATAACAAGTTTTTTTAGTTGTTGTTCAGTTGTGTCCAACTTTTTGTGACTCCATGGACTGCAGCATGCCAGGCTCCTCTGTCCTCTACTATCTCCCAGAGTTTGCTCCAATTCATGTCCCCTGAGTTGGTAATGCTATCTAACCACCTCACCTGTTGCCCCCTTCTCCTTCTGCCTTCAATCTTTCCCAGCATCAGGGTCTCCCTCCAACTAAAAACAAATAATCAGTGCCATTCACACTAATGGTAGTAATTTAGTTTATGAAAGAATGTTTTCCAAGTTTCAAGCCTAAAATATTTTTTAAAGTGAAACAGCAATAAATATATTCCTCTGGTCATAAAATTTTTACATGAGATCCCTTTCCCACAGCAACTGAAGTAAGATTTGAAAGAGATTAAACTTACTTCTTTATCACGATAATATGAGAGGAATTAAGGCAAAAAACTGCAAACGGAATATCTAGCATTAGAATCAGAAAACCCAACTCTACCTCAGTAAGAGTTTCTGTCCCTCCTACAACGCATTAACTTGCTACATGACATTCTCAATCTAACAGCAAATATACAAGTTTTAAGGGTTTAATATTAGAAACAATAAAAACTTTATCAGAAATATTATGTACTTATTTATTAGGAAGTGAGAACTTGATAATTTTTCAAATACAGGGATACTGATTTTTTGTTTTTATAAAAGTAAAACAGAAGCAAAAGCAATGTATCAACTCTCATTTGTCCAACTGAAACTTAGTATAAAATCTGATTAAAATATACTGTTTTCTTGCATCTTTATTTCCTTTATGGCCTCCTTCCTTTACTGTGAGTTTGTATTTTCAAGAAATATAAATTTGTTTAACTATTAGGGAAAAAAATAACGGGAAAGTTAAATCTGCCAAAAGACTGAAGTATTGCAAAAGCTGATATTAAATGCTTGAGCATTACTACCATTTATAAATCAACTGGATAAACTTAGGTAAATTATTATATAATACTCTATGGACCTGAATTTCCCATCATGTGAAATAATGATCTTTTTTAAGTTCCTTTAAAACCTCTAAAATAGCCCTGACTTCCCAATTAAAATTGAACTATAGAAAAGCATAAAAAAATTACTGATTTGTATCCTTATCAAAGAGTGAAAAAAAAAGTATGAGATCTGGAGCTTTAAGCCTAGGGTTCTAACTATGGCCTAACTTTGTAGACAGTGGGATCTCAGTTTGATCTGAGCTTCAGTTTTCTCATCCTTATAATAAGAATAATATGAATGTCTACTCTTGGAATTTGGGGAAGACTGAATGACACAGTACAAGTAAACTGATTAACTCAATCTCTGGTGTACAGTGAACATTCAATAATTAGTTATTAGATGTTACCACAATATTTACCACATAGGATTATTATAAAGATTAAGAGAGAACATATGGGTTTTGAATATATATGTGTATCAAAATATTGTATCAGTGCTATATACCTTAAACTTACATAGTGTTACGTGTCAACTGTGTGTGCATGTGCGCTAAGCTGTTTCAACTGTGTCCGACTCCTTGCAACCCTATGAATTGTAGCCCACCAGGCTCCTCTGTCTATGGGATTCTCCAGGCAAGAACACTAGAGTGAGTGGGTTGCCATGCCCTCCTTCAGGGGATCTTCCCAACCCAGGGATCAAACCCACATCTCCTATGCCTCATGTGTTGCAGGCGGATTCTTTACAGCTGAGCCACTGGGGTGATAAAGCTGGGCGGGGGGTGGGGCGGGGGGAGACTGCATGGGGTAGATCTTACATTAAATGTTCTCATCACACCTATACATACAAAAAAAGAGGGAGGAAAGGAGTGAATTACTAGAGGATGGTTAGGTTTATGGCATCGTTTATAATGATGGTATCACAGGTGCGTACTTATTTTGAACATATGAATACCCTAATAATTATGTTCTATTTAGAGAAATAAAGCAATTGGATAGCATTCTTTTCTTAAAAAAGTTAGCACTGATTTTCCTAAACCTTCAGTCTATAATAATCTCTTAAGATTACATTTAGTTCATCAGCTCTTGTTTATCAGAAACTTTTCAAGATCCCCTCCTTCTCTAAAATTTTGTCATGATGCTTTTAAGTTTGTTTTGCTTTCATTATCTGCAACATGTTAGAATCATCTTTCTAATTCTTCATCTAGATGTTCACCACAATTATCATCTTATGATTCAGAGTAAGTGAATACAATTGCTCAAATCCCAAACACAGAATAAATTAGAGTTCTAAAAGTTCTAGGTAACTTTCAATATTGGTGTTATAACTAAGTAAACTCCAAGTTCCTCACACACACAAATATTTGCAGCTTTCTGGTTATGATTCTCCCAGGCTCACTTTCTCTTGAATTTCTTTAAATCCTACAAGGCTGCATTCTCACTTAAAACCCTCGATTCCTGACCTCTCCCATTTGGATTTTCTACTCCTACTATACCCCAACCAAAGTAACTCACTATTATTGAATAACTAAATTTGAAGTTGAGAGAAAAGACATTTAGAAGTAAATCTAAGCACATTACAACTTAAAGTAAAAGAAATAAAGTTTGATTAAAAAAAAAAAAAAAAGACTTGTATCTCACCTAAGTTTCAAAACTAAATAGCAATTATCTAAAAAAAAAAAAAAAACCTCAGAGAAGCCAAAAAAGTAAAAGAAAAACTAGGACCAAAAAACTAAAGACAGAAAGCAACAACAAAATTCAGTAAAGCAATTATCTTTCAATTAAAAAAATAAATGCTTTTAAAATTTTTAAAGTAAAGAAAATACTAAAATGTCAATCTTTAGATTGGAAATAAAAGTCAATATTGAGAACTTCTTTACTTAGAGCTTGAAAATAAGGATATTTTTGTTGACTTACACAGCTCAGTTTTCAAAGGATTATAGATTTTCAGGACTGGAGAGTACCTAGAGAGATCAGTCAGCCTTTCCTCTCCTGAGATTAAAAGAAAAATAAAGCAGGGGGTAAGGTGGTGAAACTTCAGGCTCAGAGAGGTTTTAAGTGACTCAAAGTTGCTCAGCTTCAAACAGTGATTTACTATCTTTTGTACTTTATCACACTGCCCCTGCAGGAAAAAAACGTCTGTTATTTACTCTAGAAGACAAAACGTTTTCATTTTCTTAGGAATCTTGTTTTGAATAGTGAGGACTATGTCTTCTGAAATGTTATAATCTTAATACTCGAGAATTTCAAAAGCCAAAAGGTACGTTCATTCAGTAAACATTTATTGAACATAAAACAGATGAGAGGCACTGTGAGAGGCACTGGAGATATAGTGGTTAGAAAGACAGACCCTGGGAAGAATAATAATAAAGTGATTTGAATAGCAACAGTCATTAACTAAGCAACTTGCTCTTATTTTTAAAACAATACTGCAAGGAAGAGATTAACCTCATCTTAGAGAGATAAAAACTGAGGTTTAGAGAGTGAACTGATCAATGTTCAGAGTTAAGTGCCACTTTCCAAACCAGTTCTTTCCAGCATCAAAGTGCAGGTCCCAGCTACCACATGTTGCAGCCTATTTCCCTATTCCTAAAGAAATGATTCCCTGATATAGGTCTAAATACAGAAGAGTATAAAGAGAATGGAAATATACACTATGTACAACAAATTCATATTCAGAACACTTTTAGAAAGCCATGCAATTTTATTCCTTATAGGTAAGAGGTTAAAGCACTAAAAAAAAAGGTACAACAACTCACAAGATTAAGAAGTCAGTATATAAACATTCTAAAACTTAGAGTTCTTCAATCAGAAAGGACAATGGCTGAGCATACATATAAACAAAGTCCATAAAATCACTAAAGTTTGGATATTATATATGTTCATCATATATATATATATATATATATGCAAAATCTCAAAAGACTGAAACTAATAGTTACTTTAGGATGGAAAACAAAAAACACTGTAACTATGTACAGTAAAATTATGAAACTTTTTTCTCAATAAATGAGCCACGCTAAAAGCAAAAAAGCCAAAAAGAGGTCACTTACTTAGACATAAATTTTCAAAACTACAATACTATAATTAGGGCACAACCAAGAAGCAAAGTATAAACGAAAGTATTAACAAAAATAAGCTTTGCAAAGTAAATGTCATAAAATCTATTTAATGAAGCTGAAACATTGTACCTGCTTGTAAGCTCCTCAGACTCACATTAAGAACTACCAAAAGGCTGAGGTTTCCTTTTTATTGTCTTCCAAGCATTTATCACTATTTGTAATTACCTCATTGCCTTTTTGTCTATTTTTTAAGTCCACAAGAGTAAACACATAACCTCTTAACATCATCTAAAGCAATACCAAGCCCACAGTGTGGCTTTAGAAATAATTAATTGAATTAATGAAAAAGTAACTTCCAGAGAATGGTGTATTAACAGCTTAAAGTGCTTAGCCCCTCAGTTATGTCTGACTCTTTGAGGACCCATGGACTGTAGTCCCCCAGGCTCCTCCATCCATGGGATTATCCAGGCAAGAATATTGGAGTGGGTTGCCATTTCCTTCTCCAACAGCTTAAACTAATGGCAGCTAAAATCACCAATTTCATAAGACAGATATGTTCATACTCTAAGAACACCAATGTTATTCAGTAAGTCATTTCTTACTTTCTATTAAAACAAATAAATATTATATAATAGAATGTAAAATTCAAATGAGTGTCTGAGATATAACATAAGACTTCAAAAATATTTTGTTATTGCAGGTGACTACTTCATATTTCTAAGACATATATTTATTGTCTTTTGTTATTAGAGCTACTTCATGAAAAACATAACAAGTACTTATAAACTTGAACTATTTCTGTGCTCACCTAGCCAGTTCTCCAAACAGACTACATGCTCTTTCAATATAGCATTAATATAAATCTTTCAATCCCAAGCACAGTACTTATTTGTCAAAAATGCTTTTAGGACATTCAGACTTTCATTTTCAGCAAAAATGCAGCAATAACCACCAGATTTACCCTCTGGCCTAAGACTACCAAAACAAACAAACCAACAAAAACCCAAAAAGCAAGACTATTGATGTCAGAGAGCTTCCAGGCCACAGTAAATGGAAGGACAGCCTAGACAAAGCCTGGCAACTCTGAGTTAAGGAGACAGTTGAGAATTTGAGAAACCAAGGCAACTTGAAGCCAGAGAACAGAGTACCAAAGAGGAAAGTATTTTAAGAACTCTGAAGATTTGCATGAAGATAGTCCACACTGAATATTAAGGTGACTGCTGAGCAGTACATGCTGGTAAGGGAACTACTAAAGGTAGAGCAAAGAACTACTAGAAAGGATAAGAGGTAAGAATGTCCAAAGATCCAGCACAAAGATCTGACAGATACAGCACAAAGCCTCTTTCCATCAGCCAGACTAGAGAACACCACAATTAACAAGCTACTGATTAGAATAACCAGAAAGATCTTGCCTTACCAGTGTTTAGCCCTAGATCAAATACTGCTATGGATACTCAAGAAGTTAAGCACCCTCTTAGGTATATACCCAAAAGAACTGGAAAAAAGTATCAAACAAATACATGTACAACCATGTCCATAATAGTAGCACTATTGGGCAGAAAAACCTGAATGTCCATCAATGGATGAATGCATAAACAAATTATGATGGTGTGTACATGGGCTTCCTTCCCTGGTAGCTCAGCTGGTAAAGAATCTGCCTGCAATGCGGAGACTTGGGTTTGATCCCTGGGTTGGGAAAATACCCTGGAGGAGGGCATGGCAACCCACTCCAGTACTCTTGCCTGGAAAGTCCAATGGACAGAGAAGCCTGGCAAGCTACAGTCCATGGGGTTGCAAAGACACAGAAACTAAGCACAGCATGGTGTACATGGTGTACATAAAGGAATATTATTCAATCATAAAAAAGAATGAAGACTTGAGACCTATTACAACACAGGTGAACCTTAAAAACATTACACCAAGTGAAAGAAGACAGATACAAAGGGTCATATACTATATGATTTCACTTATATGAAATAATCAGAATAAATAAATCCATAGAGACAGAATACACATTGTCTGTGGACAGTGGGGGTAGCCACACTACAAGGCATCTGGGATCTTAGTTCCCTGATCAGGAATTGAACCCATTTCCCTCCAGTGGAAGCATGAAGCCCTGATCACTGGACACGAGGGAATTACTGTGTTAGCTGGAGGGGAAAAGATAATGAGGAGAAAATGCTCAATGGGTAAAGGATTTTACTTTGGAGTGGTGAAAATATTTTGGAACTAGACAGAGGTGATAGTTGCACAACACTGTGAATGTACAAAATGCCACTGAATTATTCATTTTATTTTTTGGGGGGGAGAGGAGGGGGGAGCCACACTACAAGGCATGTGGGATCTTAGTTCCCTGATCAGGAATTGAACCCATTTCCCTGCAGTGGAAGCATGAAGCCCTAACCACTGGACACCAGGGAATTACTGGAAGTGCAAAGTCTTAACCATTAGACCATTAGAACAGTCTCTAAACTGTTTACTTTATAATGGTTAATTTTTGTTATGTGAATTTCACTTTGATAAAATATTATTTTAAAAATTTAAGAAGGCTGAAAATGGAAACCAAGAATTGACTGGGAGAAAAGAAAACAAATAGTAAAATGAAAGACTTAAATTTAGCCAAATTGATAATTACAATAAATGTATATGGTGCAAAATTTCTAATTAAAAGACAGAGTGTCAGACTGAATAAAAACTGGAAAAAAAAAAAAAGCAAGACTTAACAGTGCCTATGAGAAACAAATTTTAAATAATCGCACAACTAAGTTAAAAGTAAAAGAAAGAAAAAGATATGCCATGCTAACATTAATCAAAAAAAAAAGATGGAATGACAATACTAAAACTAGAAAAAGGTATATCTCAGAGAAAAAATAAAGAAGGTCAATGTCATAATGATAAAGGAGGTCAATTCACGGAGTAGACACAGAAATCTGAAACTTATGTACCTAATTACAATGTCAAAATAAATTTTAAAAATGATAAGAATAAATAGACAAATCTACAGTTACATAATTACAGTCATAGAGTTTAATATCCTTGTCTTGATAACTAATAGTATTAGGCAGAAATTCAGCAAGACTATAGAAGATCTGACATTATTAACCAACTTAATCTAATTGAATTAAAACATACCACGCCACCCAAAGGAAGATGTAAACACATTATTTTCAAGTGCACAAGGATCATTTACCTAGAAAGTTCATATTCTGGGTAATAAAATAAATCTTAAAAAATGTAAAAGGATTCAAAACGTACAAGGTATCTAACCACAGTGAAATTAAAAATTGGCAACAGAAAGCTCTCTATAAAAGTCCCCCAAGTATCTGGAAGCCAAATAAAATACTTCTAAATAACACATTGGTTGTACAAAAAAAAAACAGAGAAATATGAAAGTAAAAGAAATTGAATGAAAATTCAAACACAACATACCAAATGTGGGCAATACAGCTAAAGCAGTACTCAGGAAGAAAATTTTTAACATTAAATATCAAAAGGTCTCAAATGAATGATCTTTGATTCCAACTTTAAAAAAAACTAGCAAAACAGAGTAAGAAGAAGAAAGAATAAAAATTAGGTGGGACCTATGAGATATTAAACATTAACTTGATAAAATCAAAAGTTGATCTCTGAAATTAACAAAACTAATAAACCATTAGCCAGATTGGTCAGGAAAAAGAGAGAACAAGGAATAAATTAATAATTTTAGGAATTAAGCAGTTGTATTACTAGAGATTTTATAAGTAAAAGAATAATGAATATTATGAATTGTATGAAAATTCAACAACTTAAATAGAACAGACAAATCCCTTGAAAACCAGAAACTATGAGGCTCAATGAAGATAAAGTAGGTAACCTGAAAAGTTCCATATATATTAAATAAACTGAATTTGTAGCTTAAATAATTCCAACAAAGAAAATTACAGGTCCAGAGGGCTTCACTGGTGAATTTTCCTAAAACTTAAGAAAGAAAAAATGCATATTCTGCACAAACTCTTTCAGAAAACTGAAAAGGAGAGAACACTTTACAACTCATTTTGTGAACTATCACTACCCTACTGCCAAAATCAGATATTATGAGAAAAGAAGACTACAGAAAAATATCCCTCATGAACAGAGGACTTCTAAAACAAACTTGAAGTCTAAAAATTCAATCAATTCCACATATTTCTAAACTAAAAATAAAAAAACTATATAACCACTCTAAAGAAGCAGAAAAGGTATCTGAAAAAATCCAGTATCTATTCCTGATGTAAACTCTCCACAAAGCAGTAGAATAAAACTTCCTCATATGACAAAGAACATCTACAAAATCCCATAATATGATATGGAATGATAAAAATGTGAATACATTCCCCCTAATATCAGGAGTAAGACAAGGACATCTATTCTCATTACTTTTTTTCTTTTTTTAAAATTTTTTTGGCTCTGCTGGATCTTTGTTGCTTCACGGAGACTTTGTCTAGTTGTACCAAGTGGGGGCTACTCTTTGTTGTGGTGAGAGGGCTTCTCATTGCAGAGGATTCTCTTGTTGAAAAGCACAGGCTCTAGGCATGGGGGCTTCAGTAGCTGCAGCATGTGAGCTCTAGGGCATAGGCTCAGTAGTTGTGGCACACGAGCTTAGCTGCTGCATGGCATGTAGAACCTTCTTGGACCAGGGATCGAACCTGTGCCCCTGCACTGGCAGGCAGATTCCTATCCACTGTGCCACCAGAGAAGTCCCTGTTCTCTCACTACTTCAGTCAAAGATTTTCTGGAGATTCTAGTCAGTGCATTTAGAAATAAAGAAATTAAATCCAAACCAAGGAGAAGAAGTAGTAAAAATAAGAGCAAAAAATAAACAATGAAATTAAAAACAGAAAAACAGAAAAAAATCAGGCCTTAAAGGAGTCCACTTACATCACTCCTATTCAACATTTTACTGGAAATTCTACCCAATGAAAAAAAGAGAAAAAGAAATAAAAGGCATACAGATTAGAAAACAAGAAATAAAACAACATGGTTGTCTATGTAGAAAATCCCATAGAATCTATAAAAATATTCCTGAAATACAGTAAGGTCATAGGACACAATGCCAATATACAAAAATCAACTGCATTTTTTATGTACTGGCAACTGGAAATCAAAATTTTTTAAATACCATTAATAGCATCTAAAACAAAGAAACATATACACATAAAGCTAATAAAATATGTGCAGTATTCTACACAAAAAATTAGAAAATACTGATGAAAAAGAAATCAAAGATCTAAATAAATGAAGACTAACAAGTCTTCAAAATCATAACACATTCATGATTTTGAAGGCTTGTAAAGGATGTCAAATTTCTCCAAATTGATTTATAATTTCAAACCAATCAAACTGTAACTTTTAAAAGATAAGCTGATTCTAAAATCTGTGTGGAAAATGAAAATAGAATAGCTAAAACAATCTTGAAACAGAAGAACGAAGTTTACAAGACTTGTCCTACCTGATTTCAACATTTATAGTAAAGCCATAAGGCACTAAACTACACACACACACGTTGTTTATAATACTTTATAGTTTTATGGTAGTAGTACAGTACTATAGCGGGGCTTCCCTGGTAGCTCCATGGTAAAGGATCTGCCTGAGAGTACAGGAAACTTGGGTTCAATCCTTGGGTTGGGAAGATAGAGGGAAATAGCAATCCACTCCAGTATTCTTGCCTGGGAAATCCCATGGACAAAGGAGCCTGACGTTCTACAGTCCATGGGGTTGCAAGAGTCAGACATGACTTAGTAACTAAACAACAACTAGTACTATAGCAAATACATATACTATAAAGCTATAAATTATTACAATGAGACCACACGGTATTAAAATCAAGATAGATACATAAAAATCAATAGAACAGAGTCCAGAAATAGATCCACATAAATATGGTTAACTGGCTTTTGATAATATACAATGGCCATTTACAGGAAAAGGATACTTTTTTCAACAAATCATCCTGGAAAACTTGAAGTCATATGTAAAAAATGAATTATGACCTGTATCTCACACCCATACAAATATGGATTCAAAATGGGTCATAAAATACAGAAAAGATCATAGGAGAAAAATGTGACCCTAATTTAGGCAAAGAATTCTTAGGTATGATGACAAACACACAATTTTTAAAAAAATTAATATACTGGACTTAATCAAAATAAAAAACTTTTGCTCTGCCAAAGACATTAAGAGAATGAAAAAACAATTACAGATTGGAAAAATATATTTGCAAGTTAAATATCTCACAAAGGATGTCCTTCAATTGGCAAATTGATAAACAAATTGTAATATATCCATACAAGAGAATGCTACTCAGATTTCTACGTATCGGTTCTGTTCTATTGATTTCTATGGGTCCATCCTGAGTTTAATACCATGTGGTCTTATTTATAATACTTTATAGCTTACTTTTTCTTATTTTGTAAGACGAAAAGGGCAAATAAAATGATAAATAAAAGGTTAAAAATCCCTCCTTTAAATCCCACCCCCATCTGACAAAGCATCCCATTTTTCAAAAGGGCCTCTTACCCTTCATATATGCAAGAAGGGTCCCTCTCTCCAATTATGTAACAGCTTATACCCATGAAAGGGAAACAGTTTTTTAACCACTAATCATTATTTGTTTATGCCTACTGGATAGCAGAGTCCATATAAAATTAAATCATAAACATATATACAAGAAAGACTTCAGAGGTAATAATACAAAGTTGAATGAAATATACTTTCTCAAACTACAGACTGAAATAACCTAAAAAAGTCAATCTACCTTGTCTCAAATAAGAAAGAATTCAATGAAAGCATCCAAAATATGATCTTGTTACTAAGAATGCATGGAAAAGAGTAGGAAGTTTCTTTTGTTTTCTAAATCCTACACTGTGCACACATTACAATATCCTTTTATTCATTAAAAAATAAATAAAAATAACTGTCTCAAAGGTTTCTATAGCAATAATACTCTTTAATTCCTTGGGTTAAATAACAGCAACCAACCAAGCAAGGAAGTTACAGCAGTCATGTAAGCATTGGAAATGCCCAAAGAGTAGGAGGGAGTAAGGGGATCTAACTACAAGAGCTATAAATTCAACTGTGGATACAGGAAAAATCAGATTCTTTTTCTTTTAATCTATGGTAGGAAGATGATCTGGTGAGTACTATATGGGGGGAAAAAAGAAATATTCTTGGAATATAAAAAATTAAATATTACAATAGCAATTCTATTACAAGGCAGCATCTACTTCCTATCAATAAAATGTACTAGTTAAAAACCTTTTCCAGTAGAATATACATCTTATTTTCTAAGACAAAAAAGGACAAATAAAATTTGCTTTTCTATATCTCTTATGATTATTTGATGACAAAATGAAATGTAGCCACACAAAACTATTCGTTCACTTCCAATGTATTTCATTTTTATACATATAACTACCATAACTTTTTAAAGCTTTATAACCAAAACATGTAACATTCAATCTGTACTAATTTGCCATACCTCTACACACATCTTGGAAATTTTTTTATTATAAGCAGTCAAAATTATAGTCTTTAGATCATCTGTTCGCCTTCCCTGGTGGCTCAGTCAGTAAAGAATCCATCTGTACTTCAAGAGACCTGGGTTTGATTCCTAGGTCAGGAAGATTCCCTGGAGAAAGAATGGCTACCTACTCCAGTATTCTTGCCTGGAAAATCCCACAGACAGAGGAGCCTGGAGGGTTACAGTGCATGGGGTCGCAAGAGTCGGACACAACTTAGCAACTAAACCACTACCACCATCAGATCATTTTTTTCAGATTATTAGATTACTATTTCATCACAGGAAACTTGTGAAATAACAGCAACAAAAACTCTTTAAATAAAAAAAGAAAATCAAAATTTCCACAATTTTAACAAATAAAAACAAGCATTGTACCATTTTTCTCTGAGTTACTATCTTATAGATCAGTAATAATGCTATTAATCAATATTTATTAGACTTACTTTGACCTACTTAGCTAAAACCTTTACAAACACTATTTCATCCTTACAACAGGAATAGGAATTCAGTAGGGAGGTAAATATTGCCATTTTACAGATATGTCAACTAGAGTTTAAAGAAGTTAGGAAACACATTCTAAGTGGTCACAGAGATAAGTGGCAGACCTTAATACAAATTTTCAATTACCACCATCAATGGATATATAGATAAGGCTGTACTCTATTTTAACGTAATGTCTTACATCATAAAAATTACATTTATTTTTAGACAGCTATTGAATATAACAGTATATGATCAATCACTTCTCTACTGGATCAAATTATTTTTGTATATTATTCAGAACAGTGACTCATTCAATACAAAAAATAAAAACTAGATAGTGCAAGATCTCGCTTGTCTACTTCTAAATTTAAATTAAAATATATAATTCAACTTACTCTTTTACTGAGGCAAATAACTGGCCACATACTGCAACCTAAAGTGCAGCAGCAACAAAGGCAGCCACAAAGTAGCCAACGTACATTAACTGGAAGATTCTTCTTAAGACAACTGTTAACTCTGTTGATGCTGGCTTTAAATTCTTCAGGAGCTACCTAAAGAAAAATTTTAAGAAATAACAATACTGAAATATTAATGTCAATAAACATGTCTCTCTAACATAAATTTTTTTCTAATTTGTTAGGAAAAGACTATTTTTGAGGTATATAAATAATGTCTAAATAATTGACACTCACTTTTCCAGTTAATGAAGAGGGGAATTCTGATTCAAATTTGTTGCTCAGTCCAAATCTATTTTTTTAAAAAAAGAAAAATATGTTATTATGTCACTGTTGCAAAAAATAGACCGTTTAACTTAATAAAAGATCAAGTAAACAAGAGCACAACTGTATAACTTTATACACAGAATAACAACGGAAGCTTAAGACATTATAATTAGCAATTTATAAAATACAAAAAACAATTCTGCAGCTGAATCAAAACTTTTATACAAGAGGTTAAGAATATATATAGACATCACTTTTCTTGGAGTTCTCTTTGTGAGACAAATATTAATGAAACAGAAAACAACACAACTGTCCAATTTTGTCAAAATTACTAAGATTCTTCCAATTAAGTAACAGAAAGCTAAAATTTCTGCTATTAATTACTCTTTAGGTCAAGAGCATTTTGTTAATACTCAACAAAATAGTGACTTGTCTAAGAATGCAAATAACATTTTCTAAGACCAGCATATTTACACTGCTATTATACCTAGAGAATGTTAAAAATATCTGGAACAACATGCCTACTTTAACTTTCAAATACTAAGACATTTGCTATACACATTTCCAAAGAAATGAAACCAAGGTAGTACATTTTAACATCTTTAAGCTTTTAAATGTTTGCACAGATCATGTAGATTGACTGGGAACGTGACTATTTCTTTGCATAAGTTAACAGGAAAGAAAAAAAACACTCATAGACACATTGGTAACAGCAGATTGCACCCTGGAAATAAAATTGAGGTGTTTATATATGGTAATTTTTTACTGGATTCTGGAGCCAAATCTTTTTTCTAGTTTTATTGAGAGTTACCTGGCATATAAAACTGTATTAGTTTAAGATATACAACCAAATGATTTGACACATGCATACACTGTGAAATGATTACCACAGTAAGTTCACTAGTTCATATCCATCACCTCATGTATTTTTTTTTCTCTTGTGAAGAAAATACTTAAAATACACTGTCTTAGCAGCAGTCGTGAATACACAAGACTGCATCTTAAATAGTTGGCACTGATAAGAGGGATCCCCTGGGATATTCTGTATGAAAGAGCTGGCCAGGGTTTCTGACTCAACCATCAGTGAAGCCACAGAGAGAAATTAAGTAGGTAGTCTGTCTTAAGGGAGTAAGGGGTGGTGGAGACTGGCCAGGTATTGTGTGAATGTATGAGTCAGATCCAGCTGACTACTGTCACACCAGAATGCAGGCCTAACACTGACAGTCTGTATGACTCTCTTCTTCTAGGAGGAGCTAGAAAACTGGACCTCTATGCAAAATTTTCCACCTTTAAAATAATGTGCAAGTCAATCACAGCACTTGGGTCAGGTTGTCATTTGCATCATGACCTAGACTTCTCCACAACATCTAGTGGTGGCATCAGAGACCATCCTGTCATCATCTTAAAGTACTTTCAAAAAGTATTTAATAGTAGCATTGAAATAACATCAATATGTCTTTATAAACAATGGATACTATTTATGGGAAAAACTACAATACAATTACCTAGGTCCAAGACAAAGTTCTCTTCACACTAAACATGAACCATTACTATTTAATATAACTCTGGTATTGGTGATATTCTCTTTCCAAGACTCTGGGTTAAACCTATTTTTTAATATGAGGGTCTCAGGACAGTGTGTTCTACCTGAGATTGCCCATATAGATAATTCACCTCCAACTGCAAGGGTCCTAGCACAAGGAAAAGGTATACAGTGCTTGCTGATAGTTCTGAGGTCTCTAGATAATGGACTTCCTTTTCATCTATTTCTCTTAGAGGAGATACAATTCAACAAATATTTACTGAGTATTGGCTTCTAAATTATACATTTCCATCTCTTGTGTCATCTCCTTTTATCTGATGACTTTCTCCTTCAATCAATAGGTTTCATTTCAATCATGTTTATTATTGTAATTAACCATCTCCTTCCAACTGGTTTTGAAATTTTTTCGGAAAAGCAACAACTAGATACCTCCAAGTCTTCTAAAGATAAGTGTCTTCCCCTACCATCTTCAGCCATTAATATTTAATATATTTAAATATTTTAAACAGATTATTTTATCAAATACCAATAGTTTGCCAGGTAATATGCTATATTGGAGGGAGCAGTCCAGCATGAGTATAAACATCAATTTCCTTTCTTTCCTTTCTTTCTCAAGCCCTACAATAGGGCTGAGTGGCTGGATGTTGATGCTTTATCCAGGGAGCCCTACCAACTAATTGCCCTGCTATTCCTGTAAGTCAAGGTTCCTTTTAAGTCAGGCTAACAGTTATTCTTCTGAGTAAGAACTAGCAGTTACAACGACTTTCTTTAGGCACTCCCCTCTTCAGTCATACTTTTGATGTGTCTAAGAACAGATAATAACCCTTCTTCTTTCTTCATCTCGCCCATAAAAGTATGACGTATTCACAATAGATGGGACTGCTTAGCTCTGCCACCAGCCTTTAACTTGGTGCCAATGATTTTTCCTCACTTATGGTTTCCCACCTTCTGAACAAGAATACCTATAAAGAGTGTCAAAAAGATACTGCTGTTTAAGAGCTTGGAGCTTCCCCAGCCCACAGGAGTGAATCCCAACAGCAATTTGCTTTCCTTCTGCTGCTGCTGCTGGGGCTAAGTCACTTCAGTCGTGTCCGACTCTGCGACCCCATAGACAGCAGCCCACCAGGCTCCGCCGTCCCTGGGATTCTCCAGGCAAGAATACTGGAGCGGGTTGCCATTTCCTTCTCCAATGCATGAAAGTGAAGTCGCTCAGTCGTATCCGACCCTCAGCAACCCCATGGACTGCAGCCTACCAGGCTCCTCCACCCATGGGATTTTCCAGGCAAGAGTACTGGAGAGGGGTGCCATTGCCTTCTTCTTAAAAAGACATTTAGATCTGAATCAAGTACTTCGTGATTACAGGCAGATCGAGCCATGATGACCAGGTACCCTTTCCATTTGTACTCTGCTATATTTAAACATTTGGTGTCACGACCTCTTTGCTCTCTTAAACCCTTGAGGACTTCACTGAACTTAAGTTTACGCGATTTATATTTATCACTATTTTGGATTATACATTAGAACTGAAACCCCTAAAACATTTAAAATATTTTTTCATGAATGAGTCCACTGTATGCTAATGAAAATGTTTTTATAACAAATATTTCTCAAAGCAAAAAACATTAATTTAGTGAGATCTTCACACATCTCTTTAATGGCCAACAAAGGGAGACAGCTGAATTTTCACCTCTCTTTCTGCGTTCAGTCAGCAGTAACACACTCTTTTGTGTGCATGAGAGCTTATTCGTATCTGACTCTTTGCAGCCCCATGGACAGCAGCCCACCAGGCTCTTCTGTCCACAGAAATTTTACAGGCAAGAATACTGAAGTGGGTTGCTATTTCCTACTGCAGGGGATCTTCCCAACTCAGAGATGGAACTCATGTCTTCTGCATTGGGAGATGGCTTCTTTACCACTTGAGCCACTAGGTAATCCCCCATGCTCTTTTGGTTAATGTTTATAAAGAAAATTGAGTTTCACCAGATAGGTAGCTGAAAAATTGTGTGTACTCTTTGCTATTATAACAACACTTGATAAGTGGTAGCTTATTAAGAATTTTTTGCAAGGCGGAAAAAAATTTTATCAATGAACTTTTAATACTTTGTTAAATTAAAATCCACTGTATATCTTTTTCAGTTCAGTTCAGTTCAGTCGATCAGTCGTGTCCGAATCTTTGCAACCCCATGAATCGCAGCACGCCAGGCCTCCCTGTCCATCACCAATCTTTTTTTTAACTAGCTTTTTCTTTTTTTTAATCCATACCTGATTCTATAAGTTCATATATCTATACCTTGGAAAACACTGGTAGATTGAGTGATGTAGATTTCCAAACGTTGATACACGTCATTGTGTGATATCAGAATTATTACACTATAACTACCAATCTCATCAAAAGTTTTGGGACGTTGTCAAGCTCACAGTGGCAGATATAAGTTTTCTAAAAATTCTAATTTTCATCTGAAAGCTGGAATTATTCACAACTAATGCTATCAGCTGTTCTACCTAAAGTAAGTCTTGCTTTACTTTAGAAAATAGGCTGAATAATAAGCAGTATATAAATAAAAGAAAATGATTGCTTTCATTTAAGCTATCATTAACATCTTAAAAATTAACTTCGAAATCTATTACTTTAATAGATGACTTTTTTCTAGCTTTGAATGTTGCTGTTGGAGACAGGCAGTAGCTGTGGATTTTAACAAGTATCCTTCGTAGCCATAAGCAATAAAAGAAGAAGGAAAAATGCAGGGAAAAGTTGGAAAAGGTGTACAAGGAAAGAGAGAAGAAACAAAGAAGAAAGTGAAGACTGACAAAGTGTTACCAAAAATTGTCTTAATTACTATTCAATACTTACTACCTATCAGTCCATTAGATGTTTGAAAGAAAATGTAGACATGTGCTACATCTAGGTGGTGATGGAATTCCCATTGAGCTATTTCAAATCCTTAAAAATGATATTGTTAAAGTGCTCCACTCAATATTCCAGCAAAATTGGAAAACTCAGCAGTAGCCACAGGACTGGAAAAGGTCAGTTTTCATTCTAATTGCAAAGAATGGCAATGCCAAAGAATGTTCAAACTACTGCACAACTGTACTCATCTCACATGCAAGCAACATAATGCTCAAAATCCTCCAAGCCAGGCTTCAACAACAGTACATGAACCATGAACTTCCAGATGTTCAAGCTGGTTTTAGAAAAGGCAGAGGAACCAGAGATCAAATTGCCAATATCCAATGGATCATCAAAAAAGCAAGAGAGTTCCAGAAAAACATCTATTTCTGCTTTATTGACTATGCCAAAGCCTTTGACTGTGTGNGTTGGTGATGGACAGGGAGGCCTGGCGTGCTGGGATTCATGGAGTCGCAAAGAGTTGGACAGGACTGAGTGACTGAATTGAACTGAAGGAAATATACACACAATTAACATGTTTAGATTTCAAGATAATTCTACTAGTTTAAAGTGTATTTCAGAGCATACTTTAAGGATTTTTAAAGTATATTTAAATATATGTTAAATAAATTGTAAAGAATTTGAAAATTAAATAGAAAAAAAATCCTATTTCCACAACAATAGAATCTCTGAATCTGAGAGCTAAAAGGGACCACGACCATCATTTGGTCCACATATTTAATTTTACAGATGAACAAACTGATGCATAGAATGCAAATAACTTGGGTATCATAGCTAATTAACATGTAAGATCTAGGCTAGAGCCTTATTCTCCTGAACCCAAGCCTGGTAATCTCTACTACTGGACAATGCCTCTAATAACTTTCTCTGTAAGCAGAAAACATTTATCTCCTTGAACTAGAAACTCTAAATTGCGAAAATATTTGAGAACTGGAGGGAAAAAAACTTTTTCCATCAAACAGAAATTATAAAATTAAAAACAACACATGGGACTTCCCTGGTGTTCCGGTGGCTAAGACTCTATGCTCCCAATGTAGGGGGCCTGAGGTTCAATATCTGGTCAGGGAACTAGATCCCTCATGTAGCAACTAAGAGTTTAAATGCTGCAACTATAAGATTCTGCATGCTGCAGCTAAATATCCCACAAGCTACAACACCCAGCATAGTCAAATAAATTTTAAAATGCTGATAAACTACAAGAATGCATTAAAAAGTAACACACAATAAATGCTAACATTATCACATGGATCTAGGGGAAAAAATCTGGTTTTGAGCTTTTCACATTTGTATCTAAAATCTCTACAATTTGGGAATATGGCATTGTAACAGGTATGATATCATAAGGGAAATGGATTGCCGGTCTAGGTCCGATGCAGAAGGCTTGGGACTGATGAGTGGGGATGATCTGGAGGGATGGTGTGGGGAGGGAGGGGGTCCGGATTGGGAACTCAGGTATACTTATGGCTGATTTACGTCAATGTATGGCAAAATGAGTACAGTATTGTAAAGCAAAACAAACTAAAAAAATAAAAATTAATAATAAATAAATAAATAAATTAGAGCATGGTCGTTACACACCAAAAAAAATAAATAAAATAAAATAAAATAAAATCTCTACATAGGTAGGATTTTCCTGTAACTATTTCTGTTGATGAATTATATAGAGAACACTTGAGTTTGCTGCTCTGGTTCAATAAAAGCAATTAAGCAAACAAGACGCTGGAGCATGATTGCCTGGACTGAAATCTTGACACTGCCTTTTCTAGATGTGTCACTTTGAGCAAGTTAGTTACTTTTTCTGAGCCTCAGTTTCCCTATTTATATACCAAGGATAATAATAACCTCTAATTCATTAAATGAATTCACATACATAAACCACCAACAATGCACTGAATAAACTCCATATGTTTAACTGCTTTTATTTTCATAAAACAATGCAAATGTATGCTATTTTTATTACGGTTATCACTCTTCTAAAAATGTTGACAATATTATCATTAAAGTCCACTATAGATAATGATGGAGGGCTTCCCTGGTGGCTCAGAAAGTAAAGCTTCTGCCTGCAATGTGGGAGATCTGGGTTTGATCCCTGGGTTGGGGAAGATCCCCTGGAGAAGGAAATAGCAACCCACTCCAGTATTCTCCCCTGGAAAATTCGGTCCATGAGGTCGCAAAGAGTCAGACACGACTGAGCAACTTCACTTTCACTTTTTATAGATAATGATAAACTAGAGAAAGTCCAGATCACAATGACTTCACAAACATCCTCTTCAAACAGCTTAGTAAATAAAACAGTCAATGATAAAACTAATGTTAACTGTCAAAGCTATTCCAACTTTCTGCCAACCTCTTCAAGGTCAGGGGGAATGTGGAGGAAACAGGGTACACAGAAAGGTGCTGGGTTCAGGAAGCCCACCAGGCTTCTCTGTCCAAGGAATTCTCCAGGCAAGAATACTAGAGTGGGTAGCCATTCCCTTCTCTAGGCGTCTTCCCAACCCAGGGATTGAACCCTGGTCTGCCGCACTGCAGGCAGATTCTTTACCTTCTAAGCCACCAGAGAAGCCCCTCAGGAAAGCTAGGAAAAATTAAACAGTTGGAGCTAATATGGGCAAGCATGAGGCCAGGAATCCAGGCAGGTAACACAAAGGTTCAAAGGCACAAAGAAGTTAACTGTGGTGAAAATGCAAGAGCAACACAATGGAGAAACAGAATGCCTGAATTCTAACCCTGGTTCAGATGTCAACTAGATATGCTATCTCATGAAAGCAAATTTTCTGGGTTCATTTGCCTCACATAAAACAACCTGTTCTCAGGGTTGTTCATGCCCAAAGGTCAAATGCAATTTCAAAGTTTTTAAGGAAAAAAAAAAAAGCAAAGTTTTCTGGATTCACATTTTATAGGTAGAACTACTACAAAATATGGAAGAAAGTTTTAAAACTTTATTTCTCTCAACAAAGTTTAAGAGTTTTCCTCTTTGCTAAAGTTTGTACTCTTTACCAAGGGTGGCTCATCTCACATTCTGAGAGAGGAAGCACTATGAAAAAAGAGAAGCAGAGAGTAAGGGGAAGTAGATGAGTTTTAACTTTAAGTAGAAAGGAGGACAGGACTCATTAAGATAACTGTGAAAGATTTGAAGAAGGTGAAGGAGCTAGCCATTTGGGTATCTGGGGCAGAGGGATATTTCAGAAAGTGGAACCAAACAGTGCAAAGCCCTAAGCCAGAAGTGTGCCTAGAATAATTCAGTGAATGGAAAGGAGACGTATGACCAAACTAGGGTAAACAAGTGAAGAACAGAAAAAGTCAGGGAAATAATAATGGGCCACATCAGGTAGGGTCTAAAAAGCCATTAAAAGGAACTTTAATTCTGAAGATGGGGAGTTCTGACAGAAAAGAAACATGATCTGATTTGTGTTTTAAAAGAATCACTGTGGCAGATGTACCAAAAAGACTGTAAAGGTTGAGAAGCAAAGGTGGGAGCAGGGTGAAGAAAAATATGAAAATATAAGGCAGAGGAGAGACAATGACAACTCACACCAGCAGTACAGAGATGGCAAAAAGTGGTCAGATTTTGGATATTTCTTTAAGACAGAGTCAAGAGATTTACTTCTTGATAGATTAGATGCAGTAAAAGAAAAACAGAGACATCAAGGATGTGTCAAAAGACTTTTTTTACTCTAAGCAAACAGGACACCAGGTCTGCCATCAACTGAGAAGGGGAAGGCTGCACTTGAGAGCCGATTCAGGGGGAAGAATACAAACTCAGTTTTGGATATTCTGGACTCTGAGACACTCAACTGATACAAATCTATAGACTCAAAAGAATATTATCTTCCTGTCAATATGATAACACATATGAACATTAGTTCTGTTCAGTTCAGTGGCTCAGTCGTATCTGACTCTTTGAGATCCCCATGGACTGCAGCACACCAGACTTCCCTGTCTGTTACCAACCCCCGGAGCTTACTCAAACTCATGTTCATTGAGTCAGTGATGCCATCCAACCATCTCATCCTCTGTTGTCCCCTTCTTCTCCCAACTTCAATCTTTCCAAGCATCAGGATCTTTCCCAATGAGTCAGTTCTTTGCATCAGGTGGCCAAAGTATTGGAGATTCAGCTTCAGCATCAGTCCTTTCAATGAATATTCAGGACCGATTTCCTTTAGGATGGACTGTTTGTATCTCCTAGCAGTCCAAGGGACTCTCAAGAGTCTTCTCCAACACCATAGCTCAAAAGCATCAATTCTTTGATGCTCAGCTTTCTTTATAGTCCAACTCTCACATCCATACATGACTACTGGAAAACCCATAGCTTTGACTAGATGGACCTTTGTTGGCAAAGTAACGTCTCTGCTTTTTAATATGCTGTCTAGGTTGGCCACAGCTTTTCTTCCAAGGAGCGTTTTTTAATTTCATGGCCACAATCACCCTCTGCAGTGATTTTAGAGCCCCCAAAGATAAAGTCTGTCACTGTTTCCACTGTTTCCCCATCTATTTGCCATGAAGTGATGGGACCGGATGCCATGATCTTAGTTTTCTGAATGCTGAGCTTTAAGCCAACTTTTTCACTCTCCTCTTTCACTTTCATCAAGAGGCTCTTTAGTTCTTCTTCACTTTCACCCATAAGGGTGGTGTCATCTGAATATCTGAGGTTATTGGTATTTCTCCTGGCAATCTTGATTCCAGCTTGTGATTCATCCAGTCCAGCATTTAGCATGAGGTACTCTGCATATAAGTTAAATAAGCAGGGTAACAATATACAGCCTTGACATACTCCTTTCCCAATTTTGAACCAGTCTGATGTTCCATGTCCAGTTCTAACTGTTGCTTCTTGACCTGCACACAGATTTCTCAGGAGGCAGGTCAGGTGGTCTGGTAGTCCCATCTCTTTCAGAATTTTCCACCGGTTGTTGTGATCCACACAGTCAAAGGCTTTGGCATAGTCAATAAAGCAGAAATAGATGTTTTTCTGGAACTCTCTTGTTTCTTCAATGATCCAACAAATGTTGGCAATTTGATCTCTGGTTCCTCTGCCTTTTCTAAATCCAGCTTGAATATATGGAAGTTCACAGTTCACGCACTGTTCAAGCCTGGCTTGGAGAATTTTGAGCACTACTTTGCTAGTGTGTGAGATATAAACCAGAAATTTCAGATTCAATCTGAACATATAGGTTATACAAATGGCAAGTGAAGAAAGCACTTATTTTCTAATGCTGAACTCTGAGCTCAGTGGAGTCAACTTTTTAGCTATTTGGGAAATGAAGTCATAATCAAAGAAGAAATTAACAGATTTTAATACATAAAAATCATGCTTTAAATTCATCTGGCTGCCTTAATACACATCTAAACATCAATGTGGCTCATGGAAGGATAGAACTGAAAGTGTACCCAGAAGATACAGAACCCCTAGAGCTAGAGACATAAATTATGAGTCTCAGAATATAACTCTAAAAATTTTAACTATGTGACAAAATTCTGTACATTTGAGTTCAACCAGCTCTGTGAAAGTATAATCTCATTCATAAACTAGTAAAATCAAAAATTTACCTAAATCATGTACTACAATCACTCATCACTATACCTCATCACTATACAGTTTCATAATATTCTAGTATTAGAATTGTACTAATTTTCAACTATTAAGATATTTTCAACAATTACATATGTTGTTAAGCAGTGAAAGTTTTATAAATATATAGTAATTAAAGGATTCAACTAATCTAACTACATTATCTGTATCAGACTAAGGAAAAAAGATTTTATATATCTAATCTATATACAGTCTAGAATATGCTTCATATTTATATAATATTATGAGCAACACAATGATGATAAACTATGTCCATTTAAGAAGCAATATACAGTTGACCTGGTTTAGAGTACAGACTACCAAAATATCAACTTCAAGTAACATTTACAATTTAAAAAAATTTTTTTAATTTATTAATTGGAATATAATTGCTTTACAATGTTGTATTAGTTTCTGCTATATAATAATGTGAATCAGCTATATGCATACATATATTCCCTCCCTCATGAGCTTCCCTCCCACCTCCAATATTTATAATTGGATAGTTTAGAAAGGGCAGAGAAAGAAGGCTGGATACATAGGAACTCCTTCACTGGACTAATCAAGGACTCCACTGTAATTACAATGCATGACGAAAGAGAATAAAACCAGTTACTCTTGCAGGAAGCAGATAGACAGATGAGGCAGACAGAGATACAGACACATACATTCACTTTTTATCAATCAAAAAGCAAAAGTAAGTTAAAACAATAGTCCAACCAACTCTACGCTAAGTAAACTTAACTTACTAGATGCAGAGTGGAAAAGAGCATCAAGAAGAAAATCATTTCTCTAGATCTTTGAGGAAATTTCAGTCTTTATGTAGACAATTCAGCTTTAAGAGTAAAAATGTAAAAAAGCAGTCTTTTCCTTAAATCTAATGAACGGATCACTGTCAAACACCACACATCTTGTAGCTAAAGGATACAAAGGTCCTCACTTCAAAATCTAGGATCTTGTGGGAAAGCCAGGATCTTGTGGAGCAGCCAGTGTTCTCTTGTCATTCTTAGCTGCCCTGTGGCAGAACAGGAAATGCAGGTATGTCACCATGACAGTCTCAAGTCAATAGTAAGGGCAGCCACCGATCTTTGACCTCACCGTTCACAAAGCCAAAACAAAGACCAAAAGAAAACAAAAAATAACACAACTGGGAAATGAGATGGCAAAAGTGACCGATGCAATGTTCTGCCATACCTCATAGAAAAGTTGCTAAATTTGATGGCTTACACCCAGAATTGTAATATCTCCTCTATCTAAAGTCTATCACCCTAAACCAGGCCACTATCATCTCATCTTTACTGTTCCAACAGCTTCTAACTACTCTCCCCAGTTTCACTTTAATCTCTCTATAATCCTTTTTGGTCCCTACTGAGCTTTCCAATCTCATTTCAAGAAACTATCTCCTTTGTTTCCTATGTTCTAGCCACAATACAGTAGTAGCATCCCTTCAGTTCCTCAGGCAAGCCAAACTTATTTTGCTGTTCTCCAGACCTGCGGGGCTTTTCACAGGACTCTTTCACCCTTCCTAAATGTTACCCTCTCGGAGGGGTTCTCTATATCACATTATTTTCTGCCACAGATGCTCATGTCTCCTTCACAGTAACTTTCTCAGTTACTAATTTATCTGTTAGCTGTAAGCTCCAGAAGGGCAGAGGAGCTATGTATATTTCACTCATAACTGTAAACTCAGAGGCTCAAATAATACTGAGCATAAAACTTAATAAATACTTGTTAAATTACTTATCAGGAAACCTCAGTGAAGGATTAATTGAAAAATATTCTGAGGAGATAAGAATCTCAAAACCCAAGTGTTAAAAATCAAGCATCTAAATCCAGCACTCAGAACCAACTTCTCTTACTTCATACATTGGTCTTATAAGGTTGGTTGTCTCATTTCTAACCTACAGCTGATCAATTAGAAAAAAAGAACATAAACAGAAAGCAAAAGCTCTCATATGCAAAATTCAAAAGAAAGTGCCATTTAGAAAAGATCCTCAAACTTTAAAATACCTCAATGGCCTCTAAGAACATCACTGTGTACCAATCTGTCAATATTTTCTTTTGATTAAAAGTTTCCTTTACTCAGTCAGATAATTCTGACAGGATCTTAAAGCAGGAGAGCATATTTCTGATTGATTTTCAAGACAATGATAAAGATTAACCAAAAAACACACATGAAGGGATAAATATAAAAATATATGGCAATAATTTGCCAAATGTCTATTATGTGTTCAGGTAATCAGATAAATTACTTTTGACTGTCACACCTACTTCCTGAGATAGATATCCCTTTTGCAGATGAGAAAACTAGAGTTAAGAAAGGTTAATGGCTACAGTTCGGAAGTCTCTGAGAATTGAAATCAATCTGCTTGACATCAGAGACCACTCTTTCCACAGAACCATCTCTTGCTTTCCAAACGTGTCGAAGAATCACCCAAGCTCCTATCAAAAATAAAAATTCCTAGACTCTTCCCTTAAAGATTCTGACTGAGGATGTCTGAAATGTGTATTTTTTTTAATGTCCTTAGTAATTCTGATAATCGGGCAAGTAATTCTAATAATCAGGCAAGTTTAAGAAATACTGTACTGAGATTAAGCAAGACTGCACGAACACGGAAACGTTGGTATCTTACACAGAAGACATCAGAGTAAGGATACTTAAAAGCATCTGTTGCTATTATATTTTAAAGCTTAATTTCATTGAGAATAATATCTTAAGTAGCCTTATAATAGATTAAAAAGGTAAGCCATAGATACTAAAAGGACTTAAAAGATTCCATTCTGAACTTTCCTGGTGGCGCAATGGATAAGAAACCGCCTGCCAATGCAGGAGACACCAGTTCAGTCCCTAATCTGGGAAGATTCCATATGCCACGGAGCAACTAAGTCTGTGCACCACAACTACTGAGCTCTAAAGACCATGCTCTGCAACAAAGTTTAGCCTCTGCTCACCACAACTAGAGAAAGCCAGACCAGAGCAACAAAGACCCAGCACAAAAAATAAAATAAAAATTATTAAAAAAGGAAAAAAAGATTCCCTTCTGAGTACACAGTTGATCTAATATCCTAGGCATTTAACCTGTTAGAAATATAAACTCAAGCTGGGATTCAAGAGCAGCTCTCAAAAATATTATTCTTTAGAATAATAACGGCTTTTGATTACCATCATAAATAATCTCTTATCATTTACTTTCCACCATTTAGTTCCTATATTCCACTTAGCTAAACATGTAACATTTTAAGTACTAGATAATTTCACATCTGTTGGCAGGCAGAAATCCCACAATGAACTGTTTGGACTGGAATATCATGTGAATTTCAAATTACAGCAAAATTTTGATCAAGACCACCACAAGAAAAAGACATGCAAAAAGGCAAAATGGTTGTCCAAGGAGGCCTTACAAATAGCTGAGAAAAGAAGCAAAGCTACAGGCAAAGAGGAAAAAAAGATATACCCATTTGAATGCAGAGTTCCAAAGAATAGCAAGGAGAGATAAGAAAGCCTTCCTGAGCAATCAATGCAAAGAAATAGAGGAAAACAATAGAATGGGAAAGACTAGAGATCGCTTCAAGAAAATTAGAGATACCAACGGAACATTTCATGCAAAGATGGGCACAATAAAGGACAGAAATGGTAGATTAACAGAAGCAGAAGAGATTAAGAAGAGGTGACAAGAATACACAGAAGATCTATACAAAAAAGACCTTCATGACCCAGATAACCACGATGGTATGATCACTCACCTAGAGCCAGGCATCCTAGAATGCAAAGTCCAATGGGCCTTAGGAAGCATCACTACAAACAAAGTTAGTGGAGGTAGCGGAATTCCAGTTGATCTAATTCAAATCCTGAAAGATGATGCTGTGAAAGTGCTGCACTCAATATGCCAGCAAAATTGGAAAACTCAGCAGTGGCCACAGGACTGGAAAAGGTAAGTTTTCATTCCAATCTCAAAGAAAGGCAACNGATTAACAGAAGCAGAAGAGATTAAGAAGAGGTGACAAGAATACACAGAAGATCTATACAAAAAAGACCTTCATGACCCAGATAACCACGATGGTATGATCACTCACCTAGAGCCAGGCATCCTAGAATGCAAAGTCCAATGGGCCTTAGGAAGCATCACTACAAACAAAGTTAGTGGAGGTAGCGGAATTCCAGTTGATCTAATTCAAATCCTGAAAGATGATGCTGTGAAAGTGCTGCACTCAATATGCCAGCAAAATTGGAAAACTCAGCAGTGGCCACAGGACTGGAAAAGGTAAGTTTTCATTCCAATCTCAAAGAAAGGCAACATCAAAGAATATTCAAACTACCACACAGTTGCACTCATCTCACACGCTAGCAAAATAATGTTCAAAATTCTCCAAGCCAGGCTTCAACAGGACGTGAACCGTGAACGTCCAGATATTCAAGCTGGTTTTAGAAAAGGCAGAGGAATTGCCAACATTTACTGGATCATTGAAAAAGCGAGAGAGTTCCAAAAAATACCTACTTCTGCTTTATTGAGTATGCCAAAGCCTTTGACTGTGTGGACCACAACAAACAGTGGAAAATTCTGAAAGAGATGGGACTACCAGACCACCTGACCTGCCTCCTGAGAAATCTGTATGCAGGTCAAGAAGCAACAGTTAGAACTGGACATGGAACAACAGACTGGCTCCAAGTTGGGAAAGGCATACATCAAGGCTGTATATTGTAACCCTGCTTATTTAACTTCTTTGCAGAGTTCAGTTCAGTCACTCAGTCGTGTCTGATTCTTTGCGACTACATGAATCACAGCACGCCAGGCCTCCCTGTCTATCACCAACTCCCAGAGTTCACTCAAACTCACCTCCATTGAGTCGGTGATGCCATCCAGCCATCTCATCCTCTGTTGTCCCCTTCTCCTCCTGCCCCCAATCCCTCCCAGCCTCAGACTCTTTTCCAATGAGTCAACTCTTCGCATGAGGTGTATTGGAGTTTCAGCTTTAGCATCATTCCTTCCAAAGAACACCCAGGACTGACCTCCTTTAGAATGGACTGGTTGGATCTCCTTGCAGTCCAAGGGACTCTCAAGAGTCTTCTCCAACACCACAGTTCAAAAGCATCAATTCTTCAGCACTCAGCTTTCTTCACAGTCCAACTCTCACATCCATACATGACTACTGGAAAAACCACAGCCTGCAGAGTACATCATGAGAAATGATGGACTGGATGAAGCACAAGCTGGAATCAAGATTGCCAGGAGAAATACCAATAACCTCAGATATTCAGATGACACCACTCTTATGGCAGAAAGCGAAGAAGAACTAAAGAGCCTCTTGATGAAAGTGAAAGAAGAGAGTGAAAAAGTTGGCTTAAAGCTCAACATTCAGAAAACTAAGACCATGGCATCCGGTCCCATCACTTCATGGCAAATAGATGGGGAGATAATGGAAACAGTGATAGACTTTGTCTTTTGAGGCTTCAAAATCACTGCAGATGTTGACTGTAGCCATGAAATTAAAAGACGCTTGCTCCTTAGAAGAAAAGCTGTGACCAGCCTAGACAGCATATTAAAAAGCAGAAACATTACTTTACCAACAAAGGTCCATCTAGTCAAAGCTATGGGTTTTCCAATAGTCATGTATGGATGTGAGAGTTGGACTATAAAGAAAGCTGAGCATCAAAGAATTGATGCTTTTGAACTATGGTGTCGGAGAAGACTCTTGAGAGTCCCCTGGACTGCAAGGAGATCCAACCCGTCCATCCTAAAGGAAATCAGTCCTGATATTCATTGGAAGGACTGATGCTGAAGCTGAATCTCCAATACTTTGGCCACCTGATGCAAAGAACTGACTCACTGGAAAAGACCCTGATGCCAGGAAAAAATGAAGGCAGGAGGAGAAGGGGACAACAGAGGATGAGATGGTTGGATGGCATCAGACTAGATAGACATGAGTTTGAGTAAGCTTTGGCAGTTAGTGATGGACAGGGAAGCCTGGCATGCTGCAGTCCATGGGGTCACAAAGAGTTGGACATGAATGACCAACTGAACTGACCATGTGAATTTCAAATTATGGTAAAATTTTGAAATAAGCTTACTACCATATTTCTCATTTCTTCAAGAAAGTTTACTCACTGAAAAGTTTTAGCATTTGGTCCAGTTCAGATATTGTTCACTCTTTTCTTTATAGTGTCAGAAATATGCTCAATTCTATGTTCTAAAAGTAATTTCCTCTCAAATTATAAGGAGCAAGAAAAATCTTTGAGAAAATAATATCTACTTTAAACAGATAATTTTTTCACAATCACCAAATTTGCTTTTTAGAAAAAGACAAGCCAGGGAATTTCCTGGAGGTCCAGTGGTTAAGACTGTGCTTTCACTGCCAGGGTTCAATCTTTGACCAGGGAACTAAGATCCTGAAAGTGCGGCCAAAATAAAAAAAATAAAGTAAAAAATGATAAGCCATTTATCTTATGAATGTGATTATAAGAGTTCTATTTGTAAAAGTTTCCCTTCTTTCAGAGGTACAAAAAAAAAAAAAGAAGAAGAAAACACTTATTCTTTTGACAAGTTTGACAAGATCCAAAGATGTATGCAATTACCTCATTTATCTAGAGAACATTTCAGAACCCATCATATTCCAGACAGGGCTTCCCTGATAGCTCAGGTGGTAAAGAATCCACCTGCAATGCAGGAGACCCCAGTTCAATTCCTGGGTCGGGAAGATCCCCTGGAGAAGGGAAAGGCTACCCACTCCAGTATTCTGGCTTGGAGAAGTCCACGGACTGTACAGTCCATAGGGTGGCAAAGAGTCAGACACGACAGGGTGACTGTCACTTCACTTCACTATTCCAGACACCATATTAAGTAGTGGGAAAATAAAAACCAATAAGCATAATTCCTGCCTTCAAAGAACTATCCAGCTTTGTGGAGAAATATCAANTTGGAGAAGTCCACGGACTGTACAGTCCATAGGGTGGCAAAGAGTCAGACACGACAGGGTGACTGTCACTTCACTTCACTATTCCAGACACCATATTAAGTAGTGGGAAAATAAAAACCAATAAGCATAATTCCTGCCTTCAAAGAACTATCCAGCTTTGTGGAGAAATATCAAGAACCTTAAAAGTCTCGAAACAAAAAATTTAATCTTAAAAAAAATGGAATAATTATGCTGAGATAAGGAGATGAGAGTTACAGAAGTTTACAAAATTATTTAACTGAAGTGAATCTGTTATTTAAGCAAATCTCCTGTTGCTTACCACAGCATGCAGTAGCAACCTTGGTCCAGTACATTTCAAGACAGAATTTTTTTTAACTCTACTATCTGAAAGGTCAGTATATACTGAGGTGTTCTGTGATGTCTCCTATGCAAAGGTCCTACTGTATTCCAAAGTGTTTCCGTATTTTTTCAAGTCACATTTCTCAATCTTTCAATTTTCCACAGCTTATATGAGATGAATGATAAAGAGAGTGATGTCTCACAGCCATCGATAAAAACTGGTAAAGGATGAGGAATTTTTATGGACATCGTAGAAAGATTATACCTCAGAGGAAAGTACCCAAAGACACAGTAATTTAGTGAACAGAAGAGAATAACATTAGAAACAAATCTAAAAATAAGCTGGTTCTATGACAAGGCTTATGTTAGAAGTCAAAAATTATATATTCCCTAGGGAGGCTCCAAGTTTGATTTTTATATGGGAGGGCATGAAATGAGATAGGAACTGATAATGTCAGTTATGATGACAGATTAGACAGGAAATACTGGCCTAAAACCTAGTTTTAAATTCTAATTTTTACATTAAGCACTGCTATCATCACTGTAAAAAATCAAACTCTTCAACAAATGATAGTTACAAAAATTTATTCTAAGGGGAAGAGAATGTCAGAATTTTAAAAAATATTAACCTATTTTGCCAATTAACACCTAATAATCATCTTTCCTTCATCTTTATTACATAATAAACTGAGAAGTACACACACACAGAAAAATCTTTTAACTGAAGTGTGAGCTCAAGTCTTTTAAATTATATGTACATAAAAATTATGCAATAACAGGAACTTATCATTTCCCTCTCTTCCTTCAAACACCACTTTTCCTCAAAATACTATTTTGTATAAGATTTCTTCCTACTGGAGCTGCCACCTTGTTCCATATTGCTACATGCAAATCTAAAAATGAAGGAAATTATTACACTCATCTAGAAAAATATCAAGAAAGAATACTGATCTTAATGGAAGTACACAGTTTAAGCCTGACTTGTGGTCACTATGAAAATACTAGAAACTACATTAAAGCAAACTTCATTTAGGCAAATTATACATTTTAAATACTTGTATGCCTAAAATCTGATTATGCCACAAAACTAACCAAGCCCTGCCTGTGTAGTAGAAAACGAAAGATGACTTACTTTCTCACATCACTATAATGACATGCGCATTGTCATACGAGAATACAGTGACTTCTAAAATATCAGCAATATTATAATATGATGTATTATATCATAGAGGGGAAAAGAGTAGAAATAATCAATCATAAAGGTCTACTCAAAAGTGAAATCTGTGAAAAACACACATGAATGGATCTATATAGTTTCAGATTGATGTGGATTACAGATGATTCTATATATTACACTATACTGACTTCCAAACCAGTAAGGGAAAACAGCTCTGAGCAGCTCCTTAGTTTAAATAGAGGAGGGGCAGATAGGGCGGCTGTAGTGATAAGCTTAACCAGTAGTCTTTTAGCTATTTTAATAGCTCTTCCCATTTATACTTGCAGGCAAGAAAAACTGAACATGCTCAACAGTTATAGCAACCCACAAACACCAATTTCAAAAACCATTTTAGGTATTAACTGGCTCCTACTGGCACAGTATGCCTGTGAATGATACAAAAAGTTTTGTACTACTATTAACCGTACTTATCTGAAGCGAAGTGAAGTTGCTTAGTCGTGTCCGACTCTTTGCGACCCCGTGGACTGTAGCCTACCAGGCTCCTCCATCCAAGGGATTCTCCAGGCAAGAATACTGGAGTGGGTTGCCATTTCCTTCTCCAGGGGATCTTCCTGACCCAGGGATTGAACCTGTATCTCCTGCATTGCCGGCAGACTCTTTAACCTTATCTATGTCACCACAAAACAAGATTAGGCCTTCAATGCAGAAGATTCTTATTAATTCTCCTTGAAATATTTCACATAATTTACCCTCATACAAATTGCCCAGAAATGGAAAAATAACACTAACGTGAATCACTATTAAGTTTGAGAACGGCAGTCTGGATTTCTTAGTACTGTGCTTTATACCTATGTTTCTCAAAGAGTAACACTACATGTGTGGATGATAATTAATAAAGGCTATATTTATTGAGCACAGTACCACACAATGTGATGAATTCTTTGCATGTACTGTCTCAATTAATCCTTAATTTTAACAATTAGGGACTACAACTAGTCCCATCTTAAATGAAGAGTCACAGATAAATAATTTACCCAAGAAGTGGCAAAGGGTAGATTTGAACCCAGAGCCTAGAACCAAAGTAACAGGAAAGAAAGTGAAGTTGTTGAGAGAGAGCACAGAAAAATTAATTTCTATGTAGAAAGGCATACTGTTTATTGGGGGCATTTAGTTCCTCTTAATATTCTGGAATAGCGGTTTTTAATCCTGGGTACCTACTTGAGTCACTTGTGGAACTTTTTAAACAAACTAGGACCTCACTCAGATACTTGGCTTCCACTGGGACAATGACAAAAACTCCCCAAGTGATTCTAATGGGCAATTACGATTGGGAACCACTAATAATTCTCTCCCACTCTGTTAACCTCTGTAAGTAGCCAACTAAAATCAAATTTACTAATCACCTATTCAGTTCTGAGCTCTCTGACTTTTCCATCATGCCCACCAATGTACTTAGCTTTTCTTTTACTCAAACAGAGGAAATATTATAACTATTGCTGCACCTTTTAAAATAAAATTTTGCCAGCTTTTCTTTGATATAAGGAATTTAAGGGGAAGGGTGGGCAGATACCATGGTAAAGTTTGAAAACCAATCTTTAAGCACTCCTTAAGTTTAAAAAAATGTATTAAGGTTCAAATAGTCAAACAAAAAAATGGCAGGCTCTGACATGTAAACATTTCTGTGATATATGTTAAAAAGATTTAATATCCCACAGTATTTAGCTGTATGTCTTAATTATGCTAGTGATGACATGACACTTAAAATACTACGTAACTGTTAGTACCGTGATATTTTATTGTCTTCTCATGGCACTGTGACAGAGATAATGCAGTGTTTTTATACTAAGTCACCAGAATATAAACTAACAGGTGCTAAAGAAATCAAAGCATTACATAAGCACACCCAAACAACAATATGGCTGGTCATATCATCTTTTGAGAAGTGCAAGGATTTTACTGACAGTCTTATATGAGAAGACCTACTATTTCACTAAAAGTTATTCACTGCACATCCCACTCACCCTAAGCCAAAAATAAAATACGAAGTATGTTCCAGGCAATTTCAAACTTACTGGCCCTTTGTATTTTACTAAAAAGGTGAAGTGGAGAGATGTCTGACAAGCATGAAGTTTGACCTAGGATTTGAACAGAGATCTAAAATGAAAAGGCATAAATTCTTCAACTTGTACAAAACTCTGAACTTCTCTGACAAACATTACAAAACTTCCTGCTTCCGGACAGCTCATTATTTGGTTCAAGTCTTCACATTCCTTTATTAGTCATGACCTTTCACAAAGTGCTCCTTCCTTATTGTCTGTATAATATCAGACTTTTAAAATGTTGCCAACTGAATTTACAGGAACCCTTATCAAATGAAGAAGCCATCCCAGAGTTCGTGCCCCAAGGAAGGACTTAGTATTACAGAGAACCCTGAATAACCTGAGCAGTTTGTGTCCATCACGTAGTTTTTTCTTTAATTATGTGTAAACATACATCATCCTGCATCTTAAATACGTATGTTCATCCATACATTTTTTTTTATCATATACAATTACAGGAACGTGCATTAGTTCCGCACAAACTGACTCTGCAAGAAACTGGGAAGACTTGTGCTTATGAGTGAAACAGACACGACGACAGGGAACCACTCATTACCGACCGTCGCTAGGGTTTCACCCGGCCCAGATCCGGCCTCTGAGCCATATGTCACTAGGCTCAAAGGCACAAACGAGGAAAGAGAACCACAGGGTAAATAGATGAGAAAACTGGGGGAGGCACCTGAGAAATACGTGTATTTCCACCCCGAAGCTGAAGGGGTGGCCGGAAGGGCAGACCCCAAAGAATAACCTTCCTCCTGGGATCCGTCAGAGGGCCCAGGCCCACGGGGCCTGCTAACAGGAGTCGGGGGGGCGGGGGGGGGGGGCGTAGGGCAGCGTTTGTCCCCACTCCGGAGACAGAAACAAATGAAAATAAAGCAAGTTCTCACTTCCTGGTCGCCTACTCTTCCCGAAGGCCTCAGACACCCGACGGACACCGGGGAGAGAAGGCCCCCGCGGAGCAAGGGGCCCACCCCAGCCCTGCACCTCCCGTCCTGGCCCTAGCCCNTTTTTTTTTTCTTACGAGAAAACTCACTGTAGTCAGGCCATGACACAAAATTAACAAACTCTGGATTCCAGATTAGAAGATGCAGTTGCCTCCCTAACTTCTTCACAAGCCATAACCTCATTTCTCCTTTAAGAATTTAGGGAATCCCTTTCCCTTCCTTCCAGCTCTTCCCAGGAAAGGAAAAGTGAAGGGAGAAGGGCAGAGGTAGAATTTAGTGGATTCCTCTCACCCGCCTAGATCATCACTAAAGGCCCAAGGTTCACTCTGAGTACTTGGTTGTATTCATAGTCAAGAACCTGCTCAGGCAAGCAAATAGTTCCGGGGCAGGAGTGGGCTCCTGAAAGAGTCCAGGATAAGGAATATATACTGACAGCAGGACCTGGTGCAGGTCAGAATATTCTCCCAAGTACAGTGTTCACTTCCTACCAGTTTAGATGATTCGTTGTTGAGTTGAGAGTGCAAAGGCGGGCAATCAGGGCACGTGAGAAATGCCAAAGAACCTTCTGCTAGTAATGGTCGGAAAAAACGAACATAGTTAGCCAAGAAAAGATGAAAGAAAAACATAGTAGATCGAATCAAACTTGCTATGTATCTCTCCTGAGGACACTTATTCGTTCAAGAGATAGGTACTGAGCACCAACCATGTGGCAGGCACCGTGGGTGGGGGGTGTAGGATGAGGTATAGTTTCTGCCTTCTAGTAGCTTATTTTTCACTAAGGCAAGCAGTCATGACCCTGCTGAGTGCTCCCAGAGGAGTATAGAGAGGGTGGTAATAGAGCAGGAGGGAGCTTGGTTTGGTGACTGACTTCCCTATGGTTCAGACGGTAAAAGCATCTGCCTATAATGCAGGGGACCCAGGTTCAATCCCTGGGTGGGGAAGATCCCCTGGAGAAGGAAATGGCAACCCACTCCAGTACTCTTGCCTGGAAAATCCCATGGACGGAGGAGCCCGGTAGGCTTCAGTCCATAGAGTCACAAAGAGTCGGACATGACTGAGCGACTTCACTGACTGCGTGACTTTGAATTCAGCTCTATCACTNGAAGGAAATGGCAACCCACTCCAGTACTCTTGCCTGGAAAATCCCATGGACGGAGGAGCCCGGTAGGCTTCAGTCCATAGAGTCACAAAGAGTCGGACATGACTGAGCGACTTCACTGACTGCGTGACTTTGAATTCAGCTCTATCACTGACAATGTGACTCTGGACCAGTCATTTAACTTCTCTGCTCCTCATGTGTAAGATAAGGATAATAATAGTACTACCCCACTGGGCTGCTCTGCAGATTAAACAAGTCACTACATGTGAAATGCTTAGAAGGAAACCTCGCACATAGTAAATATTGGGTGGCAAGAGGGTATCTCTATGGTCCCATCCAACTAGTTAACTGTCTGAGGATCAGCTCAGTTTTTTTGCATTATGTAATGCATTACTGTTTATGAAGCACATATATCATTTAACATTCCCCCAAAACTGTGTGAGGTAACCAAGGTTATAACTTACTCCTTAGCTTCAGAGATGCTACATGACTGCCTTATAGCCAAATAACTATTTAAGAGTCACACTCAGGGCTACAATTCAGTGCACTGGGTAGGCCAAGCTCCTGAATCTCCTTCTTGGCAGGAACTAGAAGGCCAAGTGGCTGCACTCAGTTAAAGGAATGATAGCAAATGGGAGAGTGAGCAAAGGGAACCTGAGGAAGAAGGGTCAGTATGTTCCACACATGGCCCACACTCTGTGTACTGTGACTGAGAATTCACCTTTCTGTAGAAATAGTGGCCAAGATAAGGGGCTGATGCTCCAAAATATCTAAATCATCACATAGCTGACAACTTCCCAAGGGCTGCTGCTGCTGCTGCTAAATCACTTCAGTTGTGTCTGACTCTGTGCAATCCCAGAGATGGCAGCCCACCAGGCTCCCCCATCTCTGGGACTCTCCAGGCAAGAACACTGGAGTGGGTTGCCATTTCCTTTTCCAATACATGAAAGTGCAAAGTGAAAGTGAAGTCGCTCAGTCATGTCCAACTCTTAGGGACCCCATGGACAGCAGCCTACCAGGCACCTTCATCCATGGGATTTTCCCGGCAAGAGTACTGGAGTGGGTTGCCACTGCCTTCTCCATTCCCAAGGGCAGGGGAAGTCATATACAGCACTTTGGCAGAGCTCCAGCTTCAAAGAGGGGCTCAATAAATGTTATCTGAATTGAGATACATTGTTATTGGTGCTATTTCCAGAACATCATGAGTTCATTAGGCTTCCCAGGACTGTGAGAACCTCACCCTTATCTTAACAGTGGTTCTGTGTGGGAGAAATGTTCTTTATTCTAAGATCTATGCAGCAGAGAGACCTTTCTAACTCCCACTACCTCAGTGTAAGGTGGGGCTACCTAATTTTTGCTCTTCCTATTTTGCGCTTCTTTGTCCTATTCTGAAAAACCTGTCAGAGCCAGCAAAAGGATATAGGGCCTGGGAACAATGCCAAGAGGGTGAGGGAAGATGAGTCAAACATTTCCCTGATGATGTTGACATCATAATCCCAAATTCCACCTCCAGCCCTCCAGGGTCCAACTTCCTGTCACATGCCTTCCCCAGTCTCTTCCTGGGGACAAATCTCCCTTCTCAGTGTATTTTCCCTCACTGTTTATGTGCTCTCCTGCTCTCTGAAGTATGGACTCCTTTCCATTTGAGTTCCCCTTTCCATCCCTGCTTCACACACCTTCACACTTACCTTCACACCAAATGGTTCAAAGCCAAACAGGATAAGGCCTTGGGGGCCTCATGAGGCAACAAATCTGCAGTTGCTTTTAAGGCAAATATTCCTAGATTTGAAAACTTCCAAATTTTCACATTACCTAGTTGAGTGGTCTTGGGTGGTTTCAAATTTCTTTCCTTTTAAAAAAAATGTATTTAGTTTTGGTTGTGCCGGTCTTCACTGCTGCAGGCAGGTTTTCTCTAGTTGCGGAGAGTGGGGGCTACTCCTCATTGTGCTGCATGGGCTTCTCATTGAAGTGGCTTTTTCTGTTGTGGAGCACAGGCCCTAGATGCGTGGGCTTCAGTACTTGCAGCATGCCGGCTCAGTACTTGCAGCTCTTAGACTCTAGAGTGTGGGCTTAGTTGCTCTGCAACCTGTGGAATCTTCCCAGACCAGGGATTGAACCTGTGTCCCCTGCATTGGCAGGCAGATTCTCATCCACTGCTGCTGCTGCTGCTAAGTCGCTCCAGTTGTGTCCAACTCTAATGGCAGCCCATTAGGCTCCTCTGTCTCTGGGATTCTCCAGGCAAGAACACTGGAGTGGGTTGCCATTTCCTTCTCCAATGCATGAAAATGAAAAGTGAAAGTGAAGTCGCTCAGTCGTGCCCGACTCTTAGCGACCCCATGGACTGCAGACTACCAGGCTTCTCTGTCCATGGGATTTTCCAGGCACCACCAGGGAAATCCTAACAATATTAGGACTTCTAATAGAACTATTTGGAAGAGGGGGACCTCTTTTTCTATGATCTACTAGGAACCATGTCGTTCTTATGGGAGAAATAGTCTGAGAATGATGCCAGCACTGAGGAAAGCAGAACCAAGGAATGAAGCAAACATGACTTTTCCTAATGACAATGTCTTAAGTCCCCTGAGTTCAGCTACACTTAAAGTTTCCCAGGTTTGTAGGAGAGGATAATGGATTTAGCTTGTGAAATAAGAGACACCCAGTGGAGATGTCCAGTAGAACATAGATAGACAGAGATATTAGATAGCTGGATAGATGTATATGTAGATAAATGAAGAGACAGATAAAACAGAGAGAGGAAAGGGGAAAGAATGAGTTGAGGGAGAGGCTCAAAAGATAAATCTTGGTAGAAAATAAATACATGGGATCCATCAACTCATAGATGGTAAAGTTAGCCATAGTAGTGACCTTGATGGCTCAGAAGCCAAGAGGTGAGGTGGCTGGGAGAGAGTGAAGATAAGAGGATGTAGGATGAAGGAATTTCAATGAGTAGAAATGGGGAGAGGAGGCAGAACTGACAAAGGAAATTGAGAGAGCCTAACCAAAGTGGTAAAAGGCAACTTGGAGAGAGTGTGGTGTTTCAAGTAAAGAAAGAGAAAAGTCAAAGAAGAAAGCAGCAACTGTTTGTGTCAGACATTGCAGAAATAAGGTAAGATAGCAAACAGTGTCAGCTGTATTAAAGAGAACAGAAAATCCTGAGAAAGGACTCAATTTCTGTAAGTAGCATTTTGACAGACAGAGCCAACAGAAAACCCCTTGGTTACATATAACTGTTAAAAAAAAAAAACAACAGTAATAAAGGGAAGCATAACTCTCCATTCCTTAAATGTGGACCATACATAGTAACTTCCTTTCAAGGAAAATGGGGGAAGACTAACTACGGCGGTGACACTGACAAGCACTGTTTAAACCAGCTACTCAAGGTCAACATCATGTTGACTATAAATCACTTTGATATTATGTGCCTTTTTATGATATGATGAAAATAGCACTGAACCTTTCCGATCTTTCTCCCCCAAATCCATAACCCCATTCTAATCAAAGAAAAACACTAGACAAATTCCAATAGTGAGGCATCCTACAAAATACCTGAACAGTACTCCTGAGACTGCCAAGGTCATCAAAAACAAGGAAAGTTTGAGAAACTGTCACAGCCAAGGGGAGTCTATGGAGATATGACAAATAAATGTAATATGGCATCCTGGATGGGATTCTGGGACAGGAAAAGGAAATTAGGTAAAAACTAGGAAGATCTGAATAAGCTATAAACTTTAGTTAATAATAATGTATCAATGTTGCTTCATAATTTTTAGCAAACATACTGTAAGATGTTAATAATAAAGAAAAACTGCATGCAGGAGTATAGGGAACATTTTGTATTATACTCTCAATTTCCCTTGTAGTCTAAAAGAGCTCTTAAAAAATAAAGCCTAATTTTTAAAAGTTAGTAGTACAGCAAATACTGAAATCAAAGGATTGGAGAAACTTTTTCGTGCCAGAAGCAAAGATGAAGCTTAAAGCTTGAGTAATAGACTCATAGAATACACTATCGGGCTAGAAGGGGAAGGGATGGGGGAATTACTGGACCAGAAATAGGTCCCAGCTGCTAAAGGTAAGAGTTTTAGCATGCTATGATAGGAGACTTGACCCTGGGAAGGATCAAGGCAGGACGACCACATCCAACCAGGAAAGGCTGCAGGAGAGAGACCAGAAAAACTCTGTCCATGGGACAAGGAAGCAATGCAGAAGATTTTTCTACAGGAATTCTGGGTTGGGGGGAATAAAGATCTTTGGTGAAAAACCAAAGCCTCAGGCTGCACTCTGCTTTACTGCTATGTCTAAATTTGCACCACACTTGTATTATAGGAATGGCCAATCTAAGAAATTAGCTGAAGGAGGAATCATATCTAGCATATGAACTCCGAAAAAGGCAAATGGAGTGGAATCTAGAATATAGTGCCTGCTACTGCTGCTAAGTCGCTTCGGTCGTGTCCGACTCTGTGCGACCCCAGAGATGGCAGCCCACCAGGCTTCCCCGTCCCTGGGATTCTCCAGGCAAGAACACTGGAGTGGGTTGCCATCTCCTTCTCCAATGCATGAATGTGAAAAGTGAAAGTGAAGTCACTCAGTCGTGTCTGACTCCTAGCAACTGCATGGACTGCAGCCTACCAGGCTCCTCTATCCATGGGATTTGCCAAGCAAGAGTACTGGAGTGGGGTGCCATCGCCTTCTCCAAGAATATAGTGTCTGCTGCTGCTGCTTATTCACTTCAGTCGTGTCCGGCTCTGTGTGACCCCATAGACAGCAGCCCACCAGGCTCCCCTGTCCCTAGGATAGTGCCTAGATCCTGATAATTACACAGAAGATGTTAGCTATTTTTCTTCTTATTATTCTGTCTCTATTACTGTATACCAAGAGTGACAGGAACAATAATATCAATAATAACATTTGATTTTGTATGTTCTTGAGCCTAATTTATTTAGATATTTGGATAGGATAGATGTTATATTAGGGAACATGACCTTAGGAGAAAAAATATTTGGTGTCAGCCATGAGTACTCAGGTAAGAAGAATTTTAGGGACTTCCCTGGTGGTCCAGTGGTTAAGACTCGGATCTCTTAAAGCTGGGGCCCAGGCTTCAATCTCTGCTCAGGGAAAACTAAATCCTGCATGTCTGAACTAAACATGCTGCAACTAAAGATCCCACAGGCCAAGACAAAGATTAAAGATCCCGCAACTAAGATCCTGCACAGTCAAACAAACAAATATTTTAAAAGAAAAACTTTTTTAAAAAAGAAGAATTTTTCATTGCATCAGGAGAGTTTTAGATTATCTGGAGAAATTCAAATTTCTTGGTTCTCCAGGAACCAAACAAAATGTCTTCACTCAAAGAGATAATTCCAAAAAAAGAAATTAATTCTTTCAACCCACATTGATCATTGCCAAAAAAAATTTTTTTAACATAAAATTGGCACATTGTGTCCCAATTCCTTAAGTTTGTAGTGCTCAGAGTATAGCTAATGAAAAATAACGCTGCACTCCAGCACCTAGGGAAAGGTCATGTGTAATACAAGCATGTGAAAGGCCTTTGGGGAGGAACAGTTCAGTTCAGTTCCGTTCAGTCGCTCAGTCGTGTCCGACTCTTTGCGACCCCACCATCTCCGGAGTTCACTCAGACTCATGCCCATCGAGTCCGTGATGCCATCCAGCCATCTCATCCTCTGTTGTCCCCTTCTCCTCCTGCCCTCAATTCCTCCCAGCATCAGAGTCTTTTCCAATGAGTCAGCTCTTCACATGAGGTGGCCAGAGTACTGGAGTTTCAGCTTCACCATCATTCCTTCCAAAGAAATCTCAAGGCTGATCTCCTTCAGAATGGACTGGTTGGATCTCCTTGCAATCCAAGGGACCCTCAAGAGTCTTCTCCAACACCACAGTTCAAAAGCATCAATTCTTTGGCGCTCAGCCTCTTCACAGTCCAACTCTCACATCCATACATGACCACAGGAAAAACCATAGCCTTAACTAGATGGACCTTAGTCGGCAAAGTAGTGTCTCTGCTTTTGAATATGTTATCTATTTTGCTTCCATGGTCATTTGAATAACTGTGGTGACAGAGGAAGGGGGAAAGAAGGTGATATAAACTAGACTAGGAGCTTCCTAAGGGCAGAATCTACTCTATTTAGGAAAAGAAACAAATGCTTATATAGCATACATAGTATCCCAGACACTGTTCTAAGCACTTGGCCTATATCAACCCATTTAGCCTCACAAACATCCCATTAACATAGGTACCATTTTCATTCCTATTTCACACATATATATGCAGACTAAAGCAAAAGGAAATTAAATGGCCCAAAATCACACAGCTAGAAAATGGTAGAACCAGGATTTGAGCCTAAACAGCATATTTTCTCACCCTATGATCACCAGTAAGCTCTACCATCTTAAACACCAGCAGAGAAATATTCATATCACTTTCATTTTCCCAACACCTACAACAGTGTGTAGTACACAGTGAGTGCTTTATAAATATTAGGGACTACACCAGGAACTCGTTCTCATTTTTTCTTTGATCATTTCACACTGTATATACATATTTAGTTCAATGTCCGATCTCCAAATATTTTTATAACAAATCTATAAAACCCGTATAGATTCTCCTAGATTCAGTTCAGTCGCTCAGTCGTGTCCGACTCTTTGTGATTCCATGGACTGCAGCACGCCAGGCCTCCCAGTCCATCACCAATTCCTAGAGATTACTCAAACTCATGCCCATTGAGTCAGTGATGCCATCCAACCATCTCATCCTCTGTTGTCCCCTTCTCCTCCTGCCCTCAATCTTTCCCAGCATCAGGGTCTTTTCCAGTGAGTCAGTTCTTCGTATCAGGTGGCCAAATTATTGGAGTTTCAGCTTCAGCATCAGTCCTTCCAATGAATATTCAGGACTGGTTTCCTTTAGGATGGACTGGTTGGATCTCCTAGCAGTCCAAGGGACTCTCAAGAGTCTTCTCTGACACCATAGTTCAAAAGCATCAATTCTTTTGTGCTCAGCTTTCTTTATAGTCCAACTCTCATCAACACATGACTACTGGAAAAACCATAGCCTTAACTAGATGGACCTTTTCTGGCAAAGTAATGTCTCTGGTTTTAATATGCTGTCTAGGTTTGTCATAACTTTTCTTCCAAGGAGTAAGCGTCTTTTTAATTTCATGGCTGCAGTCACCATCTGCAGTGATTTTGGAGCCCCCCAAAATAAAGTCTGCCACTGTTTCCACTGTTTCTCCATCTATTTGCCATGAAGTGATGGGACCAGATGCAGTGATCTTTGTTTTGAATGTTGAACTTTAAGCCAACTTTAAACCAATCTCCTAGATTACACTAGAATAATTATCTATAGCTGCTCACCTGATTTAAACCAATGCTATAAATATGACATGTAAGTTGTAATGAGTTTTCCTTATTGCCATCTTTTAAATCCACAAAGGTCTAGAGTCTCTTCCTAAAATCATAGGCTCATAAAACCAGAATGAAGTCCAGAAGTAATCTTGTCCACACTAACCTCCAAAACCATGCTTCAGCCTAAATCATGTGGTGTGTCCTGCTCTACTGAACATCTTTGATAGTTATATTAAATATCTGTAATGTACTGTACCTATGCAAAAGTGCTTTATTATATTTTCCACAGTTCTGAAAGACTGGATTCTTTATGGTCTGGGTCTATGGCTTGGCTTTATTTTTTTATTCCAAGCCCTTTGTTATTGCCTGGAATCCAAGAGTCATTCACTATATCTTCCTCTGTTAATTCTCTTTGCAATCTCTGGAGAGATAGAAATCAAGTTAGTTTTTCTTCTATGTAACAGTCCTTCAAGTAAGTGAAAAATATCTTTTTTCTTTAAACTAAACATGCCCATTTACTTAATTTTTCCTCCAAGAGGATAGTTTCAAGTTTTTTGACTCTTTTCAAAGGCTATATCTGACTCTTATCAGCTTTGTTCCATCAATAGTCATTTTGTTATTTGGGTTGCAGACCAGATATAGTGTGATTTGACCAGTGTGGTAGTCAATGTCCAAGATAATCCCAAATGAGCCTCATCCTCTGGTATTCATACCTTTCTGTAGACCCCTCCCTCACTAGGTTATAGAAGACATGGCAATATACAATTCATTGTCTTAAATCACTCATCCTGGGGTAAGCCAGTTGCCATGTCAGGAGGACACTCAAACAACCCTACAGGGGGGCTCACGAAGAGAGGAACTGTGGCCTCCTGCCACTCCTGTGAGTGAGCCATCCTGAAAACAACCCTTCTCAAGCCCTCAGATGACTGCAGCCCCGGCTAACATGCTGACTGCAGCATTATGAGAGATCCTATGCCAGACCACCAATCCCTAGTCCATGGAAACTGTCAAAATAGCAAACGTCTACTATTGTCTTAAGCCACTGAGTTTTGGGGTAATCTGTTATGCTGCGATACATGATTATACAGCCAAGTCAGAAGATAAAGAGACTAACATTTGCTTCTTGACCTTGGTAGCAACAGTAAAAAGACAAAGAAAAACAGATGCAAAGGACTGACATAACTTAATTTGTACAGTTTGGGGGAAATTTGTGTATGTGTGTCCATGTGTAAACATTTGCTTGGTATTTTTTGTAGTTAGGTTGTTTTGTTTTTTGCTTCTGTACATTGCCACAGTGCCATACTTAACGTGTGTGCTAAGTTGCTTCAGTTGTGTCTGACTCTTTGCGACCCTATGGACAGTAGCCCACCAGGTTCCTCTGTCCTTGGGATTCTCCAGGCAAGAATACTGGAGTGGGCTGCCATGCCCCGCTCCAGGGGATCTTCCCGACCAAGGATCGAACCCACATCTCCTTCATCTCCTGCACTGGCAGGCAGGTTTTTTTTACCACGAGCACCACCTGGGAAACTCCCCTAGATAGACACTCAGTACATAACTTTTGCAGTATTGGGCTTCACCTTTAAGGTTGAGGGACATAACCAATCTTTGCTCTTGAGTTGGGTGTGGTGAATTCTATTTTCTACCTTTTGGGAACGCTCACTGGGAACCAGTGGCCTTCCTACTCACTAATGTTGAGATGTTTCTCTGCTTCTTTGAACATGATATAGGGAAGAACTGGGACTTAATGGTTCTAATCATGCTGGACTTCTAACATGATTGAGTTTAGACAACACCCAGCTTCACATGGGAACTTAGGAGAGAACTTGCTTCTGGCCTTTTTCTCTCTCTCCACTGCTCACAGAACCCCCAGCATATACATGATAGTCTTGCAATGCTGTGCTTTTAATCACATCTGCTGTTTTCTTATGTTTTCCTTATTATTTTCTTTTTGAATACCTGCCTTTTATATTCATACTTTTGAAATTTCTTTCTTTTCTGTTTTCATTGCCTACTATGATTCAGCCTCTTCATAAAACCTGAGTTACTTTTATGTAGAACTAAAATTGTAAAGAACAAATTCTCTCAAATAAATGAACTTCAAGGCTTCAATACCCAACACATTATGTTGCTCTTAGGTGATGCTAAGCACCTAAGAAGATGCATGAATAATTTTAGGTTTGGGGAAATCATCTAGTAACTCTGCACTTGATGTACTTAAAGACCACCAAAGTGTCCTTTGAAGATGTAACTCTCTGTGAGATAATCTGGAGGCTCTGAAAATTAACGGTACCCATTACCACTGGGAAAACTTAGATCTGGAGGAACACGATAGTTCTAAGCGAACTTTTCCAGGAATCTTTCTATTATCTTTTGTGTTACAGTTAATTGCACTGTTCAGAAGACATTTGGATATGAACATATAAAAGAATGCAATGTTCTTCTTCAGAAAAATAAGGGAAAATGAGGCAAAGAAAGAGACAATTTATAAGTAGAATAAATATTTATACCAATGTTTACATAGTGCTTATCATGTCATAAACATTTTCACTTAGAATGTCTCATCTGACCGTCACAACACTCCAGTGAAATAAAAACAGAGGGATATTATTTCCATTCTATACATTTCAGAGGAAGCTGAAGTTAAATGAGGTACTCAAATTCAACTGACTCCTAAAAAGCTGAGATACAGTGAAGACCTAAGACTCTTTTTGATTCTGGAAGTTTCCACCACAAGGAAGGAAAAAAATAGAGAAAGAGAAAACGAGGCTAACTATTTTTATGCAACATAATGAGGAACTGCTGAGTGATTATTAAAAAACAAAAAATCCTTTACCTCCCCCAAACACTTAGCAATCCCAGGATGATACTTAAGAAACAGGAAACTGGGGTTGACTCAATACTAGTTACCCTTATCTATGTAGCAGAGCTAATTAGAATGCTTATTGCACAGAGCTGTTGGGAGGGTTAAATGAGATAATACCTGTAAAGAATGATAAGTACTCAATAAGTGCTAGTTGTTATGACTAATGATGATGATGCCATTTTAATCAGTGTGGAGAGAATACTAAAGAGTAGTAGACATATATTTGTATGCTGCATTATAATCAAACTACTCTAAATTATCTTCCTTCAATATTCTTTTCTAGAGAATGAAGACAATACTTCTTCCTAGCTGCTCCTGCAGAAATAATTCACCATGTTGGATGTTCACCATGTTCTGAACATCTGCAAAGCCCTCCAGAAATATAAGAAGATATCGAAACCATTTTTTCTCATCCTGTCTTTCTCCCTCCTTGACATTCTGAGCAAAGCCACACTGTGAGACTGTGAAGGGGTTTTTGAGTAGTCATCCCTTCAGACTTATACAGTTGCCTGGCAACTTAAAATTCAATGGCTGAACTGGAAAGAACAGTCAACTTGACTTAATTGTTTTCTGAGATTTAACCCAACAGCTTACATTATCTATAAGAGGCTCACTGAGTTGGTAATGTATGTCTCATCTAAGGAATGGACAAACTGCTTAGCTGTGGATTAGCATAGTGATTAGCTTGTGAGCAGTTTGTTTAAGGAGATGCTTCCTCCAAAAGTCCTTGCTGGGCTGGTGTAGCTCCCACTCACCTTAGAAGTGATTCCACGTTGGCTCAGAGTCCTGCTCCGCCCTCCTTCTGTCAGATTACTGTAACTTCATTCCCAGAGGAGCCCTCCTGCCACCCACCACCAACTATGAGGACCTGTTTAAGGGCATGTCACACAAGCAGGTGATCATTCTTGTTAGTATCATAGAGCAGCTGATCATTCATGATGAAAGCATGACTGTTGACTAAATCAAGGTCCATTCAGACCCAGCTACACTCCATAGCACCAGCATGTGGTTCTACCCTGTCATGCCTGATTTGAGATGTTTTACGAATGATGAAACTTGGCAAATTCAAAATCTAAAGAGCTTTAAATGATAATCTCAGATCAACTATGAGTGATACCAATGAAACTCTGAATGTAATGTCTCCAACATGTTAATTATATAATTCAGTTCAGTTCAGTCGCTCAGTCGTGTCCGATTTTGCGACCCCACGAACTGCAGCACGCCAGGCCTCCCTGTCCATCACCAACTCCCAGAGTCCACTCAAACTCACGTCCGTCAAGTCAGTGATATCATCCAGCCGTCTCATCCTCTGTCATCCCCTTCTCCTCCTGCCCCCAATCCCTCCCAGCATCAGAGTCTTTTCTGATGAGTCAACTCTTCGCATGAGGTGGCCAAAGCATTGGAGTTTCAGCTTTAGCATCATTCCTTCCAAAGAACACCCAGGACCGATCTCCTTTAGNTTCTCCTGGCAATCTTGATTCCAGCTTGTGCTTCATCCAGCCCAGCGTTTCTCATGATGTATTCTGCATGTAAGTATATAACTAGTGCCCACTAATAGAGACTTTTTTCAGGTTACTGAAATGAGTTTACAAACTTTGGGTAGCTCAGGATATACAATCACATATGCATCAAATGTCATTTTGATAAATGCCACTGCCAGAGTCAGATATTACTTTCTGTTTTCGTTCCTAAAATGATCAAAAACAACATTTTGATGGTTATGTTGAGAAGAGCTGTTCAATTTGATTTAATTGAGTCAAATTATGTTTATAATATTAAGGAACAGTCCTACGATCCTTAATCCTCTTTTTGTTTCTGTATCATAATTAAAGTAACGTGGAAACAACTTTATTAATATAATTTGAATTATATTTATCTATATTGAGCCTTCTTTTCATTTTTCTGTCTACTCAATCTTAAGAGATCTTGTGATTTATTAACTATTATCTTTATATTTTTCCCACATGACATTAAAATTATACAACCTTAAAAATTTTACTGCATACTTTCTCTTTTAGGTTAGGGTTAAAACTTCCCTTTGCAGAAAATTGATTTTTATCTTTACCTTTATTTTCTTCCAGCTTTTCTATATTTTCTTTCTCCTGAGATATATTATTTCTTTAATCATAATTATAGTATCCTCTGTTTTTGTTTCTTTTTTTTTTTTTCAAAGATGATGCAGTGGTAAAAAAAAAAATCTTCCTGCCAATGCAGGAGACACAGGAGACATGGGTTTGATCTCTGGGTTGGGAAGATCCCTTGGAGTAGGAAATGGCAACCCACTCCAGTATTCTTGCTTGGAAAATCCCATGGACAGAGGTGCCTGGCAGGCTGCAGTCCACAGGGCCTCAAAGAGTCAGACATGGTTGAGTGACTGAGCATGCATTCACACAATATTTCAAAGATGTTTGAATCACTCACTGAAAAACTGTGTTAAAAATTTAAACTACATGCCATTTTTTAAAGACTAGCTTTTAAGAACACTTCTTTGCACTTAGATTACAGAACAGTGGATATAAAGATATTTCTTAAAACTTGGAAAGATCTTGATTAAAGGGATGCATATTTTCTCCTATCTAGGACATTGGGTAATAGCCACCAACTGTCAAAATCAGCATTTCCCAATGTGAATTCACTTTGAGAATATCTAGTCCTGTGAAATGCTTCTAGGAAAAACAAAAAGGGAAGGTAAGTGTTTTCCTTTTCTTCTTTTCTTCCTTTTTATCATTGTTGTTTGGTGTCAATTGTTATGCGTTAAATTGTAATTAACGAAACTGAATTCAAACTGTCTCAGTAAGTAGACATTTGTTGACTTCACTGATGATTAAAGTCTAGAAGTGCACAGACACGGTACAATTTGATCAGACCTCCATCCAGCTCCATTTCTGAACTCTGTTTTATATCTGTGTATTAGGTTTTTCCTCTTCTCTGCAAAATGACTGCAGCAGATCCAGCCTTCATACTTACAAATCACAGTCTCCAGAGCATGTGAGAGACTAAGAGTTCTTGAACTTCCCCTACCCACAGAAGTTCTGAGATTTGTTCTTATTGGACCCTCTCAGGTTATAAGCTATTTACCAAGCCAATCATTATGGAAGGCATAATATATACTGATCAGCTTAGTCCAGATTATAACTTCTTCTTTGGAGCCATAGATAGTGTCAGCTTCCCTAGAATTCCAAGGCTGAAATCAAACACTACGATGCTGTAGAAATAATTAACCAATGTTCACTATAAATAAATTTGGGAAATACTGACATATACCGACTTCTTAATTCAAGTATAATCTTAAAAATTTAGAAGACTCAAAACCTGTAGAGTAAGCATTAAGAAAAGATGAGCCCCATGAGATTTATCAGCATATCCCTAAAACTTAATATAAGGAAATATTAGAAAATAAGCCCAATTAGGAGAAAACTTTATCTCTTTTCTTTGCTCTAGTGCCATGAAGACTGCTTGACATATATGAAGCACTCAATAAATATTTATGGAATTAATGAAGAAACTAATTTCTAAAAAAGGTTCTTCTATCCAAACATTAGCAAGCTTTGTTCTCAAAGGGAAGGAGGATCCATAGGTCTCTAAGTAAGCCTCTTTGAAAGAAATGGGCATTAGATGAAACAATTTTTCCAGTTCTCCATTGGTCTAGCTTCACATTTGCTGAGACATACCCACAGCAAATCCTTACTTCTCTGTTTATCTTTACCAAAAACAATCCACACGGGAAAATTGAGCATCTGTGTTCCTGTAACTAAAAATAGCCCATTTAATTACAGCATTCAGCACACAGCCCTATACAAGGAGGAATGGAAAGAGATCAAGAAAATACAGAAACTATTTCTGTTCTTTAAAAAATGAACACTAAAAATATGGTGTTTTGGTAAGATTATGAACGGCAGAGTCTCAAAGACATGGGTTTGAATCCAGGTTCTGATCTTTGCTAATCATGTGATCGCAGGCAAATTAACGTCTCTAAACTTCCATTTTCTCATCTGTAGAATGAGGAGGGTATCTTCTCACTCAATCAAATCTAATAACACAGCAAAATGCTTAGTCTGGCATCTGTGTGTGGCACAGATGTGTGTGTGCTAAGTCGCTTCAGTTGTGTTTGACTCTTTGTGACCCTATGGATTATAGCCTGACATGCTCCTCTGTCCCTGGGATTCTCCAGGCAAGAATATTGGAGTGGTTGGCATGCCTGTCTCCATTAGTCTGGCATAGTAGACACTTAATAAATGATAGTTATTATTGTCATTATACTCATCATTTAAGAAACTTCAAATTGACTTAGTTGAATAGTCCATTTAACTCAACCATCTCTCTAGGTGATGCTAGGGCTAGTCTATAAGATACTGCTCTTGAAAGATTGCATCTGTGTAAATAGAATCTGAGAAAATACACCCCAGTATATACTATGTAGAGATAAAACTTATAGCTACTATTTATGTAAATACTGAGGAATTTTAGATGACCTGAGTTTTCACTATTAGGAAGAAAAAGGTAGAAGAAAAGGATAGAGACGCTTTAAGTGGGGGAAAGATGTCAGTAGGAAGCCCTAAACACAGAACTCTATGTGCTGTGGACCACAAACAGGCCTGACTGCTTAAAACAGAGAAGTTGGTCCAGAATGTACTAGGATGTGGGCAGTTAGATAGGTAATGAGGTGATGCATGGAAAATAAATAAAAAGTTACAGCTGATAATAAATGTGTGTGCAAAGGTGTATGATTTTGTGCATTGATTTACCATTTCTCCCTGTTGTTTTCAACTACCTGGGAACTCAAAGATGAGCAACCTTCTTTCTGGAGTTGGCTATGACAGACCATTTTGCAAGCACTTGAAGTCCTTAAGGAAATATAAACATCTTGTGACCTGGAACAGTCATGAGGGATTCTGACTCACACTAGGAATCTGGGTGATGCTGCTGCTCAGGACCAGATCGTAAACATCTGACTGCCCTACTTGATGGGTCCTTGGCAGGCTAAGTTGTCAACAGGCCTTGTGGAGAAAAAGTCATATCAATCAGAAAATGTCCAAGGTCTACATGGAAAAGGAAGTCTTTTGGAAAGAAAACAAAGCAAGGTATCTGAATATTACCTTAGGATTTCTTTACTTTGTTCTGTTTCTTTTAGATGGTTAGGATGAGAAGAGTGCTTGGGCCAAACTTCTAAGGCACCTGGTTGGCTAAAGGAGACTCTTTTGAATACTAATCCCGTATTCCTACCAAGATGCCTTACAACTTTGATTTGATTTTCAAATCTATTGTATTCCAGTTCCGTTGTCAAGCTAGAGTGACCAAGAGATTATATAGTGTCTGAGGACAGAGAAATGAGACTCTGGAACAGAATCAGCTCTCAACAAATATGTTAAATACTATATACCATTTATTCTGATGGGCACTATACCAAAATAACAACCTTGAGGCCTTTCCCGACCACCATACTAACCATCACCTCAGTAATTTCATCTTATCTTAATGCTGCAACTATTATACCAATACAGTTTGAATACTGTAGGTGAATGCCATTTTTATTCCAGCCCCAATTTCTCTTAACTTCAGACCCATATTTATAGCACTACTATATGTAAAAAATTTCTTCTTGGTGGTTCAGACAACACTTACAACTCAAATCTTTAAGACCAAATAGTTTTTTTCCTTCCTCTTCTACCCACTCTATCTACAAGCCCATCTGAAACAAACAAGAAAACCAGCTTGTCTTCCAGCTATAACCACTGTGTTAATATTTAACATCATCACCATCAATGAAGACACCTGAGATAGAAATATATATTTCCCACCGTCTCTTCTCTTTCTGCATCTATGCTCCAACCAATTGGTAATCAAGGACTGTTTGTGGTCCCTTTCACATGGCTCTTGAGTTTAACCTTTCTTTTCCTTTCCTGCCACCATGGATTAATGTGACCTTCATCATCTCAGGACCGGACTTTAAGACTTTAACTGCCTCTGTTTCTCGCTCTTCCAAACCATCCTTTTCAATGATTATAATATAATCATTGCCATTTTCTGCTCAGCACCTTCAGTGACTGTCCATTTAATATAGAGATATCTCCTAGTACTTCACTTGCCACTTAGACCCTTTGCTTTCTGCCTCTCAGCAGCCCTTGCTGTTCCACCCTGCTGTGTGCAGTCATTCCACTGCCACATGATGGAACATCCGTCTTCTAGGCCTGTGCCCACCAGCAGACCTTTGACCTGGAAGTCTCTTCTCTCACGGCTGTGGTGGTGCTGGCACTGTTTTGAAGCTGAGCATATCCTACAAACAGTTCAAGTCCCAATCCCAGAGTCTCTGATGCCAGCTAGAAGAAAGAATGGCTCTGTTCTCCATGGTGCCATAGACTGTTGCGTCCCATTAGAATTCATGGAAGGCTGTGGTTAGATTCTGGCCATCTTTGTAATCCTAATACCTAGCACATATAGGCACTCAGGAAATAATGATGAATTACACTGATTTGAATTTCAATAGCAACTGCGGCTCTATTTCCCGAAGTTCCTCTAGCAATATGGCCTAGACCTTATATTTAAAATTGGCTGTTATTCTGATATGCTTTCTTCAGGGTTTACAACTAAGTATCCAAGAATCCTATCTGGGTAAGAATCATTCTCTGGCCAATATAAATGGTATTGTGATCATTATTAGGTACACTGTTGGAAATTCCATGAATTTGACTCATCTCAGAAAAAAGAACAGGTAAAAAAACCCCTTTAGAGCAGCAATGATACAGTTAATTTTGGCTGCCATTGTTTCTTTCTGAACTGTGCCTTCTGCATTCATAATTAACATCTCTGTTGCTTTAGAGCACCTGGAACTAAAAAATAGTGTATAACTGAGACAAGTATTAAATTCTAAATGGAGATGGCATGGAGATAATCTGTGAATAACCAAACATTGAATTAATATTTCAATAAACAATTAAATTGTTCTTTTCTTTGTCTTGTCTCAAAATGTTTAAATTTTTCCCATTCACATAAAAAAGTAACAATTTATGCCAGTCGAAGAATAACAAAGAGGCAACTGTCATTTATTTTATTAAATGTGAACATCTTTGAGGAGAAAGGATTATCTCTAAAAATTTGTTCAGAATTGTTAATTTTATATTTACATCTATTTTTCTGAATCGTATTACTTTTTTTAAAAACTCCTCTTGTAGTTCAATATGATAATTTGTTGCTTTAAAAACAATTGTTGATTAATGGCTATTGAGATATCAATGCTCTCGAAAGGAGATGTCAATTTTTACTAGTATCTGTGGAAGACAATAGCACTGTGTATGCCCAGAGAATGAGGGATATTATCTCGCTAAATCAGTCTGTAGTCAATGAGCTCATCAGCTAAATCTGATGGACTGACAGAGAGCCCAAACATGAGGAAAGAACTGTAATACACTGACTAAGACAGCATGTTGGTTTGCCCAGAGCAGTTAGACAAGGGAGGGCATCCTGCCAAGTCCAGAGAGTCAGGGCAGACTCCAAATAAGCTTGAGCTAACAGGACAATATCTCTTGTTTTCAACTGTGCAAATTATAAACACAAGAGGATGTGGCCATTGTGTTATGTTCCCCCAAGCACCACTCATTTAGCTGAAAGGCAGACAGTGGAGGGAGGACCCCAGCCTTCATCCTGGGGCAGCATTTAGAAGGATCTACTGTGAATCTAGCAACGTATTCGTTTTCCTCATTGAGCCAAGTGTCTCTCACCCCAAAAGACACCCTGATTTAGATCTTAGTCCTGGATCTGATTTGGGCAAGTCTTTTAACCTCTGAATACCTCACTGTGGAAATAACAACTGGGGGGAAATAGTACTATCTAGCTTTTGTTAATTGTGCAGCTCCAGTGACATAACATATTTAAGATATGTTTAAAACATACTCTTTGTAAACTCCAAAATGTTATGTAGATGTAAGATATGAGTTGTGTTTAGGCATCTACCTAGAACACTGGCATTCTTCTTTCAATCCTGTATCTAGTATTTTTGAGCACCGCCTACTGTGCCAGGCTCTGTTCTCAGTGACCCCAACAGATCCCAACAGAGAAACATTCTCCAGGAGCTTTCATTCTTGCAGGGAGATTCTGCCATAAGCATACAAACACAGTGCATTATACAGTATGTTGGAAAATGATAAGTGCTGTGGGAGAACAAAATAGAGCATAATAAGGGGATTGGGAGTACAGAGGGCACAGGAGAGGCTTTGGTATTTTTAAAATAGTGGAAAAATGACATTTGAGAAAAGACCAGAAGGTGAGGAAGTGAGCTTGTGGGGAAGAATTCTCAGCAGAGGGGAAGGCCAGTGCAAGAGAGGGCCAGCCAAGCAAGGAAGGCAGAGCAGGCAGGTAGGCCAATAATAGAAGAAGAGGCGGTCAGAGAGAGACACACGGCCAGATCATGGAGGGCCTTTTTGGCTACTGTAATATCTTCAGTATATCTTTTGCTCTGACCTGATTTGACTCCTATTTTTAGAGGCTCCTCTGGGTGCTGGGTGAAGAACAGACTGTAGAGACAAGCATAGGAGGAAAAAGCCTTGTCAGGAGACTAGAATGTAAGGTAGACCAGTGTGGCAGTGGTGGGAATGTTGAGAGGGGTCAGGTTCTGGATATTTTTAAACATAGAGCCATCAGGACTTCCCAGTGGATTAAATGTTCAAAAAGAGAGGAGTCAGGAAGACTACAAAATTTGGGTCTGACTGACCAGAAGGCAGAGCTGCCAGCAATAGTGTGCCCATATGGAAGAGAGCTGAAACTCCTCCCTGTCTTTTTCCTCCTAGTTGCAAGAATTCTTCCTGCTAATGTAAAACTCTGCCTAGAGGAACAAGATTGAAATGATCTATTTGGTGATTGATGGAAGGACTGACAATTCACACTAGTTCATCTCCCTGGACTTCAGTTTCTCTAGTTGTAATATGAAATGAGCCAGCAGGATAATGGCAAAATTCCATTTCAGCTGCTAAATTCAAAAACGTAGATGGTGCCACCAGTTCTCACACTTTTCAAGATTTATTTTTGATGTATTTTTTTTTCTCAAAAAAAAAAAGTCTCAGTAAGGAAATTCAATCTTTGAACATGCCCTTTATGGTTTAAAAGAAAATTATTTGGGGATCCTAGTTAAAACATCAAAAAATGAATGTTAATAAGACAGATTTCTTTAAAAAAAAAAAAAAAAGTATGTCCTGCAAGTTCCAGGGAGTTACCTAGCTAATCAGGAAACATATTTCCTATGTTATATTTCATCAGAAATCTTGTTCACAAGTTAAATTTTGTGTCACTGTTAAAATACTCCCTTTCACTTTAATGGTACATGAGTGAACTTGAAAAGCTTCTAAGGTTGCCTGAAAGAACATTTGGCTCCTGTAGATTCTTGCTTTCTTCCCCCACTGCTTTATCATTTCTTCTTGACAAGAGCACTATTGGTGTCATTAGTTCTGGAGCATAAGAAGTCACTAGAGTGACTTCCATGGTGGTTCAGTGGCTAAGACTCCACACTCCCTATGCAGGGGGCCTGGGTTTGATCCTTGGTCAAGGAACTGGATCCCACATGCCACAACTAAGAGTTTCCATGCTGCAACTATTAATAAGATCCCACATGCTGCAATGAAGACCCAGTGCAGCCAAATAAAAAAAAATAAAGAAAGAAAGAAGTCACTAGAGAAGACTGAAGACCATGTATCTGAAACAGCCTGATTCTGGAGAGGAATCCAGGATAATCATACATAGATTGGGCTTTCCTGGTAGCTCAGATGGTAAAGCATCTGCCTACAACATGGAAGACCTAGGTTCAATCCCTGGGTGGGGAAGATCCCCTGGAAAAGGAAATGGCAACCCACTCCAGTACTCTGGCCTAGAAAATCACATGGACCAAGGAGCCTGGTAGGCTACAGTCCATGGGGTCGCAAAGAGTCGGACACGACTGAGCGACTACACTTCATACATAGATTAATTTAAATCCTTGGATAATCTCTTAAACTTGTAGCCCACAAACACAGCATCTCCCCTTCTCCCACACTGCATGTGACCTGGGAAACATCATTATCACCATCATTATAGCTGATATATTGAGCGCTTACCGTGTGCCAGACATTTTCCCACAGTTATCACGACTTAACTCAGTTAACACCCACAGCCACCCTGTGAGAAGAGTCATGATTATTTTCATTGTCAAAGGAGGGGAGCTTCACACCCAGGACCTCCTAACCCTAAGCCCAAGCTCAGCAGAGCAGTGAAAGGGTTGAGGTTGGAAGGGAGCCGGGATGCACAGGCACTTAGCTCAGTGAATTGTCTTACTGACATCACTGTCTATCTTAAAAGCCTTCCATGCCCTTCTGCTTGAGGGCAGAGGCCAAACTTTTAGTTTGTATCAAATCATCAGTATTTGGGAAAGCAGTTACTCGTGAACAGAAAGCCCTGTGAAAACTCCATAGTGAGTGAGGTCTAAGCTATCTAGTTCTGGCTTCCCCAGCACCTAAAGCAGAGCCTGACTTTGGCTAAATGTCCTAAGGCAGAGGATGTGTTCCCTGAGTGAGAAAATGGATGGAAAGATGATCCAGACAGGAGTGAGGGAAACGGGAGACAGGCTGTGAAGAAAAGAAGGGGCTCCCGGAGGCATTGCTCCAAAGCCCCTCCCACTTAGCAGGTCCTGGCTTCACCATGAGGTTCTCTCCAGGCTCTGCTTACCCCCTGCCCCCGACTCTGACCTGGCAGGTTCCAAGGCCCCTGGTAGGAGGAGGAGCTTGCGCTAAGGAGGATGCCCACTGGGTGGGCTGGAGGGAGCAGCTAGGAGGCCCGTGGAAGGACCCGAACCCCATGCACACGCCCCACGAAGGCAGGTGGTCTCACATGACAACTTCACACACACACACACATACACACACAAACACACACACTCTCTCTTCCACATTCACACTCATACTCAAACACTCATACTCCCCATACTCTTCAGCACACACTTGCGGGCCCGCACACACACACACACACACACACACACACACACACACGTGCCTCCACAAGCGCACATACTCTCGCACATACGCATGGGACCCCACACTTCTCACAAACTCACAGTCACAGTCCCATTCATACACCCTCGGCAACACATACATCCTCACACAGTCTCTTTAATTCTCACATTCATACATCCACACACCCCAATATTCACAGGCACCCTTATGCTGACAACCCCCATTCAAGCTCCTGAATGCCTACACTCTTCACTTTTACACTTAACACGCTACTCATATTCACACTCCTCACCTCTTCATACACTTGGTGATACACACATGCACATCACACATACCCTCCAGCATGCACTCATTCGCATACTCACGCTCACCCCTACACTCTCACACACGCTTCCCCCGTCCGCTTGCGCATGCGCACCTGCTACGGTGAGGACGCTGTTCCCAGCGTGGATGCCCATGTGCTTGGAGTTTGGGGACTGTTGGTGATGGAAGCGTTTGCATGTTGTGGGTTCAAGGCGATCTCTTAGAGTCGCTTCGTTTTCCAGTGAGAAGTTAGCCAGGGAGAGGAGCAGATTAAGACCCAGAGAGGGAGACGGACCCGGGAAGGAGTGGGTTGCAGGTTTCCCGCGGTGACAGCTGGAGCGCTGGGTAGGGGCCTACCCGCGGGGAGTGCCTATTCACCGCGTCTAGGGAGCAGCCTCGCCAGCTTCCAGCTTCTGTATCTCTCGGCCTGGAGAGGGGAGTGACCGGGCGCGGACTTGGGACAGTTTCTGGCCGCGCAGCGCCAGTTCCTGTGACCCAGAGGACACAGCACAGAAAGCTGTGAGCCAGGGTGAAAAGCGGGACGGGGTCAGCGTTAGAAAATCCTCAGTTTGAATCTTCCCTCTCCTACTTCTAAGCTGCGTGGCTTTGGCAAGTTGCATAGCCTCTCTGAGCCTCATTTATCCAGTCTGCAAAATGAGGGATTAGCCATTCAGCAAGTATTTATTCCACTCCTAATATATGCCACCTCTAGATATTTTATGGACACCTGTGAATAAACAAAACAGATGCAGTTTCTGCCCAGTGCAGCTTGCAGTCAACTGGGGGAGGTACTCAACCAGCACTGAAAAAAACCTGAAGACATAAATACCAATTATGATGACAGCTTTTGAAGTAAGAGTAACATGTTGCTTTCATCTGGCCGACTGTCTTTAGCACTTACTATGTTCTGGGAGCAAGTGAATAAAAACAGTCATATTCCCTATCTCATCCCACTCCAGTCTACGCCTTTTCTGTAATATGGGCTACATTAGACTGGCCTTTGTTATCTTTAACTCACAGGAAAGCCACATTAACCAAGGAGTGGACAATAAACAAATTCAAAATAATAAAAGTATCTTCCTCACAGGGTCACTATGAGAAATAAATGATACATTAAAGGCTTAACTCATAGCTGAGGACATAGTAGGTGTTCCACTACTATACATAAAATAGATAACTAATGAGGATCTGCTGTATAGCACAGGGAACTCAATGCTCTGTAATGACCTATATGGGAAAAGAATTTTAAAAAAGAGTGGATATATGTTTAACTGATTCACTTTGCTGTATACCTGAAACTAGCACACAACATTGTAAATCAACTATCCTCCAGTAATACTTCCCAGATGGCTCAGTGGTAAAGAATCTGCCTGCCAATACAGGAGATGCAGGTTCAACCCCTGGGTCAGGAAGATTGTCTAGAGAAGGGAATGGCAACCTGCTCCAGTAGTCTTGCCTGGGAAATGCCATGGACAGAGGAGCCTGGCTGGCTACAGTCCATAGAGTCTCAAAGAGTTGAACATGACTGAGCACACAGGCATACTCCAATAAAAATGATTTTTAAAAAATATAGTAGGTGCACAATACATATTGGATATATTATTAGGAGATAGTATTACCTAGTGCTTAAAACTTCCGACTTTTACATTCTACAGACAGGATCTGAGTCCTGGCTGCCTTATCTCTAGCTCTGTGACCTTGGATAAGCCTTTGAACTTTAATAAGATTCAGGATTCTCACTGGAGAAATAACAGAAAAATAGCGCTTTTTCTGGTAGGGCAGCTATGCAAATTAAATGAGGTTTTGTGGGCAAGGCTCCTGATTAAGGGCAAGGCACACAGTGAGAGCTCAAGAGACAGAGATGCTCATACCCTCCTGTTCCCTCCTCTATAAAAGCGTCCTTAAAGCTGTAAGGTTTCTCCAGGCTAAAAGAGCCTTCAAATTTAGAGCGCAGTCCTAAATAGGGACTGCCAAGATAGAGCTCCAGGCCTTTGACAAAGGTGGGGAATAGGAGGTAGTGAGATTTTCCTGGCGGGCCGAGGTTGAGGAGGCTACTGAACTGTTCGCCCAGAAACAGAGAGCTGGAAAAACCACCGTATGGGCGCCTTTAGGGAGAAGACGCTGGCCTGTGGAGGAGCCTTAGCTGGCAAATTCCGCCGGGAAAAGGCGTGTGGGGGCGGAGTGGTGATTGGGCAGAGACCCCGGCTTCCTGGTTACGCACTACGAAACCCTGGGCCCTGGTACCTGCTTCCCAAACCTCAGGATCCGTGGAGCTGCAGATCGCAGATAATTACAGAAAACAAGAGACGCCACGAACTCTCACTAAGCACCAAGCCGGGTGCTAGGCATCCCCTAATTCCTCGAGAAGACTCGAAAGCTGCGGGCGGTTTTTTCCCTGGTTCACAGAGGCAAACCCTGATATTGTTCTACCAGTCTAAGGAAGACCTCCTTTCAATTCTTTCAGTTGGCCAAAAGAGTCTCCTCTCGGCATCTGGGCGCGCCCTTGGGTGGCCTGACACATTCCCTCCAATCCCGTCCCAGGCCGAAGATAGCCGGTGGTCCCGCAGGTCACTTCACACTTGGGCTTTCTCCGCTCCCAGAGCCGCTAGGGCTTTGCTTTCATATTCACGCGACCTTTTGTAATTCACCAGCTCTGAGTTGGTTTACCGCTTCCTGACAAAGTGAAAACTTCCACGGGGCAGGCTTTGTGCAGTGGATCCCCCAGTCCCGAACCTGTTATACAGTAGGCTCTCAGTACACACTTTCAACCACTATCAGTTGTTCAATGGGACTCAAAGCGGTTATTACTTTGGATAAGTGCAAGTAGGATTTATCCATTATTTTTCAGCCCTCACCAGCATCAGGACCACATAGAAAGTGTGCCATGGTTTTTGTTTGTTGTTTTAAATTTCAGTGTTCTGGCCACACACCATTAAATGGAAATCTCTAGGGCATCCATACTCCCCAGGTGATTTTTGTAGAAGGCCAAGGTTGAACACCAGAAATGCCAGCTTGCTATAAATTATAATGATTCATTCTCTTTTTGGAAACCTTTTTAAAAAATAAAAAACCGTCCTGAATCCCATCACTAAGGAGCCATTTAGGCCCAGTGCTTTCAGGAAACTTAGGCCAAGGAAAGTGGAGAACTGGTGTTAATTAAGCCCTCTCCTTATATTCCCAGCTCCCCTCTTCTAACCAAAACCACTAACTTTGAAAAAAGAAAAAGGCAAGCGCCAAGAGAACTGGAGAGGGAGGGAGATGCAGCATTTGCTTCAATTATCTGGATAATTGTTCCCCACCTCAGACCATTGTTACTAAAATGAAACAATATTCTATAGGATACAGTCTGGGCCTTTTCAGGCTTGCTCCCTGCGGAGCCCAGCACACGCTGGTCACTGAGAAGGCACTCAATAAATTTTATTCTGGTGACAGAGGAGAGCTTTAAATGGGGAGGGATGCCTTGTTAGGCTTAAGGATTTGGGACTGGGTGAAAATTAAGGTGAAGTGGGGAGCAGAACGGCTGTGTGGTGGGGACTGGGTGCCATCAAAACTCTGTTCTGAAGGCTGTTCCTGAAATTATCGGCCAAACTCCTCACTTCTTTCCCAGAACCTCCCCCACCCCTTCCTCTCTGAGGGCCAAATTGAACTCTTGCGCCTATGGTGAGCACAAAGGGGAATTCAGGTTTCTCAGAGGCCCATCGGTTCTGAATACACAGTGGGAACAGGCAAGATCACTTTTGGTGGTAGGTGAGCACAAGGTCCGCAGCCTGTGCTCTCCATGGACTGGCCTCTCCTGGCCATGCATTAAAAGTAACAGTATTGGGGCAGCTGAAGGGGCAGCCAGGGCCTGAGTCCTCACCACTCAGCCAGCGCTGTAATGTGGGGACTGACTCCCAACTGCCCGTCTTTCTCCCCACTAGGGGCTTTTCAAGAGGGGCTTGGGTTCTCTAAGAGTATGTATTTGCTAATTGCAGTCTCGTCCTTAATGAGATTCTTTCAACTCCCCTAAGCCCATTTGCAGGTTACAGCCTCATCTGGGGACCCTCATTTTCCACCCTGGCTACACATCCTGTGAACAATTTCCTCTCTGGCTCCTGAAAAGCGAGCGAGCGCCCCAATTCTGCTGAATGCACGTCTCGGTTCATCCAAAGCCGGCGGGCTTTTGATGGCCACAATGCAAGTTACGCCCAAAGAGTGTCCCTTTGGTCATATCGACAACGCTTGGCTTCACGTTTGCAAGTTAAACGGGCAGAAACCCTGCCGAAACTCCCACGCCAGACGCCGGGGCATTTCCCTCCGCCCTGCTCACAACACAACTGGGGAGTAGGTCCAAAGGAGGAGGGGGAGGAGGAGGAGATTTGAGGAGGGGGAATGGAAAAAGTCCTGATTCTCAGTCACCATCTACAAGAATAAGTGGTGGGGGAGGACAATTTTCTCCCGTATTTCTCTCTTATTTATATATATATTTCCATTTTGCTTTGTTGGCAGCTTTACCCAAACAACAACAACAGAAACCAAATGAGAGCTTTTTCTCCTTGTCTTCACCTAGGTAGCTGCTTTCCTGCGGCCCCTGAAATGTGACTCCTTCATAAAATCAAAATTTATGATTATTCAAATGTTGGGGACTGTGAAAAGAGAGGAAGAAAGAGAGAAAATTAATATTGCAGCTGTTCTTCTGATTAATGAGAGATAATTGCTCATGAAAAGTCACCCCTGTGGCATTTTGTTGTCTCCTGGATCTTTGTTCTTTTCCACTATTATTGAGGACTTTCTTGAAGACTAAGCGGTTCTTTTCAATTTTGGGGTATTCAGAAAGGGTTGCCTGGTTACAGAGAATGGGGAAATCTCGGGCTATATCGGGTAAGATGTGCCACAGACAGCAATATCACAATGCCACTCGGAGAAAAGGATGGATACAAGTTAACGATGCGCTTTCAATAAAACATTCATAGACTTGTTCACGCTTTGATAATGACCTCATTAAAGGGAGCTGGGGGCAAGTAAGTCCTGTCTCCTGTTTGTGTTCGTCTAACAAAACCCAGCTTTGAGATCATTCATCGCTTTGGAAACTAATATGAAATCAATGTAAGAGGAGCAAATAAATCCGAGGCGGCCCGGCCAACTCCCGGCTGTTGGGCCCTGCTCACGGCCTCCTCCGTATTGGGCAAAAGATCCGGCAGGAGAACAGTGTAGGCAAACGCTGAAACTGAGAGGAAAAAAAGGACTTGGAGTTGGGGGAGGCAAGAAGCAGAGGGAGGGGCAAAGTAGGAGTTACAGCCGCAGAAGAAAAAAAAGAAAAAAACAAACAGTAAGCACCTCAGTGGGTCTGAATGCTACGTTTGTTGAATAAGTAATGCTAAGTCCACACCACCCCTTATTTCCCTGTTTTTGCCGACAGGAAACAGGAAGAGGAAAATGTGGGGTTCAGGTCTGGTGTGATCCCAGATGGGGGAAAGTACTGGAAGACTTTCTGAAAGCTATATCCAAGAATTCACATCTCAAGGTTGAGCTGCGAGGAAACCACTCATCCAGACTCGAGTTGGACAGTTTAGAGGCAAGAAGGTGGCTCTACTGAACTGCTTTGAATTTTCTCCCCTCAGTTGAGGGTGAGGATGGGGTATCCCGACTGCACAGGGGTAGGGGATAGTGGGGGACAATTTTGTTACCTTTGCATTCGTGACATCATCAAAGACAAAGCAAAGCCATCCTCGATAGATCCCTAGCAAGAGGGAGGGGAAAAAAAATCAAAGGATTCCCCCCCCACACAAAGAACTAATTTTCTCCTTGAATTATGAAAGCAATGGCTTAGGTAACAGCCTGTACTCTGTACCCGACTGCTTAATACCGAATAAATCCTTCCACGTGGCTCCCCGAGTCGTGGCAATTAGAGCTCATTATAGGCTCATAAGAGCTCTCACTTCGGGGATTACTTAATGGACGATGAAATTTTATCGGACAGGATCACTGAGAAATAAAATTGGGTGGCAGTGGGGGCCCCATAGGGGCACGCCAATGGCCTGCCCAGGGTCTCTTTCTGCTTCAAATGGGCTGGAGGAGCTGCTATTCTGAGGAAGGGCAGGGCTAGCAGGGTCAGTCACAGAGCTATCCAGGGCCGTGGGGGAAAAAGGGGGCAACGCACCTGGAAGGGGAGCTTCTGAAGATGGGGCTGGAGTGGGGGAAAGAGGAGAGACAGAGAGAGAGATTCAAAGAGAACTAAAAAGAGACTCCAGTGTGGAACATGACCCCAAAATACTTGCTCGTGGTGGGCTGTGGCCATTAACGCAGTACTCTAATAGACACACTTCTCAGTTGCATCTGCTTTCAGCGTCAGTCTGGCCCCAGCCGCTGGTCCCCTTGCAGTCCTAAGCAACCCCAGAGGCCTCTCACTTTTTTCAAAATTCCCCAGCACACCAACCGGATGTTTTTGTCTGTAGTCAGACATTAACTGAGATACTCAAGCATCATAATTATAATTCTCTAAAATAAAATGGTCCTCACATAGGCACAACTCCCAGCATATTAGCATAGAAGTTTTTCCCATGCACAGAACTAGAATCACTGCAGATCACAGTGAATAAATAAATGCATATATTATATAAAATTTAAGTGAAAAATATGTATATACTTAAAAGTGAATAGGGAAATCATGTCACCTATTTGGACAATTTAGGCCTCTAAAAACATCCTGGCACTAGGCACCTCCCAATGGTAGAGCTCCCAGTCTTCTTTCTGAGGCTGTAATGACTTGGGGACTGCCTGGAGTCTCCCATTTGAAGATGGACTGAGCCAGGCAGTCTGGGTTGAAGCTGAGAGACTGCGATGGCTGCAGCGGCAAACCTTGTGGTACAAAAGTAGTTACAGCTGAGCTGCCCCGAGTTAAGCCCTGAGACTCCTTAATTGTTGTCACAAGATGTTGGATTAGCACATTTCTGGAATAGCTGTCTGTTTACACTCTGGAGACCCACTGTCCACTAACCGCTTTCTAATTGAATTCTAATCACATTCAAATAGCTCAATAACCAGCCTCAGCTGCAATTCATAAAACTTTAATTGCCATCCATAAATCCTGGGCTCCCCAGAGCGGGGCGTCCCTACAACCCAATTATACTTCTCTAGCAGGCAAGAGAGATGGTCACAGAGATGGAAAGGGAAAAGGAGAGACAGAAAAAGAGAGAGAGACAGCCATGTCACCAGCTGAGAAGCTGGCTTCCCCTAGGATTTTGACCCTTGGCTCTCACAGGTGGAGGGGTATGGTCCCCAAGTTTCTTTGCATCATTGTGATCTCAGGCCTGAAGTTTGCAGTCTGAGGAAAAGGATTGGACTTGGAGCTGTTGCTCACCCTCCCTGCTCCAGCTAGATTTTCTACAGGGTCAAAGAAGAGAAAGCTGTCATTTATGTAGCCTTGCCTTCCCCAAAGATCAATAGCCCCTAGGTGGGCAGCTAGTCTCTTGCACAGTCTTTGGTGCACCAGTCTTCTACTGCCATTCAGGGAGGTTTCCTTTGTCAAACCACTTCTCCCTTACTGAGGCATCAAGTGGCTCAATTCCTTTTCATTTTTATGGGCTTTAAAGGGGGAGTATAGAAGAGAGTGCTTCCTAGTTAGTCTTCTAGCTGCCTAAGATCTGTAAAATGCCAAGGGGTGGGAGATGGCAGGACCCAGAGCAAAGACTTCCCTCAGCCTCTGCCCAGCTTCCAGAAGGGCCAGGGTTTGGGCCTCTCCCCAAAGTCCTTAGGATGGAGTTTGTAGGGTTGGCCTGGAAATGTAGAAATGGAACCCCGTGGAGAAAGAAAAGAGTGACCCCCTTCAGTGTCTCTCTCTGCCAAAGGGGGAGTTTCAGGTTAGAAAAAGGCACAAGGAAAGGTGGTTGATCTGAGTGGTCCCAGGAAGGCCCCAAGTGCAAAGGCACTTTAGAACTTCTCAAGCATCAAAACGAAAAGTTCCTCTTCTTAGCTGGGAGGCCTCTCTGTTATGCCTCCCAGATCCCTCACAACTAGTCACCTGAATGACATTGGCCAAGTCCAAAAGCTGGGGGACTCTGTGTGCTTGTGTGTGCCTGTCCCACGTTTCTCTCCAGGACTGGGCCGCTGCCAGTCCACAGCAGCACAATCCTGTTCTAAACCTCAGGCTTCACACTATTCCCTGCCGTATCCACGGCTGGCACAGAGGAGCAGGGAGCACGGGGCATTCGGATTAGAAAGGCCTCCAAGTCCCCACCTGGTGCGCTGTGCGGCCGGAAGCTTGGAGGAGTTGGTCTGGGGCCCAGGCTAGGGAGAGGGGTGGGATGGAGGATGCAGCTCTATGATTTCTCGGGAAAGCGTGGAGAAAGAGGGGGAAGAGGCCTGCCTCCCCGGAAAATTAACAAAACCTACACTTTGCAAAGTCTCCCCCATCCCCCTCCTCCGAATTCTTCCCTGCCGCGCGCCCGCCCCTCCTCGCCGCTTCTGTTGTGACTCGGGCAGCCTATCCCGAGGGTGGGGAGCTGCGGAGGAGCAAGAGCCGAGCGGTACTCCGCAGCATCACGTGTCGGGGTGGGGGCTATAAAATCCCGGAGCCGGGGCGTCGGGCGGGGGACGTGAGGACCAGACCTCTCCAGGGACCCCTTTGTTCGCAGTCCAGTCGCCGACACCTCGGAGTCCCCAAGGACTTGACCGCCTGCGTCCGCGCCGCGCCCGGGGCCAGAGCTCTGGACAGGAGAGGGGAGGGGGCCCCTACGACCGGCCGGGCCCTCCAGCCACCCACCCCTCCCGACATGTCGCGCTCCTTCTATGTCGACTCGCTCATCATCAAGGACTCCTCACGGCCCGCGCCCTCGCTTCCCGAGCCGCACGCCGGGTCAGATTTTTTCATCCCGCTGGGCATGCCGTCCCCGTTGGTGATGTCCATGTCCGGGCCGGGCTGCGCGTCCCGCAAGAGCGGCGCGTTCTGCGTTTGCCCGCTCTGCGTCACTTCGCACCTGCACTCCTCTCGTGGGCCCGCGAGCTCCGGCGGCGGGAACGCAGGGGCCGGGAGTGCAGGGGCCGCGGGTGGCGGAGCGGCAGGAGCCGCCGGGGCCCTGCCCCTGCTCAAGAGTCAGTTTCCTTCGGGTCCTGGGGACGCACAGTTTTGCCCGCGCGTGAGCCACGCGCACCATCACCACCACCCGCCGCAGCACCACCATCACCACCACCAGCCCCAGCAGCCCGGCTCGGCTGCAGCAGCAGCAGCGGCCGCGGCGGCAGCGGCGGCGGCCGCGGCGGCCTTGGGGCATCCGCAACACCACGCACCTGTCTGCACCGCCACCACTTACAACGTGGCGGACCCGCGGAGATTTCACTGCCTCACCATGGGTAGGGCGGGTCCTGGGCACCTGCGCGCTGCGCCTTGCCGGCTCCCGGGAGTAAAACGTCTCGCCTTCAGTGGAGGAAGTGGGAGCCTGTAGGGTGGGCGGAGGGGACGAAGGAGGGGCTTTTAGAATAACTGCGGAGTTGTCCGCGTAAGTTCCGAGAAGGTGAAAGTTAGCCTTGCCAGCCTCTCCAAGCAGATTGGTGCGCTCGACTCCAGTACCTGGTGCTCGAGTCTGGGACAATAGCGGGTCCTTTGAGACTTTGAACTTGAGGGCTGAGAAACCAGAGGTTAACTGACTGAGGTCCAGGGTTGGTGTGTTTGAACTGAAGTGTGGCAATCGGGCGTCGAGGCTGGCTAAAAGCGTTTCGATGCTTTTGGTTAAGCCTGCCTGCCTTTCCGCTAGGCTGGATAGGAGACCATAGGACTCTGCCAACCCTTCACCCGCCCCCACTTTAATCCTCTGACTTTACATCCCCGAGATCAAAGGCCTTCGCTTGCTTTGGGCGTCTCCATCCTTCCTGGCTAAGTAAAGATTGTCTCCAAATGAGAAAGAGTGAAGGATGGATACAGGTGTTTGGTTGAGCTTCGCGGGTGGGTCCTTGAGAGGCACCGTTTCCAAGGGAGGGCCCTGAGGTGGGAGCCCCTCGCCGGAGAATTACCTTTCTGCCTTCTCGGCCCATCTGCAGGGGGCTCGGACGCCAGCCAGGTACCCAATGGCAAGAGGATGAGGACGGCGTTCACCAGCACGCAGCTCCTAGAGCTGGAGCGGGAATTCTCTTCCAACATGTACCTGTCTCGACTCCGGAGGATCGAAATCGCCACGTACCTGAATCTGTCAGAGAAGCAGGTGAAAATCTGGTTTCAGAACCGCAGGGTGAAGCATAAGAAGGAAGGGAAGGGCACTCAAAGGAACAGTCACGCGGGCTGCAAGTGCGTGGGCAGCCAGGCGCACTTCGCACGCTCCGAGGACGAGGACTCCCTGTCGCCGGCCTCGGCCAACGACGACAAGGAGATTTCCCCATTATGAGGGAGGGCCGCCCCCCCCCACCACCACGCGGTCCCGGCATTTCCCCTAACTCGCGGTGTGGCTGGCACCCAGGAGCCCAAATCCTCACCCTTTCGGTGGTGCCACCAGGAGAAGTTGGAAAGGAGCATTCCCCAGGGGGGTACATACCGGGCCTGACCCTTCTCCTGTCTCCTTATCTGTCTGTTTGGGGCTCCTCTCGCAGTTATTGGTCGTCGTTGTTGTTTTTTATGTAAATACTCTAGATTCAACTCAGTTTTGTCATAAAACAAAGGAAAAACAGGATTGGTTTAAATTTAAAACTGTATGTGGGTTTTTTTTAAGCGCATGTCATTTCCCTTTCCCTGTCTTTCAGAACCAGATAAGAACAAGGGGTTTCTTGATTTTTTTTTTTTAATGAAGGTATTGAGTTGCAAATAACTTAGAAAATTAAACCCTGTAGGTCTTGCTTTCTGAAAAGTTGCCCGAGGAGAGTCTCAAATCCAAGTCACTGGAAGTCTCTTTGTGAATAGTTTTATATAAAATTTATATTTATATTTATTTAAATAAATGAGACAAAAATCCAAGTTTTCAATTCGTGGTGTTGGCTCTCACCAACTTCCCCTGTCTCTCTCTTCCCCCTCTTCCCCATATGGATAGAGAATAAAAGTGTCTGAGAATTTACAGCAAAGTAATGGCTGTAACTTAATAATGCAAGTCTCTTGGTTGAGGGAGTTTGTGACTCTGTAGAATTTGTGTCACCAAAACTTCTGCCAGGACACTTTCAGTCATGATGCTGCCTACCAGGTAGTACTCCCCATTCTTAAAATAGCTCTCTTCCTCACAATTGACAGGATAAATCCATTTAGAGTCACACTGGCAATTAGCAACGAGCAAACCTTTCAATTTGTTTAGCAGGGGAAGTTGACAGTCCCTTACTCCTATTTATTTTCTGTAGCAATCCCTCCTCCCTTTTTTTCCTTCTTCATTTCTCTCAAATACTAAAACCCAAATTATGTGAAGGAAGCTGAATAGTAGGAATTGTTTTAGAAAGCACAACAATCCATCAAACAGGTTGGAAGCAAACACATGGAAACTTACAAATGATGCTACAAGTGACTAGAAACAATACTGTTTTTGAGTGTTTGTCTAGCTAAGAAATTAGCTGGTTTCTACCACTGCTGAAAAAAAATTTTTTTTTCAGGAATAGGGAGTTAGTCTGTCCAAAGATATACATTCTCAGTTTTCCAAAATAGCTCAGAGGTGCCCTTAGGCTTTGGGTTTTTTTCCCTTGTCTCCTTTTCACCTAAATTAGTTCCCTTCAAGTCCCACTGTTCCCATAACCTTGCATAGTTCACTCCTGCAAGCTTGGCCCTGGAGAAGACTTTGGCCCTGCCCTGGCTCTGCCAAGCAAGGCAACCTGACTCNAGCAACGAGCAAACCTTTCAATTTGTTTAGCAGGGGAAGTTGACAGTCCCTTACTCCTATTTATTTTCTGTAGCAATCCCTCCTCCCTTTTTTTCCTTCTTCATTTCTCTCAAATACTAAAACCCAAATTATGTGAAGGAAGCTGAATAGTAGGAATTGTTTTAGAAAGCACAACAATCCATCAAACAGGTTGGAAGCAAACACATGGAAACTTACAAATGATGCTACAAGTGACTAGAAACAATACTGTTTTTGAGTGTTTGTCTAGCTAAGAAATTAGCTGGTTTCTACCACTGCTGAAAAAAAATTTTTTTTTCAGGAATAGGGAGTTAGTCTGTCCAAAGATATACATTCTCAGTTTTCCAAAATAGCTCAGAGGTGCCCTTAGGCTTTGGGTTTTTTTCCCTTGTCTCCTTTTCACCTAAATTAGTTCCCTTCAAGTCCCACTGTTCCCATAACCTTGCATAGTTCACTCCTGCAAGCTTGGCCCTGGAGAAGACTTTGGCCCTGCCCTGGCTCTGCCAAGCAAGGCAACCTGACTCTTCAGCACAGCTAGGTTGTGTCCTTTAATGGAGAGAGTGAAGCTGAAACATGGAAGCTAGATCTCATTCCCTGAAGGCTGAGTCCCACTAACAACCACTGGTGTTATTTCTGATTATTTTCTGTAAAGATGCCACTCCAAAGGTCCAAGCCATAGGAACTGTTAACACATACTCACACTTAAGGTCTGATTTATTTTAGGTCTATAGCGACTGAAATCTCAACAGGTGAGATTGCAGATCTAGTATGGGAAGGAGGAAAAGGGGGGAAGATGTGACCATGGTTTCCCTGGCCAGAGATTCTCTCTCTCTCTCTCTCTCTTGCTCCTTCTCTCTCTCTCACACACACACACACACTCCAGAGAACTCAGGGAGAAGGAAAGTCTCCTTTCAGACTCCCAAGGCCCGCTGTCAACTCGTATTCTGGTGCTAGTCAGGGCAGGCGAGTTGCGGGGGTGGGGGGGGAGGGGGTGATGCTGGACGGCTCGCCCTGAATAGGGAGCTGCTAGTGCTTTGTGCAGGGACATGGGACTGGGCCTGCGCAGTGGTCACAGGCAACCGGCTAGCTCCTGCCCCGGGCAGAGGCTCAGGCTCTGGATCGCTCTCCATCTAGCTCGCTCTCTAGCTCACACACAAGCAGAACTTCAGGCCCCTTGCCCTGCCGCCGCTAAGGGGAAGGGGCGCTGGCCCGCTGCCTTTTCCGAAGATCCTTTCCTCCTCCTTCCTGATAAACAGGCAACTCTGGGCACCAGTACAGGGGTGGAAAGGAGGGAGTTTCGTAGCGCAAAGAACCGGCGTCTAAGGAAGAATCCCTTCGCAGGAAGTAACCGAAGGCTAAAGAGCCCCGGCTGCACCTCTGAGCTCTCCTGCCCAAAGGGAAGCCTCAACTGGTTGCTGGACAGACGACTCCGTCCCCCTCCCATCCGCACCCGCCCCGGTCCCTCTGTTGTCCCTAGGCTTGTTCCTCCCCAAGTCTCTGCCCTCGCAGATTTAAGCATCTGCACCTCGCCTGACTACCCCCATCCCCGCCCAGATCCAGCGCCCAGAGCCACCCATTTGCCACACCGGATGCCGCTCCTTGCCCAACGCCACCTCCCTGAGAAGGAGACGCGGTACCAGTCCTCCTTGGATGGTCTCCGTACCTCTCCCTCCCCTCTTGGGGAAATTCCTTAGGGAAGAGAGAATAAACAGGGGATCCTGCACCAGAGGCATAAAGGTTCAGGCAAAGACGTTGGACATTCTCCAAAGAAAGTTTCTCCGGGTTTCCTGGCGGGGGGTGGGGGTGGGGATGGGG